>CAWUPM010001398.1:0-214103 GCA_963924295.1 Dioctria rufipes | reverse complement strand
TTTTTAATTTCTATCTTATACTCTATTTCCCTTAGTTTTTCTTCACAATCGTGTTAACAAAAATCTTTTTTCTTTTTTACTACATCCATTTCATTTCTTCTAATTCTTAGGGAACTCAGGTAATCGTTATTTACTATACATAAATTTAATTTCCATTCTATATTCTATTATCTATTTCACACTATTTCTTTATGTTATTATAAACTGTAAGCTTTGGAATCTCATATAAGTACGATAATTTCTATGTTCAGTGCAGTAGCTACATAATTCACTAATAGTATTATCTATAACAATACATAAAATGGTAAGTTATCTTCTTCTTTGTACATTACTTGAAAAATTTTATTACTTCGCTTAATCTAATTATACCTTAAGGCTTTTTTTTACAAACAATTTAAATATAGATAACGAAACTAGAGCTTATCCTTGTTGCCATTTCATACAATGAACAACCTTAAATTTTCTGTGATCACTCCAACTGCTTGTTGATGATGGTGGAAAATTATGGTCTCGATTCTCTCCAGCCCTGCGTCTGTTTCGGCTTGTTGCTACTTCGCATTAGGAGATTGGAGTAATTCGCCTTATAGTAAGTAGAATATCTAGCTTGGTGATGTTGCTTTCAATTTCACTACTGTTTTTAGAGATGTTTTCAAAACTTTTACTGCCAGCGATTTTGTGCTGCACTTATTCACCTTGCAGGTATTGTTTCCTCTGGTGCATATTTCCTGCCTAGGACTTATTTACATCTTTTAATAAAAAAAAACATTTCGATTCTCATGTCAACACATGTTTAAATAATCAGAGTTATCCACACTATACGAGCATTTTGATTCTCTTTGAATATACCATTTCAGATCTTAATATCTTACATTTCCGGCGACATGTACATATACACTTTAAAATTCAATGAGAAGAAAACGTGTAATAGCTTTTTGTTACATGGGCTCTCTAATCTATCACAATAAACTGGACAAAAAAAATCTTTGCTCTTATTTTCGACGTTCTAAGAGGATCTTTTTTCCAGGAGATGGTTACCACGTAAGTTGTATAGAAACATTGTCGATTATACAGTTGCCATGAGGTTTGGTGGGTTGATAATGATATTTGTAAAAATATTGTTTATCTATCAATGATTTTCTTTTTGGCACGATGGAGTTCTCTCAATTATATTGAGAGTCCACCCGTACTTAAAGAAGTATTTGTTTTTGTTTTTGTAAAGTTTTTATATATAGTACTGTTCATTATATAACAAGGCTCTCAAGCATAAATTGCGTGCTAGTAATACAGTAATGTTTATTAATCGTCGAATTCCAATAAGGCACTTTCCTAATATTTAGCTATCCGTTGCAGGCTTTACTTCAAAATTTCACATTCATATCTACAAAAGCTAAATAGTCCAGGGTTCCATATAAGATTGCTGGTCTGCGTACCGTCTATTACCGTATTTATATCCATCGTTGAGCTCTACTAAAACTACACTACACTACGTTTATTATTTTTTTACATACATATTTTCAATCTTCTTATCCTCTAAGCCTTAAGGTGTCTTATTATAAGTAGTAATAATTACTGTCCTTTATTTGTATTTTGATATTATTAAACCTTATATTTTCGAACGTTACTACTTTTTTTATCTTTTATGCATTTACTCATTTATTTGTATTAATTGTCAATATCACAATTAATTTCTTTTATTGTACTATTTATTTGCGATATATTCATATTTCTTAGAATTTCTTTACCTTTTTTATTTAATTATTCTTTCAATATTTAATTTTTTTTTCTTTTTTATTTACCTATTCTTATAAAATCTTAATTTTTTCTTCTTGCTCTTCTATGCATACATATATATTTCTGTTCAAACACCTTTTATTACCTTTTTATCTGTAAATTTACCTTACAATGGGCACGCACTGGGTTATCTTTATACATCCTTTCATATCCTTCTGCTATAGACTATCAAAATCCGCTCATCGAATTTCTTCTGAAATTAGATTGAATATGTTGGAAACCTTTTTGGTTACGTATCCCGATTCCTGGGTCATAACCGTTACCTACCTTGTACAGCCCGGTCAAATTTGGTGTAAGATTTGTCCTATCAATCTTATTTCTGACCAGCGGGTCTCCCATACCTGTATGGCAACTATGTTTTGGAATCTTTAACTTACCCTTTTGCTTAATCTCCTGGGCTTTCCCGAATTGAGGGTACAAATTGTTCCTACAATTATAGCGCCATGCAGTTCGTCTGTTAAACTTGTGAGGTTTCGTTTGTCCATGGAAAGAATTAGAATTTTTTACGAAATGTGCCCTTGTATTGGCAATTCTTACGAATGCACGTTCCTCTTCCAGCCTATTTCCGCTGTACCCATAGCACCGTTGTTGTATCCTACTTCTATTATTGACTTCTTCATTTCTTGCTTTATCAAGTCCCGCACTGTCGTAAGCTCTGGCCGATGTCTTCTGCCATATTGGTGTGCTCTTCTCTCCGTGTCTTGAAGCTGGCTCTACATTGCATGATATACCTTTCCCTTTGCTGTCTAGGTTATTGCTACTTGATCTGATGTTTTCTGCCACACTAATTTGACCCTCCTCTACTCTGGCTTGTGAAGGTTTTTCTAGACTATAACAATGGAAAGCAGTCGTTACAACTTCTCCACTAGCGGCGACGTTCCCACAAACGGCACTTTCTTTTTCTGCTTCAGCGCCTTGTATCCACAATTTCCTCTTCATGCAGTCGATAACAGCTCCATCGCTGAGGAAATCCATCCCAAGGATACCGTCTGCTGGAATTGAATCTGTGTCGCCTATGGCGTTAAATCGACAAGCCTGCTGACTGTTATCTATAAGCAACTTCGCCTCACAAGTGCCTATGGAGTTCCTAACAAATCCAAACAGTCCTCCAATTTGTATTTTCTGATGTGTTTGTATCGGTGTATTTCTTTTTATTCTATTGACTTTAATCAAACTACACGTAGACCCAGTGTCGATTAAAAGCGTAAACTTACCTTCTAAAGCTATATCTGATATGACTGTGATGATAAATTTATTACTGGAAGTCAATTTTTCTTCTTCTCTATCTGCTAAATACTTCTTTACGCAGATATCCGTGTAATGGTCACGTGTTCGGCAGAATTGGCAATAAAGTCCCTCCCTTCCTGAATGGAATTTATCTTGAATGCTAGCTGTACAGTTGGCCACTCTTACGCGGTGAATTTGGCAATTGGATATCACGTGGCCGTATTCCTGACATCCCGTACAGAAAGGAACTCGTTGGCACTCTCTCGCAATGTGTCCAGGTCGACCGCATTTGAAGCATTTGACAATTTTGGGCTGCTGTGCTGCCCTAGCCGGCATTTCGCAATTCCTTCCTGATTGGGTTGGCCTCCGTACCGATGGAAAAGGTATTTGGGACTGTCTCTGTCTTTCAACATTAAAATTACTGGTCATCCATCCTTCCTGTGATGTTTCTCTGTAATATTCTGGAGCTTTTTTCCATACACCTGGAGCTATAGCCTGAAGTCTTTCTGACTCTTTTTCGAAATATAGAGCCTCCTCCCGAACCTCTTCCAATGCACTAAACCTTTTTCCGGTTAGGTAAACCCGAGTGGACTGACTACTTACACCGGCTTTGAAAGTTGTTACTGCGTCGGCCTCCAGTTCCGCTATCATAAACATCGGCCATGGTTTTCCTTGCTGGTTTCTCTGAGTTTCACGTGTTATCTTTCGGCACTTATCCTTCACTCGTCTTAGCTAAGGTCTGCTTTTTAGCTTTCACTTAAAATGACTCCTCGTACCCGCTTACGATTACGTTCAATGCTATTTCGACCAACGCCTTTACAGAAATGTGACGTTAAGAAACTTTCTATATCCAATTCACGATTCAAAATTATTAATTAGATGTATACCTCTGAACTTTCACACTTTCACCCTTTTTCGCACACAAAGAAAATCAACCAAAAATTATTAATTTCATAATAATAATAAACAAAAATATTTTAGGCCACTTAACGCAAAAACTAATCTCAACCACAAAAATACATATATTCCTCTTCTGACCTTTTCTTGTATTTTTTTGAATATTTTTATAATTTAACCTAGCCAATTTTAATTTTAATTCCTAATGACCAAAATTATATCACTTAATATGCCGTACATTTCGAATTGAATTTACTTACTTAATCTACTGAACTACTCCCTTTACATACCACACTATAACACTATGAATTAACTAACACTCAGACCATATAACCAAAAACAATCTCAAGCAACAACAATCACCACAATTTATACCCCTTTTTTTTAATTTTTTCCAATACTTTATCCTGAAAAGAGTAACCTGGAGTAGCTAAAAAGCATAACTCCTACAAAACAAAAAAAATGGAGTAGCTAAAAAGTAATGTTAAATAAATGGCGAAGCCAAATGAGGCTTTGCACCAATTTAATTAACGTACAACTTGTTGTTAAATAAATGGCGAAGCCAAATAAGGCTTTGCACCTATTTAATTAACGTACAAATTGTTTAAGCAAAAATGGAGCAGCTAAAAAGCGTTAACTCCCAGAATAACAAAAATTAATTTCGAAAATCACAATACCTAAAAACCGCTTAAAAAAAAATTTTATATTAAAAAACACCAAAAACAAAAATCACCATACCTCACTTAAACTTTTACCGGCTGCGCCAAATGTCGTGTCCCAAAAAGCAATCCCGTAAAAACAATTAAAGACTAATAAAAACTCGCGTAATTCAATTATAAAACTTTATTTACGTTAACTTAAACTTTCCCTTAAACTCTCTAATTACTAACTGGAGCTACCACTCCGTCTAACCGCTCGAATTACTACTGACTGCCCTCTTGAGCACCGAACCGTTATCTTTTATTAAACTAAACTAACTTCTAACTACGCAACCCGATCTATCGCAACGACCGTGCTTACTTCCATTCAACCAGGCGGAAGTGACTTTGACCCAGTGACCAGCGCAATACCTTGCAATCATAATTACAAAGTATTACGCTAATCACTGCCGACAGCGGGAGCCCCCAATACTGTGTGTAAACAAACAGTGAGCCCAGCTGAGTATTTCACTATGCGAAGTGAATTACTTAACCATGACTCAATACCCAGTTACATACAGCAGTGGATGCGACAGTTTACAAGTAAACAATTCGCAATCGCCAAGCATTTTACTGTGCGAAGTAAAATGCTTAGTTATTGCAAATCGTTTAATTACTTGTGCATTTGCTGCTAGCACGAGTCGTGATGTCACAATTTCACCAATTGAATATTGGGTCACGACAGAACTACATATACAAAAAATTTGTTTTGTAACCGAAAATGGTTCTAAGATACGGATGTATAAAATTATTGAAATTATTCAATCACAGAATTCTATATTTGCGCTTCGACAAGAATTTAAAATTTGTTTTAAAAGTCATATATTAGGATATATTATTTTAAGCGAAGAGAGTAGTATAACCATTGTGTTTAGAGTATATAGTGAACGCAAGAATGGAAATCGGCTGTTGGGTACACTGCTCGCTAGAGGCGCCACGTCGCTGTACTATCCGAGACTCAAGCCTATTCACTACCCCAGCCAGTTGCCTGGCGCTGGCATGCTCCGCTCACTCTTCGGCGCATATTTCGTGGCGTTCTCGTACCGTCGTCTGTCAACGGTGTTTGCGTGGCTTCGTTTTCTACTTTGCATGGAATAGTGACGAGACGGGCAAACAATAATGATGTTAGTTGATGTGATTAATTTTCTCGTTGAATTGCTCTAATTTTGTTAGCAACGCTGATTCGCTAGAAGAGAATCCATGACTTCGTTCTTGGAATAATTTATATATATGTATGAATATACCAATTTTTTCCTCTGTTCTGGCTCGTACTCACATTCTGCTTTCCCATTTTTATTGTTTTTTGTTAATATATGTACGTACATGCTTAGATATTCTTTTTGGTAAAATATAGGTAAACTAGAAATATTTCGTGGAATTGAAAACTGAGTCGAGCATATGGGTAGGCTGGTGTAGTTGATAGTAAAGGGTTTTCCAATAAGAGGTGTTATTTTGATATTCAAAGAAAAATGCCATTTTTTTGAGATAAATGATCGGATCTTTATTTCATTATAAAGAGATGCCGTTAATAATGGAAAATAACATCAGCCAAATGACCACCACGACCACGCCTACAGGACCATATCCTTTTCATGAAATTTTATCTATCTCAAGATTTTTAAAATCAATTTATTTGTTTGTTTGTTCTAATATACACAAAAATTATTTTCTTAAATTCCAGAAAATTTTCTAATATCAAAGTTTGCAAAAGCGACTTCCGCCGACATACATAAAACTTTGTCTCAATGCCATTTTTCTAAATGATTTTCCATACAAGCTGATAAAATACCAATCGAACTACCTTCTTCTGTCAATTTTAAAAACGCGATGGAAGGGAGGCTTGCATACAAGCTGTACTTCCTCGTGTAATCCCCAGGTCTATCTACGTAAATGTATATTTTCTTATCATGCTTCCTTCAATAGAAAAGAAACCCTTAATTTGGTCTTCATTCATATGCAGCCTCAAAAATTTCATCTGATCTCAAAAAACACTTGGAAATTAAAATCCACAAAAACAAACGTCATGCAAAAATATGTTAAAGATTCCCTTCTAAGAAAACATTCATTTACTCCTCTGTTTTTCTTAGTACATAATTATGAAAAAGTCAGTGATCCCAAAAATTCGCCACATCAATGCATAGCTAAATTAATCATTGTCATTGTACCCGTTTCGCCCTTCAATCTTATTCTGTGCAAAGTAAGGGATGGGTGAAGCCACCACACAAACACGAAACAGCGCCTATGGCAAAGTTTACCTAATAATAAGTTAAGAAGCTGTAGAGCAAAATGGGCAAATTTCTGGTGTTTTTTAGAATGAAACAACTAATTTCATATACTTTCGTCTTTTGCATGAATGGGGGAAAAGAACTTGTTTATGCACTACTGTAGTGCAACTGAGACAACGAGTTAAAAACAAAAATCGAGAGAGCGTAGAATTACCCGAACGACAAAATCTTATTAAATCCCTCAAAATCCTTTCAACCTATTCATAATAATGTACTTCGGGCCACACTACTTCCCATTTTTAAGAAAAAGATAAATTTCGCTTTGGCCCAGATGCTGAAAGGAGATGTAAAATTCCTCTCAAATGAAATTCTCATTTTTCCCGAAAATATCAGAGAATTCAGCATGAGTTCTCCCACTTAATCTCTTCATAGCAAAACGAATGTAAACAGAAACACATGCTGTTCAATTATCATAAGATCACAGCAACAACATGTGTCCTTCTCTAGTCATTTCACAACAACAACATGTGTCCTAACATTATCAATATTTCATGAAAACCGGTTCTCACAAAAGCGCGGGAGCATTTTATGAGAGTAAAACGTGAAAACTCCGCCCCTTCTCATTTATTTACGAAAATGAAACATTTGCCATTCTGTTTCGGTGCATGCAACTTGCGCTTTCACATTTTTTATCTTTATTCATAAATATTTTAAAGAGAGTTTGATTTTTTTTCGATTTTTTTTCTTTCTTCCTTCCTTTTCTTGCCGTGTGCATTTTAAATGTAAAACACTCGGATATCTCACCAGCTTCTTAACTTATTATTAGGTAAACTTTGCCTATGGTACGGGAAGGCAACAACGAACGAGAAGAATATGCAAAAACAGTGACGCGATGCGCAAATCTAGCTGCACTGCAGCACGAACAAGAACCAAAGAGTAAATTTATATCATCAAATTTAATGTGAACAGAGAATTGCTTCAATTCGGTACATCTAGAGCCATCTATTGAGTTGTGAACTCATTGCCTCTACGTTCACTATATACTCTAAACACAATGGTATAACTATTTTCATTCTGGATCACTTTTTTCAGCCTCCAGTATTTCGCCACAGATGGCGCCACCCTCGCTAGGTGGTTTGAGCCCATATTAAATGTAAGTTTGTGTCTCGGCTGTATTGGTTTGTGCCTTGGATACACCGTTGTGTCTTGGGTGCACCATTGCGTCTCGGCTGCACCCTAGCGGGATTAATCGGTACTACCGGGATGTATCATTTGGTCTTGACTGCGCCCTAGCGGCATTAGCAGGTACTACCAGCATGCTCCGGTTTTCTAGCGACATCTGTTCGGGCGCAAACGCCATTTCTTGAGTAAGGTTCCCTAGCGGCCTTAGCCGGAACTACCTGGATTTGCTGTTTTCTTTTATTGGCGGGAGAGTTCAGCATCATTCGAATTTCACAACATGACATCACCATGAACAGATTCTAGAAGTGAGACATTAGCCGATACACAGCGACATCTGTTTGGGTGCAAACGCCATTTCTTGAGTAAGGTACCCTAGCGGCCTTAGCCGGAACTACCAGCATGCCTTGGTTTTGCTATTTTCTGTTATTAGCGGGAGAGTTCTAGATATCGGCATGACGTCATCATGGTTTTGCTGCACCTAAATAAGTTTTCTTAGCAGGGAAGTTGTAGATATCAGTATCATTCGAATTTCACAACATGACATCACCATGAACAGATTCTAGACTATGTCAGTGAGACATTAGCCGATACTCCCAGCATGCTCCGGTACTACGGCTTTCTTGGATGTGTGGTACGGTTCTCTTGGAAGTTTTTTGCTTCACTTTTGGCACACACGTGGCAGCATGCTACGGTTTTGGGAAGTTTTTTGCTTCACTTCTGCCCATACGTGCCAGCATGCTACGGTTTTGGGAAGTTTTTTGCTTCACTTTTTTGGATATGTGGTGCGGCTAAAGGTAGGCTTTTGTTGTTTTCAAGTGTTGCGCCTGGTTTTCAATTAATATTACTAATAATTGATTTTTCTTGAGCGCCTATATGTAGGCTTTTGGTTTTGAACTAATAATTAAAGTTAATAGTAGGAAATTTTTGTTCATGCCAATGGATTCTAGAGGGGTGGTATGTGGGGGGGATAATAAAGATAGGGAGGGGGGGTAATGAAATTTTCATCAGAAATGCTCTACTCTACGGGCTCTGGTTTTCGAGATATTAGCGTATTAATAATTCAAGTTATTTTTGCTCATGGAAATGGATTCTTGGCGGTGTGGAGTGGGAGTTTTCATCAGAAATCCTCTACGGGCTTTGGTTTTCGAGATATTAGCGACATCTGTTTGAGCGCAAAACGCCATTTCTTGAGTAAGGTACCCTAGCGGCCTTAGCCGGAACTACCACCATGCCTTGGTTTTGCTGTTTTCTGTTATTAGCGGGAGAGTTCTAGATATCGGCATGACGTCATCATGGTTTTGCTGCACCTAAATAAGTTTTATTAGCAGGGAAGTTGTAGATATAGAATTGTATTGGTGTGTTGGATTGGGCTACGTTACCTGTTCCAAGGCTTGGGTAGAATGTGTGTGTGTGTTTGTGTGGGCGTGTGTGTGTGTGTGTGCGTGTGCGTGTGTGTGTGTGTGGGTGGGTGTGTGTGGCTTATCATATTATGAGCGGAACGACGGATACTCTGCCATGGGGGGCATTACTCCATTTCATCATATCAACAAGTGGCAATCGCTGAAAGAATCTAAGTCTAGTGTAAATAAATTATGTATTATAGTTTTAGTTTCATTTATTAAAGTATTATAATTATAAATTTATTTGAAATTGTATTATAGGTGTTTTTCAAGAAATTATAAAACATCTTTTTTATTGATCCAAGAATTGTGTTTTGATGAAAATCCAAGCCATTTAACGTAAGCTTTATCTCCACTCTTCTTTAAGATTTTTTCTACGAGGTATAGGTTTGGGTGTTTAACTTTCAACAGCTCCAATTCGTAAAAGCATCCTGTGATTGGATTTCCTTGATAATCTTCCAGCCGATATGTGATGGGGTTTCTGTTTTGAACATTAATAATTTTAAAAATCTCAGCTGTCCAGTTTGGTGTATAGCCTTTCTCAAATATATGCTTGTATTTGCTGATGCGTACAAAATCCCCAACTTTATACTTTGCAGGAACAACAATTTTTATATGATTGTATACAGTTGAAAGCAGTTGTTTCTCATTGGAGATGTTGATATCACGGGGTCTCATTTTTGTAGTTCGATGTATTCTTGAGTTGTATTCAGTGAGCAGTTTCTTTACCATACTAATCCACTGATAAGTTCCATTAAAACTGAATTCCTTCCACATCATATCATTCAGAGTTCGGTTAAATCGTTCCACTATTGATGCTTTGAGGAAACTGTACGTAGAGTAATGATTAATTGCATGCTTCCGCATTAGATTTTTAAAGAGGCTGTTGTAGAATTCCTTTCCATCATCAGTCTGCAGGTTTTTAGGTATTCGTCCCTCGCTTAATATAGATTGCATGGCATATCTTACTTCTGCACCAGTTTTTCTTTTAATTGGAATTGCCCATGCATATTTGGAGAAGGTATCAATTACTGTCAGCAGATAGCGGTAACCCTTGTTGACATACTTGTAGGGATCCATTTCAACCAAGTCTGCCTGCCACAAGTCATCTAGTCCTTTGATAATCACACGACGTCGTTTAAAATTTTTTCTCGCTGGTTTATGCAGCTCATTTACCACTTGTCTCTTACTCATCGTAATTATAAATGAAACAGATTTCTCAAGAGTTTTTACTCATATACACCATCTTTCGGTGTCAAGTCTTTCTTATTTATTACTGAAGTAAACAGATAGTTTTCAATCTTTGCGATTTCGCCATTGATATATAGCGTTAAATTTGCCACCTCTATATTAATAGTTTTTCTTATTTCTTCCACATTTATTTTAATTTTCTTGTCAACATAGTCTTTGGTAGTAGCATCATCATTTTCAAGGGGTTCACCAAGTCGTTTTATACACTTTGAGTTCAGATCGTAGTCTCCGTTTATCGTTAAATTAAATCCAATACTCCTTGTTCACCAGCAGGACCTTGTGCTCCTTGTTTACCAGCTGGTCCTTGAATTCCTTGTTCACCGGCTGGTCCTTGAGCTCCTGTTGGTCCACGTTCACCTGCTTTCCCAAAATATCCCCGCTTAGAGAAACGTCCAAACTTGTCAACGCTCATTTGTAGATTGTGTAGAAGTATGGCAATGGAGTAGTATTTAAACTATAATATCTGCTTCTCGCAACTCCTCTAGTATATATACAATTTCATTGTTGTGACTGGTGTTTCCAGCCTGCTTTGATGCCATTCTAAGGCGCAATCTATCCACTAATTCATTTGGATCATCCCAGTAAATGTGATCAATGTTTTCTTTAGGCAGACGCATTAGTCCCATGCCTTTATGCTGTATAAGTTTACTGATTATAGCTTTATACTTAGCCGCTCTAGTACCTTTTATTTGTCCATCTTCAGCATAGTCACGTTTATATGCATTGGTATCTTTCAAAATAGATCCATAATTAGTTAAATAGCAGCTCACATAACCCCAAAGTTGTTTTATAGCTCTTCCCCTTGATAACAATATTTCCTACATCATCAACATCAAACGTTGAATTACCGATTCTCCACGCGCTATCATCATAGTAAACTCCATAGGTTGGATCAATTTTAGGGCTATTATCAGTGAATAGCTTTAAATAGTTTGAAATTATGTATCCAGACGTATCGGGGGAGGTGACAGGAGACCTTTCTGTCAATGTTCTTGAATGTTCAGGTGTTGCGAATTCTTCCTCAGATGTTAAGGAATAATCTCCATAATTTATGGGTGTGCTACTAGCCTCCATTTTAACATATTTTCGTTTTGGAGGGGTAAAAGGTTCCACAACCTCATTGGATTCTTCTTCGTCTTCTGCTTCTTCTTCTTCTTCTGCTTCTTCTTCTTCTTCTTCTTCTTCTTCTTCTTCTTTTACATCTTTTGTCTCAAATTTGACTATATCCGACGGCTCGTATTTAACTGTTCTAACAAATTCTTTTAAGGGTTTAGTGATTGGCTTAAAGGTTTCTTCGAGTAGAGCTTCTGCTTCAATTTTTCCCATCCTTAGGGCTTTTAATTTCCTTCGCACTGCATTCCTAGTCTTGATAATTTCTTTTAATAGATTTTCATTCATCTTCATTATTAAATCAATAACAGCTTTCCAAACAGCTCTGATAACAGCTTAACAGCTTTCCAAACAGCTCTGATAACAGCTTAACAGCTTTTAAACAGCTCTGATAACAGCTTAACAGCTTTTCAAACAGCTCTGATAACAGCTTAACAGCTTTTAAAACAGCTCTGATAACAGCTTAACAGCTTTTAAAACAGCTCTGATAACAGCTTAACAGCTTTTAAACAGCTCTGATAACAGCTTAACAGCTATTAAAACAGCTCTGATAACAGCTTAACAGCTTTCCAAATAGCTCTGATAACAGCTTAGCAGCTTTCCAAACAGCTCTGATAACAGCTGAACAGCTTTTCATACAGCTCTGATAACAGCTTAACAGCTTTTCAAACAGGTCTGCTAATAGGTGAACAGCTTTAATCTATTCAGCAGGTCCACAGGATTCGGTGTGCTTTCGTCTGAGTTACAGCTTCGACTTATGAAGATTTCGCATGTTTCATCCTTTTATAGTACAATGAAGGTATCAAATCCTTTACGGTAGCGCCCCTTGTTTAATGAGCTGTCCTTATCAATCATCAAGAAACCATATTCATCCTTCCAACACTCACTACAGGCTCTTCGAAATTTATCAAACTTCATGTCTGTATTCACATGATCATTATAGATATGTTTCAGATTCAAGTCATCTTGCTTGAATAAGATGATTAAATTAGCATTGTCACGTATTAAGTGCTTTGGTATATGCGTATATGTTTGACAGAGATAGAAGCTATCTATATCTTCGTGGCGACCCATTCAAAAATAGGATCGCACATTATTTTGCTTTTCACATGCTACATCATCGAAAATAAACACTGAATGTGATTTGGCTTCTTCTGGAGGTAGTACGTCGCAGTTGTTTGAGAATGTATAATACCCCAATCCTGATATATGAGTCATCACTCACTTCAAGTATTCATACTTTGGTTGATGTAAAGATTTTGAATATATGTAAATATTTTCATATCTCAGACCATTGGGATGTTCCAGCAAACTTATCATAACATTAGTTTTTCCACAATTCGATGGTCCAACAATGATGCTCCTTATACTATTAGGCAATAGGGGGCCATGCTTCTTTTTCACCTTCATAACACCTACATCAGCATTTCGAACAGGAAAAGCTTGTTGTTGTTTAATGAACCGCATATTAAAGACTAACGGGATTCCTATAAGTACACCTGTTTATATTACATTTCAACAGTATCATTGGAACCTTATAAGATGTCGGATCACAAATCGAAACGCTCCAGAAAATGTTTGAAAGGGGGCAGAGGACTATTAAATTCAATCATCAACAAATTACCTGTAGAATTACATCTACCGGGATACCAGTACTGTGGACCAGGAGCAAAGTTACAACAAAGATTGGCGAGAGGACATCCAGGCATTAATCCACTGGACGCAGCCTACAAGGAACACGATATAGCATACTCGCGGCATAAAGACACAAGTGATCGACATATAGCTGATAAAATATTAGCTGAAAAGGCCTGGCAGCGTGCAAAATCTACGGATGCAAATTTGAGTGAACGTGCCAACGCCTGGCTTATAACAAACGCAATGAAGGCTAAAATTAAGCTAGGTATGGGTCTTAAGGCTAAAAATAAACGCAAACCCACATTCCGAGAAGCAGTACGAAATGCACGTAAAAAAAGTAAAAAAACCGGAAGACTTGATGGAAGCTACAAAAATAGCTCTTAGTGCAGCTAAAAATATTGTGAAAAGAAAAAAGAAATCAATTAAAACTCCACGAGTGATACCTGTACCAAAGGTTGGTGGAGCACTTCCGTTCCTCATCCCGCTGCTTGCTGGGCTTTCAGCATTGGGAGCACTATCGGGAGGTGCAGCAGGCATAGCTAAAGCAGTAAATGATACCAGTGCCGCAAAGGCAAAATTGGAAGAAAGCAAACGTCATAACCAAGCAATGGAAACTATAGTGGTTGGTAAAGATGGAAACGGGCTGTTCTTGAAGCCGTACAGAAAAGGACTTGGACTCTATCTACAACCTCAACCAAAAAACTATTAAAGACGCTACCCAAAAGACCGCTAAACGAGTTGGATCTTCACAAGTATACCACAAACTTGCCACACTTCAGAGGAGTATTTATGCGTGATAATCTACCTCAAAAGCCATGGAAGCGAGAAAGCGGTATTGTTAACTTGGACATCTCAACTGGAGCAGGTACACACTGGGTAGCGTACTACAAGAAAGGTGATAACATCGAATACTTTGACAGCTTTGGCAATCTCCAACCACCAAGGGAGCTCATAAACTACTTGGGTAGTAATATTACGTACAACTACAGCTCTTATCAGAACTATGATGCAGTAATTTGCGGTCACTTATGTTTAGAGTTTTTATATAATTGTTATAGCCATTGATTATTACCTATAAATAAATGTATCCATATTGAAATTGTGACAGTTCATTATCAACCGCCATGTCATTAACACTTACTCTCACGGGAAATTCATCTTTACTAACTGCTGAGTACTTTCCTCCGCTGGAGCTAGCAACGGATTATGTTGTGGATTAATTGATTTTCAAACATACAACTCTATACCAAATATTGATGTGAGCAATAATCTGGTTCATGTAGGGAATGAGGTTGTTGAGATACCTGTTGGATCCTATGAGATTGATGATATAGCGAAATATGTACAAGGATACTTGGATAAAGAAGGGAGAAAAATAAAGGTTACAATAAAGGCTAACAATAATACATTGAAGAGTGAAGTCAAGGCAACTGAAGAAATACATTTTGAAAAACAGAGATCCATAGCACCTCTGCTAGGATTCAGTAAAAGAATTTTGACTGCTAATATAGTGCATACATCAGAGTTGCCAGTCAACATCATTAAAGTAAATACTATACGCATCGAATGTAATATTATATCAGGATCATTCTTCAACAACACACGTTTGATAGCAGAGCTAGAGGTCGACGCGGTAGCTACTTTTAAAGCTGGTGTCGGCAGTCAGGCCACACGGGTATACTTAACTGGAAGAAAATTCGAAGCATTAGAAGAAGTTCGAGAGGAAGCTCTCTACTTCGAAAAAGATTCGGAAAGACTTCAGGCCATGGCACCAAGGGCCTGGAAAAAAGCACCGGAACATGCCATGGAAACACCACAGGAAAGTTGGAAGACCGGAAACTTTATCGAGGTCAGGCAGAAACAAACTCCAAAGCCTTTCCAAGCAGTACGGAGACCGGCAAGAAATTGGGAAACTCCAATCAGAGCAACACAGCAGCCTAGAGCGGTCAACTGCTTCAAATGCGGACAGCCGGGACACTTTGCTAAAGAATGCCAATGGAGAAGGCAGCCTCCTTACTGCACTAAATGCCGAAACTATGGGCATGAGGCGCCAAGTTGCAGGAACCAGCAAGTCAGATTCGCAGATACAGTGGTGGACAATTCTACAGAATGCACTCAGAGAAGAGAGGTTCTCTATTGCCAGTTCTGTAAGACCAGTGACCATTACACGGATATCTGTGTAAGAAAGTACTTGGCAGAACATACATAGAAGCCACCCGCAAGAGGGAAACGAGAGGCGGCAGCTGGGGACTCTTTCCGCAGCTGCCTTCAATTAAGAGAATCGGAGTATACCCAGTCGACCATAGATAAGAATAGTGCAGTAGAATTAGGGTTATTAAACAATTGTATAATCACAGTCGACGCAGACATAGGACCAGAAGGTAAATTAGTATTATTAGTAGATACGGGATCTTCATGCAATATAATTAAGGTAAATAAAATAAAAGGAAGTACGCCCATACAAACCCAAGAAACAATCACTATAGGAGGATTGTTTGGTACACAGAGAAAATCGTTAGGAACCTGTCAAGCATTACTAGGCTTTGGTACTAGCCAACAGACTTGTGTATTTCATGCAATACACGATACCGAATCTATACCAGCAGATGGAATATTAGGCATGGAGTTCCTTAAAAACAGAGCTGTTATTGATTGTGTTGGTCATACACTGTCAATTCAAAGCGTAGAAGGAAACAAGGGAGTAAGACCACTTTTTGAAAACATAACAGGGAAAGAAAATGTTGATATTCTTACGTTAGATAGATATACCTCTAGTCAATCTAGTACAGAGAAGCCGCAGGAGAATTCACCAGAAGCTGTAAGGCTACGTGTGAGATCTAGTCTCGTTCGTGGGAGGGAGTGCCGGTTTTTAATGGACAACTCAGTTTTTTATAAAATTCAAATATAAAATTCTTTTATTCAAATTAAAATACTATAAATTCATTTGCTTAACCTAATATCACAAAATTCATTTAACAAAAATTCAGAACTAAAAATTAACCTACAAACTACTAAAACTTCGATATAAAATTCAATAAAAATAAAATAAACAAATTAAAATTCAAAATAAAAATGTTAATGAGCTCCTGCTCAGGCGCTGCCAATTTTCTCCTCGTTCTGAAAAGGGAGAGAAGATCAGAGTTATTATCTGTCATCAAACCAAGAAAAAGTGGAGATATTGTTGCTACTAGTGCGTGAGGGCACAAGAGCAGTAAAATGCTTCTGTCAGGACAACTAGTCAGATTAGTCTCTGACAGTATTCTGAGCGTGCGCAGAAGTTGCAATATGCTACTATAAAGAAGAAGATTGCAGATTATTCTCTGCGGCAGAATTATTCTTCTGCTTATACGTGAGCAACAAGATGCTAGTATACAAAAGAAGAAGATTGCAGATTATTCTCTGCGGCAGAATTATTCTTCTGCTTATACGTGAGCAACAAGATGCTAGTATAAAAAAGAAGAAGATTGCAGATTATTCTCTGCGGCAGAATTATTCTTCTGCTTATACGTGAGCAACAAGATGCTAGTATAAAAAAGAAGAAGATTGCAGATTATTCTCTGCGGCAGAATTATTCTTCTGCGTATGTGTGGGATGGAATATTGCAGATTAATCTCTGCGGCAGAATTACTCTTCTGCTTAGGTGTGGATAGGAATTTTGCAGATTAATCTCTGCGCAGAATTAATCTTCTGCTTAGGTGTAGGATGGAATATTTGAAATGATAGGATTTTCAGATTATTCTCTGAAATATAGAATTATTCTTCTATAATGAGGTTGGGAATATTCTTGTGTTTAGATTAATCTCTAAACCAGATGAGCTCTGGACCAAGAATGCTTTTCTGCTGCGGCTCGTCGGCTTTATATAGCCGCCGCATCCAGTTATGAGATGTCGCCTCTCGGTGTTGCCCTAGCAACGATTGATGTGATGTCTGAACGTACCTCATACAGCTGATTGACGTAATGTCATGATGTGACATTACAAAATGTAAATATACAGGAGGGATGTATAATTTAGGTAAGTTTGTGATATTTTGTAAAATTTTGTTGAAAATAGTAATAATTTTATATGTTTTAGATATAAAATCTGTTTATTGGAATGTTTGGACGTCGCTGGACTAAAGGAAGGAAGTTATCTAATTTTAGATAAGTATTTTTTTATATAATATATTTTTAAGTTGGATTCTTTGTGTTGTCTTTTCTGTCTTTTTAGGAGACATTGGTTTGGAGTACAACGAGGGATCAGGATTATATATAGGTGGACTGAACATCCTCCCGCCTCAAAACAAATTATAAAATTTAGTTTGTTTTTCAATAAACTTACATTTGGTTGATGGAAGATGTATAATTTCCCTCTTTTTCTTTTCATTTTCATTTCGACGCCTCCAGGAAGATCCCATTTGAAGAAGGCTCTCGCTTCTCTGATTTTATCCCATGGTGTATCTGTGGCTTCCAATAGCTTGGTTATAATGGGAGTAGTCATTATTTTTCCCACTAGGTCTGCAGGAATCCCATTATGAGTTTTTCTTGGTTCAACACTGAATGGGGAGCCTTGAACTTGTCTTGGG
Organism: Dioctria rufipes; assembly: GCA_963924295.1. Taxonomy (NCBI): domain Eukaryota; kingdom Metazoa; phylum Arthropoda; class Insecta; order Diptera; family Asilidae; genus Dioctria; species Dioctria rufipes. The sequence continues at coordinate 196,121 of CAWUPM010001398.1, read as the reverse complement.
GGATCAGTTGGTATATCAGCAAATTGTGTTGGTGGATCGATCACGAGATCCATTAATTGGATTGATGGTGGCATGTTTGTCTCCTGAAGTGGTTGGATGATGCTTTTTGTTGAAGGACCAGTGGTGCTTTCCGTGGATGTTGGAATCATATTTGTACCAGCCAGTCCTATTTCTTCGATAGGCATAATTCTATTCAAGTCTTCAGGCAGACTTCGTAATTCTGTCGATGTTACAGATTTTCTTTTCGTCCTCTGTGATGTTATTGGGACATGAGCTTCTAGGCTGCGCTTCTTTGGCCTCGGTTTTGTTATTGGTCTGTTGTTGATTTCAAAATCCAATTCAGGCATACTCAGTGGCGTAGAGCGTGCTGTGGTAGGCAGCCTTGGCCGAGTTTGTGCCCTAACTTCTGGCCGATATTCTCTAGGCCTCGGTTTAAAATTGAGAATATCGTGCCTCTTTGATTCCTTTGGAACTAATTTTTTAATTTTGGGCGATGCTAGCCTAGCCTCAAATGGTCGTGTCTTTTGCTTAATAGGCGAGGAATGTACGGCGGTTGGTGGTCGCACGATCGCTGATCGAGGTCTGCGTGCCTTTTTGGGTGTTGGTGGCAGTGGGCTGATAGGCCTGATTGGCTTATGAGGTGCCAATAGCTCCGGAGGTGTAGGTGCGAGGCCTACATCCACTGAGTCTAAAGACTCTGAATTAAAAATTTCTAGTAGTTCTTCCATAATAGAAATAATAATAAAAAATAAAAAAAAAAATAAAAAATAAAAACGAACTCAAAAACCACTGCGCGCACTTGTCAACTTTCACAACTGAAGTGATTTTTGGCGGGTTTTGGAATCGTTTATATTCAAACGTAACGGGTGTTTTTTTAGTTTTGTACTGCCAGAGAGTACTAGATTTTGGTGGGGATAATCGATGATTGTCCTGAGATGAGTTGGTGAAGGGGAGAGGACAATATGTTTTTTTTTTTTTTTAGAATGGACTGGTGAAAATATTTAATTTATTTCTATTATAGAATGAGGAGGAAAGAGTTCTGAAGTATTTTGCTTCAGTTCGTATTACTGGGGGAATACTATTCTCTTCTATTACTGATGCAGAATGAGAGAGAGTTTTTGGATGATCGTGATGCCATCTATTGGTGAGAGGCTTAGTTTCTCTGTGATCTAGTTCAGTTTTTATTTTATTATATTGTAAAGTTGCTGACACTGAACGAGATGGCGACACTCTTGTTTCATTTTTCCATTTTGTGTTGATAGTGGAAAGAGTTGTTAACGTATAGTGCTTCTTTGCATCATTTGGTGTATTTCTCCAGCTTTTCTCTGAGCAATGTGGTGTAAAGGTGTATTATGATTCTTGGTGGACACATATCCATATTTTGCGGGGGGTAGGAGTTTTCTTGTATGAACTTGATGTTTTAGTGAACACATTGGCGTGGTGGAATATTCCCGAACTCTCTTTAGTTTCTTATCCGACTTGGGGTTTGTCGTAGTATAGGTGGATAGCACAGTCGTCGTCGTGCTTTTTACTTCTGGTACTCCTCCGACCAGAATCCAGCCCAATTCGGTGTTTTGGGCTGTAGGTGTATTGCTAGATCCTCTTCTAATTCCATTTTTAATGATGGCGGCATAGATGTTTGCTCCGAGAAGAACATCGATTTCTCCTGGAACTGAGAACGTAGGATCTGCAAGCGGGAGATTGTTTATGTGTTTCCAATTTGACACTTCGATTGTCTGTGTTGGAAGCAGATCGGTGATTTTTCGGATTATGAGCATGTTGCTCGCTATTTTAAAATTGTTTTGTAGAGAATTAATTGTGACTGTGGTTTGCTGTACAGCTGTATTGGTTGGAGTTGTACCAAGTCCAATTAATTCTTGGGTGGTTGGAGATCCTTTAAGTCGTAATTGCTTAAAGGCCTTTTCTGTCATGATCGACACTTGTGACCCTGAGTCAATTAACGCTCTGAACGTCATCGTGAGTCCAGATGGTGCAGTGACGTTGATCAGAGCTGTAGAGAGAAGAGCTCTTTTCATATTGGCGGTTAGAAAATTTTGAACTTGTTGTTCGTCATTTCTACAAGCTAAGGGTGTACTTGGTTCAGTTTCCATACTAGAATTTTGGGTGGATTGATTAGGTGATTCTGTCACCGAATCATTTTGCTCATAGTGGAGCAATGTGTTGTGACTTTTGTTACAATGGTAACACCTTTTATTGCTTGTGCAATTTAAGGTTAGATGGTTGGGAGATAAGCAATTTTTGCATAGATGCTTATTTGTGACAACTTCATGTCGTTGTCGGGTGTTCATATTTCTAAATGTTTGACAATGAAATATGATATGGTCACCCTTGCAATGGCTGCAAGAGGACTTTTTTGTAGGTGGGTGCTTTGGTGTTGAACTTTGGCTTCTATTCAAGAATCCATAAGTTGGTTTTGGTGAGAATGGTTTTCTCTGTGTCATGTTCGAAGATGTATTTCTATTTCCTATCATTTCCAAGGTTCTGAAGCGAGCCTCTAGGAATTTAGTTAATATTTTTAATTTGGGTAATTCTGTGCTATTATGAAGGCTCTGCTCCCATAACTGGTGTGTGTCTGGGTGTAACTTTTGTACAGTCAAGTATATAATTATAGGATCCCAATTGTTTGTTTCTACACCTAAATTTTGTAATGCTAATAGCGCGTCTGTTATATTGTCTAGTAGCTTTTTAATACTTTCGGCAGTATCATGATTTGTGGTTGGGAGAAACAATAATTTTTTTAATTGCACGTTGACTAGAATTCGCTTATTTGAATAGCGTTCCTTGAGGAGTTGCCAAGCTGGTTTATAGTTTGCGTCGCATATTTCATAATGCCTGAGCAATTTTTCAGCTTCTCCTACTAGATTTGTTTTTAAGAAATACAATTTGTCAACGTCTCTTAAATTATTGTTATTATGAATCACTGAATTAAATAGATCGTGAAATGAGATCCATGTCGAATATTCTCCATTGAATGTCGGCAGCTTAATTCTAGGAAGTCTTTCGCTATTGCATGACATTGTGCTAGCAGAATTTGTCTGTGTGTAAGGTGGATTGCTGACAGATGGTGTTGGTGTTAATCTGTCTATGTCTTCTTCCATGCTTGCTGCTTTCTCAATGTAATATTCCTGTACTTCGCTAAATATCTCTTTGGTGAAATATTCTAGTTGGAGATCTTGTGTTGTCACTCTCCTTTGTATAGACCTATGTCGAGTTTGGAATTCTTTCCAATACTCGGTGAACGTTTGTAGGCGTTTTTCTGTCGATTTGACAGTTTTCTTTTTTCCTTCTCTTTGATGCCTTTTAAATAATTCTTCCATTAAATCTTTGACTTCTTTTTGGGACTGTACCAACTCTGACACAGAGTCAATGGTTTCGTCACCAACGTCAGATGAAATGGATTCGCCATTTTTCGGCATTTCTAATCGAGAAACTTGAATTATGTGATATTAAGCAATATTTCAATTTTATATTTGACTGACTGAGTTATCCGGCTCGAAGGACCAATGTGAGATCTAGTCTCGTTCGTGGGAGGGAGTGCCGGTTTTTAATGGACAACTCAGTTTTTTATAAAATTCAAATATAAAATTCTTTTATTCAAATTAAAATACTATAAATTCATTTGCTTAACCTAATATCACAAAATTCATTTAACAAAAATTCAGAACTAAAAATTAACCTACAAACTACTAAAACTTCGATATAAAATTCAATAAAAATAAAATAAACAAATTAAAATTCAAAATAAAAATGTTAATGAGCTCCTGCTCAGGCGCTGCCAATTTTCTCCTCGTTCTGAAAAGGGAGAGAAGATCAGAGTTATTATCTGTCATCAAACCAAGAAAAAGTGGAGATATTGTTGCTGCTAGTGCGTGAGGGCACAAGAGCAGTAAAATGCTTCTGTCAGGACAACTAGTCAGATTAGTCTCTGACAGTATTCTGAGCGTGCGCAGAAGTAGCTGTTATATCTTACGCACACTCCGTGCTCCAATGGAGAGAGCGCGCGCGGGTATATTTATAAAGAAAACTCAGCACAATAATTCCTTTTAGTTTTTATTAGCCGTATTTGATCTATTCTAATTTATTCCAATTTAAATATATCAGATCGTTTTCTGATTTTTACAATTTCAATTTTATCAGGCCGTTTTCTGATAATTCACAATTATATTTTATATTGCTTGATTTCTTGATACTTCACAATTAAATTAATTAAATTCTATTTCGATTGATTCGTTGATATACTTCACGATTAAATTCTCTTGCGATTGATTCGGTGATACTTCACAATTAAATTTTTATTTCGATTGATTTTTTGATACTTCACACAAAATTATATTTTGTTTCGATTGATTTTTTGATTACCTCACAATTATGTTTTATTTCGATTGATTTCTTAACATCACCCGCTTCCTAAACTACTCGCCCGGTGGTTAAAAGAAAAACTCCTCGAGGTTTGGGCTAGCTGCCCCCAGGTACCCACGAAAAACTTTTAGAAAAAGCTTTTTTCTTTTTGCTTTCTCACGGCGATTTTAAATTCGTACGTGAGAGAATGCAAATTATTTATGTTGAGATGCATATGCATCATGTAGAAAATGCAACCCGATATGCACTTGTGCGCCCGGCTTGAAATAATAATTTTGAGAGGGCGCGAATAATTCTGATAATTGTATGTATGTATGTACATACAATTAGATTGGAGGAAGTTTGTAATGTACGTATGTACAAAGTAAGAAGACACTGTATGTAGGTAAGTGTGCATACCGTGTGAGTGGAATGTGTGTCTGATAACAAAATGCAATTTATGCTAAATTGCATTTTGTTATAATATGGGAATGCATTTCTAAATGCATTTTAAAATTTGAATGAGATTTTATATGAAATTAATTTTGTTTTTCAGGGTCATTTCTGCGATACATCAATATATTGCATAGGGCAATATAGTGATGTATTGACCTTATGGTTGTGATTCGGGTTATTGGGCACCTGAGTCACAACATCCCTCCCCCCTGGGGGAAAGAAAGTTTTATTCTTTCCAAGAAGAAAACTTTCTTTCTCATCAAAGAAAATTAAATATGTATAGCAAAAGGAAATGGTACGTAGCAGTTTAGCTTTGAATTATTTACACAAAAAAACATATGGTAAAAAGAAATACATTTACACTTACATATCTTAATTTCTAATGGGGAGTGAGATTATTTATTACTACTAATAACTATACGTAACTACTAAGTTATAGTAGTTTTGATACCTTAATATTTATATGTAGGTATATATATACTGTCTATTTGATAATTATTATCATTGTGAATGGAATGATTTAATTCATAAAATGATGTATGCTAAAATATTTCGTATAGGCTGGATAAAGGTAGTAAGTATTATTATTAATTTAAGTACATATGATATTATAACTAACCTATTCTTTTTTTATTTATTTATTTATTTTACTATACGTAAAGGTTATTGTTTTATAGAGAAACTATTTACAAGTTTTTATTTTTATACCTCTGTCTTACCTACTTGGTATTATCGTTTCTTTAGAAAAAGATGTACATTTAATAGATATATTTCTGCAAGATATTTGGCATATAAGGTAATCTTCAGGTTCTCCTAATTAAAAAAAAAATCGTATGCATTTTTTCTGTTTATTTTAAGTATATTTAATTGTACACTCGTTTAACGAGTAAAAAAAAGGGGAATTCCCTTTTTTTTTTCTTGCTTGTCGTTATGAGGATAAAAAAAATTTTTGGGAAAGGGAGGAGTTATTACTGTCCGTTGTCTGTATGACGTATCTGTTTGTGTAGAATTTTGTAGGTGTAGAGTTATGGATCTATCTAAACAATAAACAAAAATAGAAAGAGAGAGAAAGGGAAAAAAATATAAGAAAATCATTAAGCATCAACCTGTTAATGATTGTTTGTTGATAGAGTTTGAATGCGAGATGCGAGATAAGGAAAAAACACATCTAACCGTTCTGATAAGAATGGCTTGTTTAATTTCGATATCATGTGGGTGGGTTAGGAAGAAAATTTTTGTTTGGTTTTGTTGCGGAGCCGTGCTTGATATTTTGTTTAATGATAAAAATTGCTTGGGATGCAGTTTTTGTGGTACATCGGTAGGATGGGAGTTTTGTTAGTTTCTTCAGTTTCAACATGATTTTTGCGGTGGCCATATCACGGACTCCATACAAGGCTCCGCCGGATTACGTAATTGCAATCGACGGGATCTATGTTGAGTCGGTTTGGGCCCGTTGGAAGGGGCCAATTCGGCTCAACTTTGTCTGTCCGGGCCGGGACACGCTAACTGTTTGGGGGGCTGAACCCCGTGCCCTGCAGTACCATGTATGGAACTTTTCCTTGTGGCCTCAATATAATATGGCCTTGTCGGCATTGGGTAAGTTCCTGTGATTAATTAATTTTCCTTAGTTATTAAATTTTCTTTTTCTTTCTGTTTTAGGGGCCAACCTGGTATTGATTGGTCGGTCAATGTACTGCCCCACGCCGAGTCCCATGGATGGTCATTTTCCACTGGTGGGTCCCGATCCCGAGGCTGAGTAATTCGGACGACAACAAAATTTATTCTATATTTGATCTTTTATTTTCTTATTAATCTCCTTTCCCTCCTACGTGTCCCAATACGGATTGAAAAAAATAAAAATAAAAAAAATTGTTTTATCAGACAAAAGATGTTGTTGTCAATTTTTCTACTTATTCCCTTTTCTGGCCCTCTTTTAGAGTTGGATATCTAAGTATTTGTTGGCACTTGTTTTCTTCTTTTGTGTATATTTTGGTGTTTTGGTTTTGTTGTATGTCTCTACTCGTGGGCAGATATGACATAATGTCTCAATTGGCTTTTTTTTTTTTAATAAAATGAAATATTAGTAAGGTGATTATAATTATGTCGAATTTGATTTGAACAAAATTTGTCTTTGTACCATTGTAGATGGTGTGAAATCTATGTAGATTGTTGGAATTTATTGTTTCATTTTGGGTTTATTGCTGTTAGAGTTGGATTTTTTAGACGTTTTCCGGCGTTTTCTTTTTAGGTGATGGAGTCAATTTGAATTTTGATTCCCTCGGTGCCGGAGTAGGCGCATTCTCCTGTTTATGTTCAGGAAGTATTATTTTTTTTGAGTTACGGGTTTTTGTGTTGTATTTAATATACAGATAGGCACAGCCCATAGAGATGATTAAAGCAATAGTCACATATGATATAGTATAGTGGTGAATGTGATGATTGCTTATTGGATTGAGCGGAATTAATTCCTGCTCTTTTTGGGAATGGATGGATTCCAGAAGGCTCTCCAAATCCGTGTTTGTTGTAATATTTAACGGATTTGTTTCTATAAGCGCTTCTATGGGAGAAGACGTCATATTCCATATTATATTGGAAATGTTTAGTGTTGGGATGAAATGGGAATTGAATTTGGACATTTTTACGTTAGCCCGTGCAGGATGAATTCCTTGCTGCGAACATAACAACCGGGATTGATGTGCATTGTTCCTATTCCATGCAGGGTTTGTGAATTAATGTAATCTTCACAAATAATGTCTATGTGGAGGGATCCTTTTAGGGAGAAAAGCCAGGCGTTCTGCTGTGATAATTGCGTCCAATAGTAATCCTGTCGCAAGATCAGAATTTTACACTTTTGTGTAATAGGTTCCGTCTTTAGTAGATTCACTTCACATTGATCTGTTCTTGTATTTGTGCTTAGGATGGGGAATGAAATTTTGCAGTAGAAATGCATATGGTCCAACGTTGCGCAATTATGAATATCCTGAAGTGTTAATTCAACAAAATGTTCGCGATTGTAATCTATTAATATGTATTCCTTTGCTGGTTCGATATATATGAACGATTCGTTAAGGAGTGTCGGTAACGGCATTGCCTTGAATATCTGGTATGGTTCCTTGAACGGAAGTGGAATTCGGAGCTCAATAATTATCTTATTGTTGAAAATATTTGCCGAAATTGTACTTAATTTGTAAATTTGTGATAAAATATTGTCTCTGAAATTTATAGGAAGCATCATTGAATTTGGTAATTCTTGCCTGATCTTTGATAAAAGATCTTCAATATTTTTCGGTGATACTAGTGTGGGATGGAATTTTCCATGCTTGGAATCTGTTAAAAGATCTATTAATTCCGACTGGGTATTTTGGTACCTGAATACCATTAACGAGACTAGCGAGATTAAGGATTCAAGTTCAATTGATATTTTGTTATCCAACGTTCTGTTTTCCATTGATGATATAGTTATCTGAATTGATATTAACTTTTTATGCATAACCAGAAATTCCTTCTCAATTGCGGTTTTAGTTTTGTTGAAAATATTTGTGGTTGCTTCGATTATCGCAGTTTGGCTTTTCATAAGTGATAGGAGGGAGTTTTGGTTTAAGGTGAGATTACGGATTTGCTCATCATAAATCTTGGCATCATCTTCGTTCAATGTGCCGAAGAGAGCTTTAGAGATTGAACCTATAGCATTGAAAAGTGCTCTGTGTTTTCTATTTTGGGTCACAAGTAACATATTCTTATATTCTATGTTTGCTAATATAAGATTAATTTGTAACAACGTACCGTTACAAGTGTGGCTCAAGGCTGCGTATTTGTCCAGTTTCAGGCAGGTCGCTCTAATTTGTTGGGCTATGAACTGAATGTTGTTGAATTCCGATTTAAAATTCGCCAGGTCGTAGAATGTCACTATCTTCCACTCGTTTGTGTAGAGATTAGCTCTGCCAATCTCTTCGAAGTAAATGCCTGCAGTAGCATTTAGCTGATTGACTTCTATCCCTGAGCCGTAGACGAAAGGGATGCAAATTAAAATGAATGCTGTATGCATCATTTTGGGAACCTGGAAGATGACACTATGTTAATATCTCTGAATGATATTTGAAGACTATGAAGTTTTTATTCTGAGAAAAGTTTTAGGTCATTGTTATGGACTCTTTTGTTTTTATTATTGATATTAATAGTGGAATTTTCGGGGGAATTAATCTCCATTATCTCATACGGACCTGACCATAGTGGTGAGAATTTGTTCTCTCGAACTCTGCTCTTAAGTAGGACTTTATCGCCTACCATAAAATATTTTTGGACGGAGTTCTTATCGTATTGCAATTTTGACCTTTCCTTGTTTGCCATGGCTATGTCCTTAGCTATTTTGAAGCTATGTTGTAGACGCGCTTTTAACTCGTTTGCATAATTGTCATAATTATAGCAAACGGCTGGAGATGATTTCAGATTGTTTGGAATTTCGGCTGGGAATCCGTAAAGGAGTTCGCGGGGAGTATAATTAGTACTCGAATGAGGGGTTGTATTATATACAAACATGGCATAAGGAATCCATGTGTCCCAGTCTTGTGGATCTTTTGCTACATAAGATCGGAGATATTCTGCTAAGGTTCTGTGGCTTCTCTCCAATGCACCATTCGTTTGAGGGTGGTATGGAGTGGTTTTGAGCCTTTTAATTCTCAGCAATTTAGATACCTCGGCGAACATGCCACTTATGAGGTTAGAACCTTGATCTGTAAGGATACTTCCTGGAATACCATGTCGACAAACTATTGTTGTCGTGAAGGCTTCCGCTAATGTCTTAGACTCGGTGTCGACTATAGGAATAGCCTCAGAAAATTTTGAAAGGTCGTCTTGGAATGTAAGGAGATATTTGTTTCCAGAATGAGAAATTGGGAGAGGTCCTACAACATCTAGGTACACTCTTTCGAAAGGTTTGGAGCTAATGCTTGAGATTTTCATTGGAATTTTAGGGTTTCTGGATACTTTGTTAACCTGACAAAGTTTACATTTCCTTACATGCTTTACGATGTCGTCTGACATGCTAGGCCAGTAAAATTGCTTTTTAATTCTTTTAATTGTACGGGAAACGCCTTGATGGCCTCCCGTTGGTAATGAGTGAAAATCTTTCAAAACTTGTTGGATGTCATTAATGTCGGATAAATATTTAATAGAATCTTGATGGAGTTTAATGTTTATTTGTTTAGCAGTGAAGACCTTGTTAAAAATGCTTTTAATTATTAGAAGGTTTTGTGCATCTAAAATTGGGAAGGAGATATTTAATTGATTTAACTGATTTGCTTCTGTATATGAGCAGATCTCAGTTAAAATCTTTTCGAGGTCTAATCTATCTCTTTGGGATCGACAAGGTAAATTAGTTTTTGATATAATTATTGTGGAGTCTTTTTTCTTGAAGAAGTTCAGTTCAGTTTCTGAGAGTGGGGATTTATCTGAAAATTTTAGTTTCGAATCCAAGACTCTTTCAAGTTCTGTATCTTGCATTGGCAACATGAAGAATTTAGGATTTGCATTTTTAGTTAGTAAAAGAGGGAAATTAGTCTCAGTTATTATGACTGAGGAATTGTTTACAGGTGATGGAGTTGGGTTTGGAGTAGTTACACTTGCGTTGGGTGTATTTATATTCGCCTGAGCTCTGGCTTGATTTCTAGTTACCACATTTATGCAGGTGGTAGGTTTTGCGAAATTTTCGCTATTATCTGGAATAGCTCTACTGAGAGCGTCTGCATTTGTGTTGAGCTTACCTGATTTATGGACTATCTTGTAGTCATATTCCTCAAGACGTATTCTCCATCTCATCAGTCTTGAGGAGTGATCTTTCAGATTCATGAGCCATACTAATGGTTTATGGTCAGTTATAATTGTAAACTGTCTACCATAAACGTATGGTCTGAATTGCTCAACTGCGAAGACGATAGCTAAGAGCTCCTTTTCTATTGTTGAGTAACGAGTCTCTGCACCATTGAGAACTCGGCTCACATAGGCGATTGGATGATCTCCTTGATCATCAACTTGTGAAAGAACAGCTCCGATGGCGTAGTCACTGGCATCGGAGGTGACAAAAAATTCTTTGTCAAAATCGGGATATGATAGAATTGGTGCTGTAATAAGTTTTTTGCGTAATTCGCAAAATGCTTCATCACAAATAGCGTCGAACTTGAAAGGGATATCTTTCTTTAAAAGATTTGTAAGTGGTTTAGCTATTTTTGAAAAGTTTGGTATAAAGCGGCGATAGTAGCCGACGAAACCAAGGAAGGCTTTAATATCTTTCTCCTTCTTGGGTCTGGGATAGGACTGAACTGACTTAATCTTCGCTGGGTCGGGTTTGACTCCATTTTCTGTAATAATGTGCCCTAAATACATAATTTCCTTTCTTAGGAAATGGCACTTGTCGGGTTGAAGTTTCAAATTGAAGTTGCGGAGACGGCTAAATACTGCTGTGAGTCTGGAATTGTGATCTTTGAGATTGTATCCATGGACTACAATATCGTCCATGTATACAAAGCAATAGATGCCTTGAAGTCCAGATAGAACATTGTTCATGGCTCGTTGAAAAGTAGCAGGGGCTCCTTTTAAACCAAATGGCATACGATTGTATTCGTAGTGGCCATAGGGTGTGCTAAAGGCAGTTTTCTCCCTGTCCTTGGAGTCAATTTTTATCTGGTGAAATCCACTGGCTAAGTCGAGTGTGGTAAAATATTTCGACTTCCCCAACTGGTCTAATATATCAGTGATATTAGGCAGTGGGTACGCATCGCCAATAGTAATGTCGTTAATACGACGAAAGTCTACCACTACTCGCCACTTTTTGTTTCCATTCTCATCTGGTTTTTTAGGAACCAGGAGAAGTGGAGAATTCCAGGGACTATGGGATGGTTTTATGATATCTGACTCAAGCATTTCGTGTATTTGCCGGTTTATTTCCATTCGGCTTGCTTCAGGAAGTCTATATGGCTTGGTATAGATAGGCGGTTTATCTTGGAGTGTTTCGATTTTGTGGGTTATCGCATCTGTATAAGATAGGAAATCCCCTTCTATGAAGAAGAGATCGTTGAATTCCCTACAGATATTGTGAATACTTTCAGATTCCTCTGAATTACAGTGATCCAATTTTATAAGGTTTTGCAGTTTAATTATTCTGCCCTTAATTGGATCTCTGTCAGAGTCTGTGGAGATGACCACAAAGTTGTCCAAGTCTTGGTAAACTGGGTTCACCTCGTAAGGTGCCAGATCGGCGTCCTCCTCATTTGTGTTGAGGATTAGGACTTTTGCCATACCATTGACTGGTTCGACTATCGAATTTCCAAGAAATAAACCTGGCCTTATTTCCTTCTTGAAACAGACCGATTGATTTTGAATAGAAGTAGTTGGAATTTCAATAATGGATTCTGATCGAGCCGGAATTTTAAATGATTTTAATTTATCCGATTCTTTCGGATTTCTAAAAGGAAGGAGATATGATTCCAACTTTTGTGGAATTTGGAAGGAGTTATTCGATGATTCCGACTCGATAGAATTTGAAGGAGATAATACTTTATTGAAATTCCTTGACTTCTCTTCTGATTTATTTCTGAATGAAGGAGATAGAATTTTATTATATTTAGCCTTTTGTGCGGCTGTAGATGGAGATATACTTTTATGTTGATGCTTCATATCTTGTGAAGCCTTGGATGGAGATAGAATTTTATTTAATTCAGTCTTTTTTCTGGCTATAGATGCAAATAGATTTTTATCTTTATGCTTCACTTCTTGTGAAGCATTTGCCGGCGATCGATTTTGTTTGCTTTTCGAAGCAATTGATGGAGATAGATTTGTATTTATATCTTTACTAGAGACTGTTATTCCTGTATATAACAGACTCTTTGTTTGAGACCTCTTTTCTGGGTGTTCGCTTTTCAAATAAACGTATGGATAATTGGAATAATATTGTTCATATGGATAAGATGAATCAGATTCATTAACTTCCAGAGATATGAATTTATTTTTATAGTCGATACTCGCATTGTATCGAGATAAAAAATCGTGACCAAGCAGGCCATCGTATGAGAGGATGGAGTTATTTCCCACAATTTGAAATGGGTGCTCTAGGATGTAGCTAAATTTGGTAGATTTCAAATTCAATTTTGCAAATATGAGTCCTTCTGTAGAAGTGGACTCTGTGAATAGTGTGTTTATATTGCAGACAGCATCTCTGTAGCAGATGCTATCTGGCTTTAATGGATGGAGTTTAATTAAGCTGATCTCTGCTCCTGTATCAATCAAAAAGGTAAGCTTCGGAGCAGAACAGATGTCGACAGGCAAGGAAAGCGTTAGTGAATTTTTATTTATTTGAACGGGGATTTGAATTAATTTCTTGCTGCCTACTTTTCCGTCGATATTGTCTCGGGATTCCTGTGGACTTGTGCTGTAGTTTGTATGTGCGAGGGGTTGCCGAATGAGACCCCCCGCTGCATCCAGTTTCCCTGCCTGGATGCCGATGGAGTTTTGTTATTCTTTCTGTTCGGAGATGGCGATCTAGCCGAGATATTGGCATTATTGTATCTCGGCGGTGAAGTTCGACTTTCTCGGAATACTGGTTGTTGCCAGTTCCTATTTTGAGGCTGTCTGTCAGCCGTGTTTGTTGGTGGAATATTTTTCACCTTTTGGAAATTATTTTGATTTCCCTGGCTGTCGTTAAATCGGGAATTATTTGCAGCTCTTGTCCTGCATTCTTCAATAGAATGGCCCATCCGATGGCAATATCGGCAACTAGGGGCCTGTGACGGAGATGTAGCTTTATTAAAATCTTGAGGGCGTTGTTGCTGCGAAGTAACTCTTGGAGCTACATTGACATTTTGCGTTGAGCTTTGTATGACTGGGCATCTTGAAGAAACATGCCCCAGTCTATTGCATTTGAAACAACGAAGGTTATTATTTGTACTTTGAAGGGAATTTTGATTTACCTTGTTATATGTTTGGAAGTTGGGTTGCTTCTGCTCTATACGTAATGAGTGATCTAGAATATGTGATTTTAGTGAAGCGAAAGATTTATCCGAATGGACCTTAGCTAAGGTCTGTAATTGTGGATTGGATAGACCGTCCTCAATTGCTCTTACAGCCTGACCCTCATTATCTTTTAACAAAGATTTTAGAAGTATTTTGTCCGCTGTATAAGAGTGCGTTGCCTCATTTAATTTGGACAAGATTGTATTTAACCTTTGAAGAAAATCTTTTACACTTTCTTCTCTTCTTTGTTTCGAATTACTTAGTTGAGATTGTAAGGTGGATCTAGAGGTTTTTACCTCGAAAGTCTGTTGTAAAAGTGATTTTAAAGTAGGCCAATCTGCAACTTGATTGTACCTATATACATCATACGCTTCGGCGGATAGTTTACTCCTTATTAGGCTAAGGAGGGAGTTCCTTTCATTCGCCGTCGTTGCCGTTGCGTATATATCATCACAACTTGAAACAAATTTGTGAAGATCTTTTGGATTTCCGCTGAAGTTAGGAACTAATGATCTTGCTTCTGATAAGAAGAAGGTAGATTGGTCTCTAAAGGAGACGTTATGGTGATGGTCTGTGTAGTTATGTGTATTATTTGATATGTTTTGCAATCGAGAGTCTAATTGTTCTTGTAGGGCAATTATAGTGTCTGAGAATGATGTTTCCATGTTTATATATACATCATTTGCGAAATACTCGCTGTCTTTGTCATTAGGGCTAGCATTTAAAATTATTTCATTATGTGTAGCCTCAAAATCATCCCAGTATTTATGTAACGAATTTATCTTTTGGTTTAGATATGCCTGGCTTGCATCTGCTAGTGAATTAGTTCCAATAGACTGAATAATGTGTGAAATTGTTTTTCGCCTATCTTCTTGCAGCCGAAATCGTACTGTATTTTCTCGGTCTTGGTCTGAGTTGTCCTGATTATCAGCTGCAGTTGTTTTTTGAGAAGTTTTTGGAAGTGGGACGTAAAATGGGTTATTTTTGCGCTCTGTGTGGACCGATATGGATTTCAACCTATCAGACAGAGTTGCCTTTGTAAGATTGTACCAGTCCTCCGTTTTGTCGTAGCAGGACTGCTTAAAATAATCATGAGTTTCAGTAAAATCTTCATGATCTTGAATCAGGGTTTCCGTTTCTTCAAATGAAGCCCATACGTCTTCCAAATTTTGGAGTTTTTCAGAAGTAAAGTCTGAAGTCCTTTTGCTTTTATTGGCTCTATGATAGTCGGACAGAATTTGTCTAATATCTGACATTTTTGGGACTTGTGACAAGCAAAGCTCATCGAAAGATTTTTTTTCCTCGTTTGACATGTTTAAAAATTTATGAATTAAAATCGGGTAGAAGTTGATTAAATATAATTAACGAAAGGCTACGAACGCACTACTCACAGAGTAGAGGAAAGCTAGTGGAGTAAAAAATTGTCCGTATATACTTTTAGTGTCTGTACGTACATATGTATCTGTTTTAGTAAAAAAAAAAACAAAAAATTTTGTTTTCAAGTTTCGGAAAGATTAGTTAAGTAGAATTCTGATTTTGTGTAGTCGTGTGTAATACGAAAAAGTATATTTAATATCCAGTTACAATAAAAATCGCTCTTTCCAATCAATATCTTTTCCTGATCGATAGGCTAATAGGGCTCTATCGCAGGGGATCGATTATTGATTTATCCGAAGTCCTCTGGCCAGCAAGCTCACGAAGTCTTACCGCAGAGGTCGCTTCGTGGAAGAGCGGATTTCAATTTTAATGTTTATAGTCAAAATTTCTGTTAAATTAACCGAAAATTGGAAAAGTATTTCTTTTTTCCTTTCTCTGATGTTCTTTCCCCTTTTTCCATTCACTCTCTCTACATATATGTATATATATGAAAATATTGGTATAATAGGAAAGATGCGAATATGAAAATAATCGGCAAAAGTGTAAATAGTTTGAAAGTATGTAGTTAAAATGCAAACAATTAAAAAAACACGTAAATAAATTGAAAGTTTTGAAATAAACAGAAAATAGTAATCATGCAAATAGATTGTTTTTCCTCTCTTTTTGTACTAGTGATAATAATATATACGCTAGTAGTTATAATATGTATACTAGTAATATTATAATAATTTGTTTTTCTACCTTATGTATTATCCAAAATGTATTACTATAGAATTGTAGGAGATGTACACGACGTTTGTAGAGGTGTATGATTTATGTTCCTTCGTCAGATATTTTTGTTTGTTTCTGAAGCTGTTGAAGAATTTGTTGTATGTTGTACGATGGTGTCGGTGTTGTATGTTGCAGACGATTGATGAAACTTGCACATCAGATGTCCAGGTCAATGATTCTGAAGTCTTCCTTCCTTCTATATATCGTCTTAGTGAGGCAGGGATGAAGCCTCCTTCGGTCCCACGGTGAGCGCTTGGGCGCTTAAACTATCTCCTCTAAGTACCTCCTGGGTACCCGGGTTTATTTTTTTTTATTTTTATTATTCACTTTCATTTATTACAAGGGTTATCAGTTATTACAAAACTCTGAGAGTTTTAATTTAATTTAAAGTATTGCAACAGAATTTTTTTTTTTGTTCACTGATTTGTTTGGTAGATTTATATTATTATTTAAATTTTTTCGTTTATTTTTAATTTTATATAATTTTATTGGCACTAGTTTTTATTTAGAGTCCAAAATGTTGTTACTTTTTATTTATTTTTTCAAAGTTAATTTTTTTTTTGTAGAAGTTTTTACTAATAAGTTAGTTAAGTTTATGTGTATGTGCTCGATTTCAATTATTTTAAATTTTCATTTTTTATGTATTTAATTAAAATTTAATTGATTTTTTTTTTTTGTTAAAGGCACTGTGTTACTTTTAGTCCGCTGCCACCAAAATTGTAGCAGATTTTATTATTAATTTGTTGTTTCTTTTTATTTGTTTTATTTAATTATTGTAGATTATTTTTTGAATTAATTAAAATTAATTTGAATTGGTTTACCTCGTTGAGGCACCTAATTTGCGAAGTACCAATGATGTTGTGGCTATGGCAGTTTTTAATTATTATGTTATTTCACTAAACTTTTGTAGGCACTGACTATTGTTTTTTCGGGTACCGCTGCCACCAGTTGTTATATCTTACGCACACTCCGTGCTCCAATGGAGAGAGCGCGCGCGGGTATATTTATAAAGAAAACTCAGCACAATAATTCCTTTTAGTTTTTATTAGCCGTATTTGATCTATTCTAATTTATTCCAATTTAAATATATCAGATCGTTTTCTGATTTTTACAATTTCAATTTTATCAGGCCGTTTTCTGATAATTCACAATTATATTTTATATTGCTTGATTTCTTGATACTTCACAATTAAATTAATTAAATTCTGTTTCGATTGATTCGTTGATATAACATACTTCACGATTAAGTTCTCTTGCGATTGATTCGGTGATACTTCACAATTAAATTTTTATTTCGATTGATTTTTTGATACTTCACACAAAATTATATTTTGTTTCGATTGATTTTTTGATTACCTCACAATTATGTTTTATTTCGATTGATTTCTTAACATCACCCGCTTCCTAAACTACTCGCCCGGTGGTTAAAAGAAAAACTCCTCGAGGTTTGGGCTAGCTGCCCCCAGGTACCCACGAAAAACTTTTAGAAAAAGCTTTTTTCTTTTTGCTTTCTCACGGCGATTTTAAATTCGTACGTGAGAGAATGCAAATTATTTATGTTGAGATGCATATGCATCATGTAGAAAATGCAACCCGATATGCACTTGTGCGCCCGGCTTGAAATAATAATTTTGAGAGGGCGCGAATAATTCTGATAATTGTATGTATGTATGTACATACAATTAGATTGGAGGAAGTTTGTAATGTACGTATGTACAAAGTAAGAAGACACTGTATGTAGGTAAGTGTGCATACCGTGTGAGTGGAATGTGTGTCTGATAACAAAATGCAATTTATGCTAAATTGCATTTTGTTATAATATGGGAATGCATTTCTAAATGCATTTTAAAATTTGAATGAGATTTTATATGAAATTAATTTTGTTTTTCAGGGTCATTTCTGCGATACATCAATATATTGCATAGGGCAATATAGTGATGTATTGACCTTATGGTTGTGATTCGGGTTATTGGGCACCTGAGTCACAACATAGCAATATGCTACTATAAAGAAGAAGATTGCAGATTATTCTTCTGCTTATACGTGAGCAACAAGATGCTAGTATACAAAAGAAGAAGATTGCAGATTATTCTCTGCGGCAGAATTATTCTTCTGCTTATACGTGAGCAACAAGATGCTAGTATAAAAAAGAAGAAGATTGCAGATTATTCTCTGCGGCAGAATTATTCTTCTGCTTATACGTGAGCAACAAGATGCTAGTATAAAAAAGAAGAAGATTGCAGATTTTTCTCTGCGGCAGAATTATTCTTCTGCGTATGTGTGGGATGGAATATTGCAGATTAATCTCTGCGGCAGAATTACTCTTCTGCTTAGGTGTGGATAGGAATTTTGCAGATTAATCTCTGCGCAGAATTAATCTTCTGCTTAGGTGTAGGATGGAATATTTGAAATGATAGGATTTTCAGATTATTCTCTGAAATATAGAATTATTCTTCTATAATGAGGTTGGGAATATTCTTGTGTTTAGATTAATCTCTAAACCAGATGAGCTCTGGACCAAGAATGCTTTTCTGCTGCGGCTCGTCGGCTTTATATAGCCGCCGCATCCAGTTATGAGATGTCGCCTCTCGGTGTTGCCCTAGCAACGATTGATGCGATGTCTGAACGTACCTCATACAGCTGATTGACGTAATGTCATGATGTGACATTACAAAATGTAAATATACAGGAGGGATGTATAATTTAGGTAAGTTTGTGATATTTTGTAAAATTTTGTTGAAAATAGTAATAATTTTATATGTTTTAGATATAAAATCTGTTTATTGGAATGTTTGGACGTCGCTGGACTAAAGGAAGGAAGTTATCTAATTTTAGATAAGTATTTTTTTATATAGTATATTTTTAAGTTGGATTCTTTGTGTTGTCTTTTCTGTCTTTTTAGGAGACATTGGTTTGGAGTACAACGAGGGATCAGGATTATATATAGGTGGACTGAACACTACGTATTCAAGAAAAAGTCACAGGGCTAAAAGATATTGTACGCAAGGCAAGTGCCGCTTCAGATAGCATAGAGAAATACTTGAAATATGTGAGCAACAGCGATGAAACAGTGAATATACAACTGGAAGGTAAACGGATAACACAGAAGGAGCGGAAAATAGCTCCAGAGACGGACGAGCTGCATCTTAGGCAAAATCAGGGAAATACCTTAACCGCGATCCTTCGCACAGGAGCGCAGCAAGGGGATTTTCGTCCTGCAGTAGAAAAGTCTATAGCGTGGCCCAAAGAAATGTGGGGTGAAGAGCAGGTAAGGGTAGCGGTTGAAAGGAAGAACGGACTGGGACATCCTCGCACGGAAGTCCATCTAAATAGCCTCGAAACTGAACCCTCTGCCTCTTTTCTCAAATTTCAGGACACGAAAAGACCAATACGCTTGGAGCCAAGAAGCGAGCAGCTAGTAAGAATTCAAGTCTCGAGCGATTCTGAACTGGTATGTATGGCAGAAGAGATATGTCCCGGGGTGTATTGTGGGAATACCTTGATTAGGCCCAGTAACGGACACGCCTTTGTAGGAATTGTCAATGCTAGGACTGAGGCAATCGAAATAAAAAATTTTGAGCCTAAGTTGGAAAGCTTAAATAAGTATTTGGTAAGACCATTAAGAAATCCCGAGGGCAGGACAAAAATCACTTAGCAACGGCTTCGAGTAATGAAGAAATCGCTGGAGTTGGGGGATGAGCTGAATTCGGAGGAGAGGGAAGCAGTAATGCAAATCTGTTACGGATACAGCGATATCTTTCACTTACCTGGGGATAAACTAACGTACACTCCGACGAAAATGTTCAAACTTCCCTTGATGGCCGACACCGGGCCCATAAATAAAAAGCAATATAGAATGCCTGAAGCCCACAGAGAGGAATGTCAGGAGCAGCTTAAAAAGTTGTTGGAGGATGACATAATCGAACATAGTAACAGCCCGTTCAATTTTCCAGTCTTATTAATACCAAAAAAGGGAACTGATGAAGCAGGTAAGCGAAAGTATAGATTGTGTGTGGACTTTCGCGAACTCAACAAAGTCTGTATTCCTTTTTCTTATCCACTACCACGGATTGAGGATATTCTGGATAGATTAGGTCATTCTAGGTATTTTACTACCTTAGATCTTGCAAATGGTTATCACCAGGTGTTGGTAGATCCGGCAGATCGTGAGAAGACAGCTTTTAGCACAAACTTCAGTCACTTCCACTACAAGAGATTGCCATTCGGATTGAAAACGGCACCATCATTCTTTCAATCTTTATTAAATGGGATATTAACAGGTCTTCAGGGGATTAAGTGCTTTGTCTACCTTGATGACGTAGTGATTTTTGCGAAAAATCTGGATGAACATAACGGAAAGTTACGAGAAGTATTTCAGAGATTTAGGGAACATAACCTAAAACTACAACCTACTAAATGTCAATTCCTGAAAAAGGAGGTAGTATACCTCGGGCATGTTTGTTCGGAGAAAGGTGTACAACCTGACAAACGGTTAGTAGAAGTGGTACAAAACTTCCCCCGTCCAAAAACAGTGAGACAGGTTCAGTCTTTCTTGGGGTTGGCCAACTACTATCGTAAATTTGTTCCCAATTTTTCAAAAATTCTGGCTCCAATTAATAACCTTTTGAGGAAAAAGGTGAAGTTCAATTGGGGATCAGAATGCGAGAACTCCTTTAAGGTCATTAAAGAAGCTCTCACTTCGCCGCCAGTATTAATTTATCCAGATTTTAATAAGGAGTTCATTCTCATCACGGATGCGAGCGGAGAATCTCTAGGAGCAGTCCTAGAACAAGAAGGTAGGCCAGTTAGTTATGCCAGCCGCACTCTGAACCAAGCTGAGAAAAATTATTCTACCACAGAACGGGAATTGTTAGCCATTGTATGGGCTGTACGCAATTATAAATGCTACTTACTGGGAAGACATTTTAAAATCATAACTGATCATCAGCCTCTCCGAGGGGTTTTTAAGGTTAAGGACACCACATCTCGCATGGTGAGGTTTCACCAAAAGCTTTCGGAGTTTGATTTTGAAATTGTCTACAAGAAAGGTAGGGAAAATGGCAATGCGGATGCTCTTAGTAGAATTCCCAGAGACATACAGCAAGCGGAGGAAAAGTGTGGTAAGGAATATCCATGTTGTGCAGTTACTCGAGCACAGGCTAAGAAAGATACAAATGACGGAAAGAGGAAACAAGACTCTTCGCCGGAATCCGAAGATGAATGGGAAACAATAGAGGAGACTGAGAATAAGGAAGTAAGGCTACAAAAAAGCTCAAAGCCACAGAAGGTCACTGACCCAAAAGATGTAGAGGTAATTCTGAAAGATTTTCATGACTCGCGATTCGGAGGGCACTTTGGGCGAAATAAAACCTTGGAAAGAATAAAAAGGTTCTATCGTTGGAAGGGCATGAAGAAGGATATCGCCAAACATGTCGGGTGTTGTGCGAAATGCCAGAGAAATAAGCACTCCAGGGAGATTAAAATGCCGTTAGTGGTAACAGAAATTTCAGAAAAACCATTCGACAAGGTATACGTAGACTTAGTGGGGCCGTTGCCTACTAGTCATAATGGTAACAAGTATATTCTGTCCATGATGGATGATCTGACTAGATTTGTTGACTTTGTGGCCATACCAGACCAAGAAGCGAACACCGTGGCGCAGGTCTTGTTCGAGCAAATCCTTAGCCGTTACTCATTACCCAAACAGTTAGTAAGTGATCAAGGAGCTAACTTTACAGGCGAAGTTTTAAAGGCTCTTTGCAAAATGCTTAAGATAAAGAAACTGCAAACCACCGCCTATCACCCACAGTCCAATGCGGTAGAGCGGCAACATTCTACGTTAGCCAACTACTTGAGAAGTTTTGTAGACCGGGAACCCCAGAGTTGGGATAACTTTTTGAGAACAGCGGCTCACGCTTACAATAACACGGTACATGCTGGTACAAAGCTAACACCCATGGAAACTCTTTTCGGATTTGTATCAGAAATACCTAGCAACTTACAGCATAAACCTGAACCGGTGTACAACACAGATAAGTATCATTCGGTGCTGCGGTTCAAGTTACAAAAAGCGTTTGAACTGGCAAGGGAAAACTTACTCAAAAGCAAGCTAACTTCGAAAAAGTATTATGATAAGACAGCTAGGCCAGAAACCATACATGTGGGGGATAAAGTTCTGGTGAAAGATTTGGCTCGAGTAGGGAAGTTAGCTTCAATTTTCAAAGGCCCCTACGAAGTAATTTATATTCACAGTCCCGAAAACGTTACGATCCTTCAAGGAAAAAAGCTCAAGAGGATTCACACGAATCGATTGAGGAAATATAATGAATAATTCAGCATAAAATTTGATCATTCCAGAAAGACGAAAGCCTAAACGGAGTGCAGCACGAGGCAATAATTTTGGAATTGGCGGAATTGGATTAATAAATTTATTTAATTCTTTTTTTTTCTCTTCTTCCTCTTAGTTTGTTTCTTTTATTACAGAATATAAACATGTACAAGACCAACACGGATTCATGAAGAAGATTACGCTACGAAGAGCGAGAAGATGAGAATATAAGGCAGTCGATCTAAAGGAATAGTAAGTATAGTGAAAAAAAAACATAAGAAAGGTTGAGAGGGAATTAAAATTAAAATTAACAAGAAGTAAAAAAAAAAAAAAAGAGATAAAGACAATTTAAATAAGAAATTTGAAAAAAGAAATAATAGATTTAAAGAAGCAATTTGAAAAAGAAGTGAGATATCTAATTTTTATGAAGTCAAAGAACCAAGATTTAAAGAGAAAGATTTAAAGTATATAGTATATAGATATAGAAAAAATAAGAATAAGGGTTGCCATAGATTAGCATAGGGTTTAGTATCAAGATGAAAGCAGTTATAACGGTAATATTTGCACTCATCACCTTGCTGGAGGCAGAGAAAACAGGCTATAATATCCAACCGATATCCCATACAGGAGTGTTGTTCGAGCACGTGGGAAAAGCACTGGACTATCCTGTTGAAGGTGGAAATGCCGGATCTAACAGAGGACATGGAATTTGTAAATAATTGCACTAACCTAATTACGCAGCTATGTTTGGAGGTGACACACGACGGAATAGTATCCAGGTGCACTATAGCGGCCAAGGAGATAAGAAGTTGGGTCTCGAAAATTAAGAGGCAAAACGAGGAACTCCTACACCATACCCAGAGTGAATCACCACGACGAAACAGACGTTCAATTTTTGATGGATTAGGATCAGCATTCAAATACCTTTTCGGGACAATGGATCATGCAGACTCAGAAGAGATCCATGCAGCCCTAGATGATCTTACCGGAAGAGAGAACCGAATCTTCACTCTGTTAAAGGACCAAATAACGGTCATCAAGTCTACATTCGACGTATTCAACGCTACCAGAGTACAAGCGACAGCAGAACGAGAGGAGCTAGGTAACAAAATCTCAGCATTAGTAAAAGCACAACAGGGTCAATATCGTGAATTGTCGGCATTGCAGCTTAGATTAGAAATGAGCGAAGTAATTACACTGATGACTCTTCATCTACGAGAAATCAGTGACATGCAGGAAAATATAATCAGTATGTTGGTCGCTCTGAGTGTCGGAAAGCTACATCCATTGATTATTCACGCGCGGGAAATGAGCGAAATAATGAGGAACGCCACTCGTCAATTGGATTTAGATGAGAAATTCCAGACTTCCAGTTGTTGACGCAGATTGCAAAAGTGAAATCCCTTCAAATAAATCAAGGGATATTGATCCGGATTGAAATTCCACAGCCACAAAGAGTTGCGTTCGATATGCATAAGATATATACAATTCCTGTTACAATAGACGACGCCGGCTATCACATATATGATCTGGATGCCGAATTTGTAGCCGCTAACAACCATGAACGGCAGTATGTCCTAATGAGTTATCAGCAGTATCAGGGGTGCCAGCAGCTTTCGACCACAGCCGATCAGCCACAATTCCTTTGTCCACAGTTGGGCCCGACCTTCACAGCCATTGGAGAAAATTGTGTACTAAACCTTTTCCGAAGCTTCAATGTAAACTCGAGAGCATGTAAAGATCGAGTTATACCGAAATGGAACAGTCTAGTTCGAATGATGACGAGGAACCATTGGCTATTTGTGGTATCCCAAAAAAAAAATTAGAGGTGAACTGCCAAAATTCACCAACTACCATTGGAGAACTATCATCTACAGGGGTGTTATCAATTGAAGAACACTGCCATTTACAAATTGGAGACCTACGGATAGCCGCAGAAGACGACAGCCAGAAAAATATCTCGATTTGGCAGCCGAATCGTTTGGAGATGCCAGCCTGGAATGCCGTAGACCTAACTAAATCAAATAAGCAGAAAGCGGAAATTATAGAGAGTAAAGAGAGTGGGATAAGACTGTTGACAGCCAAGAACTTCAACCAAGCATGGAAGGACAATGAAGCTGATATAAAGCGAGTACAGGAAGCCATTAAAAACGAAGAGACTAGCAGACAATTTATTCCACATCACGTCCACTTAGCAGCTACATCAGCTACCGGGTGTTTATGCATCTTCACCTTAGCAGTACTAGCAGGAGTAGTGTGCCATCTAAAGGGACAAAAAAGTGAACAGACTCGAACGATCATCAGCAAACCGTTTACGGGGCCAATTCAATCGAGGGTATCTAAGCAAGCAGAATCCAGTATAGAAGTCGTCATTCCAACAACAGCAAACCTGCCAACAGCAAATTTACCTACCGTCGTCGGGAAACAGCTGGTACAATTAGAATAGTAGAGTAGTTATTTTATTGTAGTAATGTAATTGTATTGGGCACCAATAGAAAGTATACCCTTAAATAGAATTTTTGTATGGGTTTTCTTGTTATATATAATGCTTGTAAAAAAAAAAAAAACTTTTAATTTTTGTTATTTTTGTAATTAGATAGACAATAAATAAGATTGTATATTTTTGAAATGCATGTAAATTAATTAAGCATTTTTGTTAATAATAAAAAAACTTTAAGGTTAGAAAGAACTATGTAATAGATATAATTAACTTATTAGGTAGAGGGATTTCAAGATAATGGTTGTAAATTTTGAACTTAAAAGAAATGTAAAAATTTTTTTTTAGGCAGTAGGAAGAAAGATCATGGAAAATAAATATGAAATATGTAAAAAAAAAGAGAGCCAAGTTAATTAACAAAATGTAGAAATATATATATAGAAAAAAATGTTTAAAGGAAATGTTAGGCAGAAAAGTAGAAAATGTAATGGGTATAAGAAAGAAATTTAAAAAAAGATAATTAAATGTGAGAAGAAAATAAGAAAGAAATTAAACGTGAAAAGAAAAAGATAAGAGAAATTATGTAAATGTGAATTAAAAGATGTGAAATGACGTAAAATGAAAAACGTGAGAAAAGGAAAATAAAATTTAAGTATGTAACGAAAAATGTAAAACAAGGTGAACCGAACGGAGACCACTCTACAGATCTAGTTTCCTGCGGAAACTAGTTTTTCCAAGGGGGGAGGGATGTTATGGCCCAATATAAGGAAGATTCTTCTTCCAGCAGCCAAGGGCGCATTCTAGCGAAATAATCAGCAATTGCTAAACAATAACCTCGTATGGTATTGTTCTGCAACTGTCGGTTATTTTGCTGATTAGCCCAACAGCTGGCTGCGATGAGCGCTTAGTGGAGCAATCGACGATTACGATAATAATTAACCTCGCATGGTAATTATTATGTAAAGCGATTGTTTACTACTAAGCGACTCAGGTGCTGCAACCGGTAGAACAAACGACAAGGTTGTTGTCGTTTGTTTACATCCGCGTTGTGAGCAAAGAAAGTACTTCCGAATATCGGGGCATAAAAGACCAATGACTGGTCTGGCGAGTGCCCGTTAGTTATCAGTCATTGCAGTGTCAAGTTTCGGTTCGGAGTACTTGATGTATTATTAAGATAGATCATTTTGTTTTCTCGTAATAAAGAATTATGTTTTAAAGTAATTTGAGCGTTGTTCTTATTTGAAGAAGGTTCACCGTGATTAATTAAGTGTTTCTTATTTATTTGATGGTTTCGTGAATTCTCCTGCGGCTTCTCTGTACTAGATTGACTAGAGGTATATCTATCTAACGTAAGAATATCAACATTTTCTTTCCCTGTTATGTTTTCAAAAAGTGGTCTTACTCCCTTGTTTCCTTCTACGCTTTGAATTGACAGTGTATGACCAACACAATCAATAACAGCTCTGTTTTTAAGGAACTCCATGCCTAATATTCCATCTGCTGGTATAGATTCGGTATCGTGTATTGCATGAAATACACAAGTCTGTTGGCTAGTACCAAAGCCTAGTAATGCTTGACAGGTTCCTAACGATTTTCTCTGTGTACCAAACAATCCTCCTATAGTGATTGTTTCTTGGGTTTGTATGGGCGTACTTCCTTTTATTTTATTTACCTTAATTATATTGCATGAAGATCCCGTATCTACTAATAATACTAATTTACCTTCTGGTCCTATGTCTGCGTCGACTGTGATTATACAATTGTTTAATAACCCTAATTCTACTGCACTATTCTTATCTATGGTCGACTGGGTATACTCCGATTCTCTTAATTGAAGGCAGCTGCGGAAAGAGTCCCCAGCTGCCGCCTCTCGTTTCCCTCTTGCGGGTGGCTTCTATGTTCTGCCAAGTACTTTCTTACACAGATATCCGTGTAATGGTCACTGGTCTTACAGAACTGGCAATAGAGAACCTCTCTTCTCTGAGTGCATTCTGTAGAATTGTCCACCACTGTATCTGCGAATCTGACTTGCTGGTTCCTGCAACTTGGCGCCTCATGCCCATAGTTTCGGCATTTAGTGCAGTAAGGAGGCTGCCTTCTCCACTGGCATTCTTTAGCATAGTGTCCCAACTGTCCGCATTTGAAGCAGTTGACCGCTCTAGGCTGCTGTGTTGCTCTGATTGGAGTTTCCCAATTTCTTGCCGGTCTCCGTACTGCTTGGAAAGGCTTTGGAGTTTGTTTCTGCCTGACCTCGCTAAAGTTTCCGGTCTTCCAACTTTCCTGTGGTGTTTCCATGGCATGTTCCGGTGCTTTTTTCCAGGCCCTTGGTGCCATGGCCTGAAGTCTTTCCGAATCTTTTTCGAAGTAGAGAGCTTCCTCTCGAACTTCTTCTAATGCTTCGAATTTTCTTCCAGTTAAGTATACCCGTGTGGCCTGACTGCCGACACCAGCTTTAAAAGTAGCTATCGCGTCGACCTCTAGCTCTGCTATCAAACCTCCATCCTTATTGGGGTATTTGGCTGACACCGCAGATTTAATCTGGTCCAGCAGCTCCATCATCCTATCTGCAAACTCTCTAATATCCTCACCAGGTCTCTGCCTACAGGCTAACATTTCAGTGCGTAATTCACTAAACGATTTCCGTGGCATGTAGGCTGTTTTAATCGCCTGCTGCAAAGATGCAAAGTCCTTTGGCTCGTGTGAGC
Organism: Dioctria rufipes; assembly: GCA_963924295.1. NCBI lineage: Eukaryota > Metazoa > Arthropoda > Insecta > Diptera > Asilidae > Dioctria > Dioctria rufipes. The sequence goes on along the minus strand of CAWUPM010001398.1, from coordinate 168,688 downwards.
TTATTAGATAGAAAGCGTCATCGGATAAACGGTATTTTATGCATTTAATAAAAATGCTTTGCTCTGCTGCTTCCAGTCGATCGTGCAAGTCTTTGCTGCAACTAAGGAAACGAAAAACTTCTTTTGCCAACTTTGGAGACCTTTCCCCTGAAAACATTGGCACGTATTTAGAGACCAAGTCCATAATTTTCTCGTATGCCTCTGCCATGTTGCTCTTTGGAGGTGCTTTTGACTTGACAGATTCTGTTCTGGGTTTATTTCGACCTTGTTCCGTGCTGTTACTGGACGTTTTTTGCTGTATGTCCTTAAACGTCCCAGAGGTCCCCTTTTTATCTTGTTGCTGGTCCCAGAATACTAATTTCCTTGGATTCCACCTCTTACTCGTGCCCGCCTTATTAACTCCTTGATTAGAACCTTCTTGTGATGATTGATCGAATTCCAATTCTTTCTCTAGTTCTGCTGTAGTTTCCTCAGCCTCCTTTAGCTGTACCTTTAGCGAGTCTATATTCTTTAAGAGCCCTTTTTTCTCCTTCTGGATTTCTTCCAATGCTTCTTCTGCTTCTATTTCACGACTCTGGATAACTTCGAATGCTGCTGTCACTAAATGATCTAAAGCTTCACCTTTTGTACCTTTTTTAGCACTCTCATTCAATTCCTCTCGTAATTTCTTCGCCTCTTCTTCTGTCCACCTCTTTTGTAACTCTCCTGTTATATGCTCCCCAATATATTGCCAGTCCTGTTCATAATTCTGCAATATTGCCTGACATTCCTTAAGTTCCTGTGTTTTTAGCTCTAATTCCCTTTCCTGTGCCTGATAGCGTGCTAATTCTTCCCTAGTTAAGATATTACTCCTACCTGTGGACATTTAAGTTTTATAACCGAGCTATTATACTAATAACATCGATACCCCGGCGAAGAATGTCTCCTACAACTAAATATTAATATGCAACTTGACTAGACTCAACATTCCGACAAATATCATTCCCGATGCCTCTGATCTTTCGCATGAAGTACTTAACTGAAAACAACTCTATTCGAGACCATTAAACCCAGACTTATCCTATTACTTAACGAGACAAGAAAAAGTAAAGCACAAAGAGCAAGTTCACACAGAAGACCACACTCAACACTTCTTAAACTTTAGGCTGAAACGTGTAAAATTATTCACAATCACGCCAAAATCTTTAAAATTATAATTTTCATCACTTTTACGTTAATCGTGATGTTTTTTCCCCAGAAAATTTTATTCTGACAAATTACACATATATGAGCTACTATATTCTCATCACGTTAAAAGTTGTTCCATTGATTGACATAAGATTCAGATATGTATGTAAATGATATTATTAAAAGAAACTCAACTAAGTGTCGAATTTGCTAAAATGATTATTTTATGAAACTTTCCATTGAGTGACACTAAACTTTTAGGTTGAACCGTGAAATCGATGAAACCAATTGAAAACATAAATACAACCAATTTCCCCAAAAAAAAAAAAAAAAATTTATAAAACTTAATTTAACACTTCTTAATTTAACCTGCAACGTAAATGGAGTAGCTAAAAGAAGCAGAACTCCCACAATTAACAAAAAAAAAATGGAGTAGCTAAAAAAAGCATAACTCCCAAAAAATAAAAAAAATGGAGTAGCTAAAAAAGCATAACTCCCAATATATATCAATTTTAAAAACACAATACCTTTTTAAACCGGCTGCGCCAAAATGTCGTGTCCCAAAAGCAATCAATGAATAAAATTCACGAAACCATCAAATAAATAAGAAACACTTAATTAATCACGATGAACCTTCTTCAAATAAGAACAACGCTCAAATTACTTTAAAACATAATTCTTTATTACGAGAAAACAAAATGATCTATCTTAATAATACATCAAGTACTCCGAACCGAAACTTGACACTGCAATGACTGATAACTAACGGGCACTCGCCAGACCAGTCATTGGTCTTTTATGCCCCGATATTCGGAAGTACTTTCTTTGCTCACAACGCGGATGTAAACAAACGACAACAACCTTGTCGTTTGTTCTACCGGTTGCAGCACCTGAGTCGCTTAGTAGTAAACAATCGCTTTACATAATAATTACCATGCGAGGTTAATTATTATCGTAATCGTCGATTGCTCCACTAAGCGCTCATCGCAGCCAGCTGTTGGGCTAATCAGCAAAATAACCGACAGTTGCAGAACAATACCATACGAGGTTATTGTTTAGCAATTGCTGATTATTTCGCTAAAATGCGCCCTTGGCTGCTGGAAGAAGAATCTTCCTTATATTGGGCCATAACAAGTACACACTCTCCACGAGTTTTCCCCGAACGTTGGGCCTGGGTATAAAATAGTGGAGGTACCCAAAAATGTAATCTATTTGCCTGTGAACACCAAACGTATAAGTTCTCTAACATTGAAGCTCCTTGACCAAGACGGTGACTTAATCAACTTCAGAGGAGAGACTATAACCATCAGGTTACATTTGAAGCCACAGCATGTTGATATACAATAATGATAAATACGAGTTCGGAGCAGACAAGATCATTAGTCAGCGGACAACCTTGAAGCGATCAAGACCTACATTAACACCTACAAATACAGCATATTTACAATCAATTGGCTTAACGCTGAAACAATGAATAAAGGAATATTAGATATTGCACCAGACGCTCACTTTGATAACAGTGTTACTAAATTTGAACATCACTCCTATTCACCATTTCTAACATCATTTAAAAACAGCGATGAAATCCGTATCTCTGTACAACATCAGGACTTGAATCTTCTACCCAGCAGGAGTTTTCTTTACATTGAGGGGTCGCTAACAAAGCTGGATGGAACCGTTTCAGCAACTGCAAAATTAGCTAACAACGCTCTACCATTTCTTTTTGAGGAAATACGCTATGAATTGAATGCAGTGGAAATCGATCGTACAAGAAATCTTGGGATTGCGACAACATTAAAAAACTACGTATCGCTAAATGCAAATCTAAGCAGGATACTACTCAACGGCAGTTGGTCACAAGATTCATCCGTTATACCAACCAATGGACTATTTAACTATTGTGTACCTCTGAAATATTTATTACAAGAAAATTCTGATAAATTCCAAGCATGAACTCATATTGATCCGGAGCAGGACAGATGATAATGCTATTGTATCACCCACTGATGTGGTGAAAATTGAAATTAATAAACTTCAATGGAGCATTCCACATGTTACAGTATCCGATGATGAAAAGCTGCAACTATTTAAAATTATCGGGAGAGGTCGCCCGATACAAATACCATTCCGCAGCTGGGACATATATGAGTATCCAGTACTACCGGAATCCATGCATCAAACCTGGTCAGTTAAGACTTCCACTCAACTGGAGAAACCTCGATTTATCATCTTAGCATTACAAACGGATCGAAGGAACGATAAAACCAAAGATGCAAGCAAGTTTGATCACTGCAAACTCACCGATGTTACAGTTCATTTGAACTCAGAATCATATCCCTATGATGATTTGAATTTGAAATTTGATTTGAATAGATACGCATTGCTGTATGAGATGTATATAAAGTTTACACAATCATACTATGGTCATCAGTATCAGCCGTTCCTCACATAGGAGAAATTCAAAACCGATGCTCCGATCGCTGTCATTGATTGCTCACATCAAAATGAAACAATAAAAACTGGACCTGTTGACATAAGGCTAGAATTCAAGACATCTGAAAATATACCGGCTAATACAACAGCATATTGTCTGCTTCTACACGATCGAATAGTGGAATACAGTCCGCTGACAAGTTAAGTTAGAAAGTTAAATTAACAAGATGGCTGTCATCGTAGACGTTCAAGGATTCAAAACTAGTCTCAATGAATTTATCACTAAAGAACTGGCAATTTTAAACAATGAAAACTAGATACAGCACTTTATATTTCAACCACCGTTCAGATACAAAGATTTGACTTCAGCAAAAAAGAGGCAAGTAAAATGGCTTCAACACAATTTTCATGGATTCCGCTGGGATGATGGCTACATACCGTATCACAAGCTGTACACTATAGTTGAACCACTGCTTCGAAATAAAATCATATATGTAAAGGGAGCTGAAAAAGTTCAATGGATGCAGAAGATAGTTGGAGAGAGTGAAATCATTATCAATGTCGAAGATGAATACAACTGTGGAAAACTAATAGAGATTAACACAAATGCGCCATCTTGCCAAGTTCATATTGGACAATGTGCTATAAGAAATACTTTTATAATAAGAAATTTTATTGGGAATAAAAACAAATGTTTATAAAAGATAAGACTTTTCAATACACACATACCCCAGAACCCTCACTGACATCTTCTAGAATCTGTTCATGGTGATGTCATGTTGTGAAATTCGAATTATGCTGATATCTACAACTTCCCTGCTAAGAAAACTTATTTAGGTGCAGCAAAACCATGATGACGTCATGCCGATATCTAGAACTCTCCCGCTAATAACAGAAAATAGCAAAACCAAGGCATGCTGGTAGTTCCGGCTAAGGCCGCTAGGGTACCTTACTCAAGAAATGGCGTTTGCACCCAAACATATGTCGCTGCGTATCGGCTAATGTCTCACTGACATCTTCTAGAATCTGTTCATGGTGATGTCATGTTGTGAAATTCGAATGATGCTGAACTCTCCCGCCAATAAAAGAAAACAGCAAAGCCAGGTAGTTCCGGCTAAGGCCGCTAGGGAACCTTACTCAAGAAATGGCGTTTGCGCCCGAACAGATGTCGCTAGAAAACCGGAGCATGCTGGTAGTACCTGTTAATGCCGCTAGGGCGCAGTCAAGACCAAATGATACATCCCGGTAGTACCGATTAATCCCGCTAGGGTGCAGTCGAGACGCAATAGTGCACCCAAGACACAACGGTGTATCCAAGACACAAACCAATACAGTCAAGACAGACACAAACCTACATTTAGTATGGGCTCAAACCACCTGGCGGCGGTGGCGCCATCTGTGGCGAAATCCTGGAGGCTCAAAAAAGTGATCCAGAATGAACATAGTTATACTACTGAAGAGAATAATTTTTTGATTAAAAATTTAGAAGATATACGGAAACCTCTTATCCATATATGGAGAGCAAGCAAGCAGGTTAAAGAATTCTTTTTAAAACAAATAAGAACACGTTTAATTTTTATTCTTTTTGTAACTAATACTTATGGTATCTAATAAAATTATTTAAAAAATTAGGCTTTTATTTATTTATGTAATTACTACGGTTTGTAGTATCCTATAGTATATTTAGGATCCCTTTTTAAATAATCCGCCCTTGAACCAAAATTTTTACAAGGAGCAGTTTTTGTTAGTGAAATTAATCGACTCAAAAAAATTTAATAGTTTCATTTGAAATTAATATAGATAACAACTTTCAACTGATATTGTTTAATAATTCAAGATTATTAATCATTAACTGGCAAAATAGTAGTATTCATATTGCATAATATGCAGGTAACAAATATTGATGAAAGCATATTTTAAATTTTAAGAAAAGTTTTATTCGACTCTAAAAAGTCTTTCTCATTAAACTAAAAATAAACTTTCATAAATTAAATGACAAAGGACGAAGATCCTATGTAATTTTTTCCTTTGACCTTTGAAGAAAATTTATCAAATCTATGAAACTTATTTCATTTATTCGATACACGGTGAATTTAGTTCAATGAAAATGTCATTACTATTATGATATATCTGTTTATTTAATTAAAGGGATTTTTTTTTCTTAGACCTTATAACACTCCTTCTTCGGGGCCAAATTATGCCTATTTTTTCTTTAAATTTATGTAATAAAATTGTTATTACAAAATATTTTTCTGAGTGCAAGCTTTTTGCAATTTATCCCTTTTGCAGTACTCAAACGTTGATTCCCACAGTCACCTTCGTTTTTCAACACTTTTCACTAATTTTAAAACAAAATTTCATTCACTCATTTAATATTTTAAGCTAACCCGACTTATAATTAGTTTGAAAATAAAATTCGACTAATGTCAGTAAAAATCAGTAGATCAGTATCACATCATACATCACTACCTTTATAACACCCAGCGGGAAATTTTTCAAGCGCTTCAAAGGAAAGCAGATTCGAAGCGCTTGTATCTAGGTTACTGATATGCTTCCAAAAAAGTGCTTTTCTGGAAGCAATCTGAAGCAATTTTGAAACAAATATTGAATGCGAACGTGATCATGCAAGTTTCATTTTCTCGTGTTACGATTAGTCATTGTGATTCGCAGTTTCAGACAGGAAAAATGTTTGCTTGGTGAAATTAAAATTATAGAGTGTGTAAAAACTTGCGATTAAAGGTAAGTTACAATTTTTTTCATATTCTAGATGATGAAATCTACTGTTTGTTATTCCATTTGTAACACATTATTTTGATTTTTGTATGTCCGTTTGTCTGTCCGTCCATCTGTCTGTCTGTCTGTCTTCACGAAAACGAGAATGCGTTAAGTTAGAAAATTGAAATTTTACATATGACCTTTTTAACAAAATTATATATATACAGGGTGGGCCAAAAGTCACCATGGGATTTAAAAATAACTAACTTTTTCGTTTGTACATTGCTCCACACCCTGTTGACCGTTTCTCTTCATTCCTTTTTTACATGATAGCCAACTGTCTGTTCTTCATACCACCTTACCCCTCCTTTTTTTCATCCTACCATATGTTACCAATTTAATTTTTAAACCCCATGGTCACTTCAAAAATTAAACTTGCACAGATGGGTGCCCATACGAAATATTCATCTAGGGATAAAGAATTGGTTTTAGACCAACTCTAGCTTTTTTACTCATTTAATATTAAAATTGCACCATCAATTACGGAATCGAATAATAATTTTTTCATAAACCTGGATTACTTACATTTTGAAAAATTATCCTATAGTTGTTCGGTTTTTTCAACATTACATTTACTACAAAAATGAAAGCAGGCGCAAGTAAGCGATATTTCCGAAAGCTGGTTGCGCATGAAGTAAAGAAAATAACCAGTAATGAACATTATGTAATGCGGATTTAGAAGACGTAATAAATGATAAACAGAAGCCGACTCCAATAAATAATGTTGAAATTGAAACAAATTCAAACGAAACCACCGAAACAGTCTTTAATGTCAATAATAGTAACTCCAGTAAACCGGAGGAGCATAATTTGCCTTCAGATTTAATGGAGTGGTGTTTAAGGCATAGAATAACGCGTAATGCTTGTGATAATCTTCTCCGAATTTTGAATGAAAATGTAGTAAACTTGCCATAGTCGATGAAAACACTTTTTGAAGTAAAAAGTAGTTCAATAATTCCTGTTTCGGTTACGCCTGGTCATTATATTCACTTCGGCTTGGAGAAAGTCATTAAAGCTATGGCATTAAGGGTAAATAAAGAATACATACATAGAAACTGAGATTGGGATAGACGGTCTGCCACTTTTTAAAAGTTCTGGGACATTATTGTGGCCAATATTAGGGGCTTTTTTCGATTGTAACGAGAAATACAGAGGCTAGAATCTGAAAATTTGATTCTTAATGGAATACTGTTAGCTTAAGAATTAAACTTTTTATTTGTGATACACCGAGAAAAGCATTTGTGTCTGGAACGGTTGGTCACACGTGCAGTGATGGCTGTGCAAAGTGTACACAGAAATCTGAAAGAAAAGACAATACATTGACATATAGCACTTCAGTCGGGGAATTTAAGAACAGATACCGATTTTACTACATGAAAATATCCAGAGCATCATCGTCAATTTTTCCGAACGAATCGCCATATCCTAGAAGATATAGGAATAAAGTTCGTATCATGCCTCATTAAGATATTAGTGCTGCTGATAATCAGCACATTATCGCATCAGTACATTAGCATATATGTGGGACTTGCAATTATAATTACTGTTTATGTTTTCTGCGTCTTTAACAACAAAGAAAGAAAAATATTGAAAGAAATGTATGTATAAAATGGTAGCAACACTGAAAATAGCATAGAATTTTACTCATTTTTATTAAATATTATTCATCTTCATAAACCTAATTATTAAGTAGAAATAATCATATTACACAATTTTTTAGATTTAAATGTTGCTTAAGTATTTTAAATAATTTTTGTTTAAATCTGGGTTCCGTACACAAATTATTATGTTTGCATAAATTTCTTGTAATCTGTAAGATTTATTCCAGAGATTGAAATTAATAAACAAAAAAGTAATGTTCAAACTTTGAACTAATTTAATGTTCTTTATGCTTTAGGTATATACAATTTCAGCCCCAAAAAGCCGATATCACTAAAGCTTCGTTTCATTATTGACTATCTTTGATAAGATAGAGTTTCCGCAATAAACAGAATAACTGTTATCAGCTCAGTTGCCTTCTTGCTGTCTTATAGCATTTATTACTAAAAGCTTTCTTTTTTGTGATTTTTCTCAACAAGTGCAATTCATTGTAGCTTAAAGTTGCTTTCTTTATTTACACTCCGCTTTAGTTCAAGACTCAGTTCTATTAATACGATTCTGTATTAAAACTTTGTTTGTATTCTGCCATGAAAATATTCACAGCAAGCTTCATTTGACACGAAATGTCATCTTTGAAATACAAATAGATCGTAATCGTACCGTAGCCGCGTAAAGTAGCAGCAAAGTTTTACAGTTTTTAATCAAATTTGCCTCACGATATTTAAAGTTTTCATAGTGCAGTGTGCTTAAACATATTTCCGCAATTGTTATTATGTACAAATCCGATCTAAATGAAAATGCACCTACATCGGGTAAAATACGGAAAAGACACATGCAAACGTCATCATTGGGTCCAGAATCAGTAGCAGTCTTCTTTAATTCTGAACTTGATGCAGTGAAGGCACATGTAAGACTCCTCTATGTTCTGTTTTTACTCACAGCTTTTACCGATGAATATTTATATAATTAAGATATTTTTGCTTGAGCTTTTTTTAATTTTTACTCGTCAGATTAGCTTTGCGCATATACGAAAATACTTACTACCAATTTTATAGAAAAAGTACATTAGATGTCTCCCGGCTGGCTACCTGTCTGTAGACTAAGTTGAAAATCCGTTAAATTAAGCTTGATTCACACATCTTCAAAGTCACGTCATCGCGAAGAAATGTTCTACTTTAAACATATTAATGTAAATATTATAAGTACTTACTAATCCAAAATTGAAACAAAACGACAACGATACTTTCCCTCGACAGATTGTTTTAGTTTCTTATAGGTTTAATTTGTTCATTTAATCTATATATTTATAAATTAGTAATAAAAGTATTAAAATGAATTAATTTGAATTATTTTAAGAATTTTATTTTTTAAATCTCAAATTACCGTCAATCAGTCAATAATAATTAATTGAGGGTGTGGATTTTTTTAATTGGCAATAAAAGTTATCGTACTGCTTTCCTTTATCAGCTAACAAAGATTATCGAATAAATTTTATTTTATCGATTAACTATTGTACTTTATTTTTCTCTTTAAAAAGTAGTTTTGGTTTAGTATGTAATCAGAAAGTAGAATTTTTTTTGTTTACTTTTTTTTATGAAAACGGTCATGCCATAATTCTTATCTCTTATTTGAGGTGAGGAATTGAAAAATGTTTGTCTCTTAATCAAATGCAATGATAATCTTAATCTAATCGTATTTTATAGTATTTTAGGTTGCATTATTTTGGGGGCATTAAGCAACTACTGGGATTATCACAGAAGTGTGTACGTTCACTATAGTAGATGGACATGATTTGCAACTTAGTTGTGACGCTAAGATTGTCACTGTTCTTGCGGGTCTGGAACGTTTCTGTAGTAGTTACGATTATACGTATCTGAAATTGAAACTTAGTTGTGAAGCTAAGATGGTCACTCTTCTCGAAGGCACATTTTGAATGTTGTTACAACTGTTACAATTATATGCAACAGGAATTGCGAGTTAGTTGTGGCACTATGATTGCCACTATTCTGCTGGTCTTGAATGTTGTGATAGCTGTTACAATTATACGTAACGGGAATTCCGGCTTAGTTGTGACACTATTATAGCCACTGTGACTCCCAGTATTAGAGGGTCAAGACTATGCGTGACGAACCGTCTTCTCGGTGTGCTGCCAAGAATTCAACTGATCTTTTTTTCAACAAAAGACAACTAGTTAAGAAAGTAAGATAATTTATTTTCAAATACTCATAAGCAATTACGTTGCTATAAGCGCAAAAACTGTAAGAAATAAAGAAAAAAATGTAAATAAACTTTTTTAAAACAGTTTAATGCGTGTATTCCCGAACGTTAATACAATGACACAATACTTATGTCGCTTATTCCTAGCGTGAATTAATCTATTGCCTGAAATGTACGAAAACAAATAAACATTTCTTGGGGATTTGAGGAAGAACCGAATTAACATAAAATAATAAGTGGGTACTATTTGGGAATAACATGGGTGTTACACTGGCAGAAACACCAAATATACTGTTGAGGTGACCGTGCCCGTAACTGATATGAACACCAAATCCAGCAACGAAAACTATTCACTGGCAGAAGAACCAAACCCAGTGGATAGAGAATTCGTTAATATTGCCAGCACAAACACCAATCTGGCAGAATTGTACTATCGGCAGAACCACCAAATCCGATAGCAACAGAGAAGTTTTCTACGCAACTACACACTTCATCAAAGGAGAAACACCAACCTCTAACTAACCCCGTTCTTACACAGATAAGACACAAGACACTAAAACAAAACTTAGAAAAAACTTCTGAGCACTCTTTCATAAAAAATAAATATTAAAAACAAAAAGCTCAACTCGAATTAATGTATAACACTGCAGGATGACAATTTTGCACATCCCTGAAAACCGCGATATCTTTGTTTTTTTTTTTTTTTATCTATTTTTCTGTGCCTCCTGATGACAATTTTGCACTTCCCTGACAACCGTGATATCTTCGTTTGTTTTTCATTTATTTTTCTGTGCCTCCTACAAAACCATAAAGAAAACAACTAAGGTAAAATATATCGACATACATAGGACTAAAAACTTTTTACGAGAACGATACAATGGAATGTATATAACAAAACTACAATTTTTTTTTTAATCCGATCACAATCCTTATTTTTCTAAAACTCTCTCGAGAACAACTTTTTTGTTTTTTTCTAAATTCCTATATAGTGCCCTGTGAAATCTTCGAATACTTTTTGATTAGGTTCGAAAATAAAACCTACCAAATGTCCAGGTAGAAAATTAAATATGTTAGGTACAGTCGGGGCAGTTGCAATTTCATCGTCTTACAATTACTGCTATCGACACAGTATTAATAATATAATATTATTCACACGATCAAATAATTCTTATTTGGCCATTGCATTAAAAATCGACTAAAAGAAAACATTGAAGTAACCGGATTTAGTCAAATTGTAAAGGCACTTTCACATCAAACACAAGAATCGAAAAAATTTAAACCGAAAAGTTCAATTTATTCCACTTTAAAACAAGATTTTTGCTCCAATGATTAATAAAATCATGGGAAATAGGATATATTAATAATTTTACTATTAAAATAGTATATTTATCTTAGATTTTTAAGTACAACTTTTATGATTTATCGGTCGAATTTTTCCGCCGAAAAAGTTTTTCGGGCGATAAAACATATAAGTTGTGTTTTTCTTCAAAATCTAAAATAAATATAAATATTTTCTCAGTAAAATTCTTAGTTTATCCATTTCCCAGGAGTTTATTAATCATTGGAACAAAAATCTTGTTTTAAAGTGGAATAAATTGAGTTTTTCGGTTTACATTTTTCTGTTCGTGTTTTTTATATGAAAGTGCCTTAAGACCAATTTTTACAATACCCTCCCTAGATGAATGCCCGTATGTAATTTTGTATGGTAACCCATCTATGCATTGATTTCTGAAGTGGATTTTCGCCAAAATTTCTAGAACGGTTCGTCGGACAGAAAAGATGACTATAGCCAATTTCATATTTTGAAGAACTTTTCATTACAATAAAAACGTTTAGGATTGATCTTTTACACAACATACGTAAAAAACCTAAATTTTTATATTGCAACACCAAGAAAAGGTGTCCCGATTTAGCCCATTTTTGAAGTTATCTTTACTATTTTTATGAAAACGCCGTGTACTAAATTTTAGCCCTTTGCGTTTACGGGTTCTCAGTCAATGCTCAAATATATAGTGAAACACGAAATTTCTGTATGGCAACCCCAAGAAGGATTTGTTCCATTTTCAAACTTAAATATACTTTTTCAGCTTTCTAAGTGAACGTGAACGCGCTCTTAAGTTATTATACACACAGATGGACGGACAGACGGACATGCAAAAAAAAAACTTTTAATTGGAAGCGTGGGTGTACATTCAATTTTGCTCTAGCAGCATTATTTCTATGCGTTACAAACGGAATGACAAAATTAGTATACTTTATAACTACATCTAGGGTATAAAAATCTCTTAGATTTTCCTTTATGTATTCTACTATAATGACATGTTGCATTTATTGAAAAATATCGGTGAAATATTTTTGCTTTTGGTGAGTTACTTTAGAATATAATACCATTGCTCTGCCCGTAGACAGATCGAACACGCTATAAATGAATTGATATGTTTGAAACTACAACCCTGGTTCAAAGCCATGAAGGTTTTGTTCTCCGGTTAACCAAGTTCACTACACTGCAACTCGAACTCAAATTAAATTTTTGAAATTCAATAAATGCTATAATTTATATACAGGGTGTTTCCCACTAGGAGGTCAGTAGAGCGGGAGGTGATAGTACTCAGATAAATGAACAAAAACTTGTATGGCAGGGGGGAGGACCATACCAACCGTTTAGAAGTTACAGGGTTATTAAGAAAAAAGCATGTTTTTCACAAAACACCCTGTATCTGAAAAACTACAGAGTGCGTGGTCACAGTTAGGAGCTCATTGTATGCAGAACTCCATGGCCTTTCTAACGACTGTCAAACAGCCCCATAGCCCTGTCCCCTCAAGAATTATCGTTATCTAAACTCAAAGTTTCGGATTTTCTTACCTTTTTTTTTCATTTAACTTCTATTATTTTTGCAAAAAGGTCGTTAACATAACTTTTTTTTACAAAAACTATAAAGTGTAGGCTCTCCTCTTTAATATGACCTATTACACCCAATGTGCTATCTGAAGCCCTTTAAGAGTTATTAGCTCTAAGCCTATTCTAAAACTTACTTTCAAACCTATTCTCAACGATAATTTGTTCCCTTAGCACGTCATTTTACAAAATATTGTCTAATTTCGGTGTGACCTGAATGGGTTATGAGTTAATAACTGTTTAAAGGCTGATGTTAACACATAGGGTGTAATAGGTCAACTTAAAGAGGAGAGTCTACAGTTTACAGTTTTTATGAAAAAAAAGGTATGTTAACGACCTTTCTGCAAAAATAATAGAAGTTAAATTAAAAAAAAAGGTAAGAAAATCCGAAATTTTGAGTTTAGACAACGATAATTCTTGAGGGGAGAGGGCTATGTGGCGGATTGAGCAGTCGTTCGTACATACAATAAGCTCCTAACTGTGACCATGCACCCTGTAGTTTTTCAGATACAGGGTGTTTTGTGAAAAACTGGCTTTTTTCTTAATCACACTGTAACTCCTAAACGGTTGATATTCCCCCCCCCCCCCTTGCAATACAATTTTTTGTTCATCTATCTGAGTACTGTCACCTCCCGCTCTACTGACCTCCTAGTGGGAAATACCCTGTCTAATGCATATGTGCGTAGTAATATTATTTCAAAACCACAATTATAATTTAAATTTACCTATAAAGCTAAATTCAATATTGAATAAATGTAAAACAATAATTAAGATCAAATCAAATTTGTGTTAGAAAAGTTTGCTGTATCTGACAAGCTCAGTATTGTATTAGGCACTCGATCAAGGTGGTTCTCTATTTTATTGAGGTTTGGAATTGGACTATTCTTTATTCTAGTCGATACCCAGAATAAAGTGAGGTTACTAATTCTGACTGCAATCGATTAGATTAGATTAGATTCGTAGAGGGGTGTGTAAGCGTCAGCCTCGCAATCACCGCGACCTAAAAGATCTATTGTGAGTCCCCGTTGAATTTATTCCCTTTCTAGGTTCAGACTGTTAATAAAGTCTAGGATCCTTCTGGGATTGAGGTTCCGTACGTAGTTAGGTGTAGGAAAAGCATGTTCGAGATGGAGTAATCTCCGCCTGGTAAATGCTTCGCAGTTGCAGAGCAGGTGCTCCGAGGTTTCATGAGCATCCTGGCTAAAGCGGCAGGATGAAGTCTCAGCCAAGCCTATCTTGTTAAGGTGATACCTCAAGGGGCAATGGCCTGAGAAGAGTTCTGTAATTATTTTGAGCTCTGTTTTCTTGAGGAGTAATAGTTCTTTTGTTTTTCCTCCAGAGGTGTCGATAAACTTTTTTGCCTGACGAAGTCCTTGTAGCCTTTCCCAGTATAGGGATTTTTGTTTGTTCTCCCAGTTATTTAGGGCAGCTTTGAGGTAACACTTTGAGGTGCCACAAAATGGCTGCGGTCCGACAAAGGGAGTTTCCGCTCCTCTTTTGGCTAGGCCATCAGCAATTTCGTTGCCTTTATGGCCCTCATGTCCAGGTACCCACATGACTGCAATCGATACCCACAGCTAGAATCTTCATTGCAGTCTATACCCACAATAAAGCTTTTGTTAATAATTTTCTTATTCGGTCGATACCCGCAATAAGAATTTTTATTACAGTCGATACGCGTAACAAAGTGTTTTATCTCAGTAAATTTCTTATTCGTTCGATAACCGCAATTAGAATGTTTATTACAGTCGATACCCTCAATAAAGTGTTTTATGTTAGTAATTTCTTATTCGGTCGTTAAGAATCTTTAATTTAATCGATATTCAAAATAAAATTTTTAATCTAATCGATACCCAGAATAAAAGTGTTTATTTTAACTGTAAATTAAATAAAGTATCTGATTTGTTAATAAAATTTAGAAGACTTAGAAAGAGCGCTACGAAATAGATTACCACCTTGATCACTCCACTGCCAAACTGAAAAAGAGAACGAGTTTAGTCAGATTCTTATTTATATAGCCATGGCTGCTCATGGTACCAAAGAACGGCATTCAAAGACGCATGGCAAACTGAAAATTGTTGTCATTTTTTTATAGATATTCATTTTCAACTTCCGATGGAGAAATGCAGTGTACTACCCATGTACAGTTGTTTCTGGCTAACTCACTTCACTGCAGCGTTATTGATTTAAACTTCTGATGCAATTTTATTTTAGGTCGACAAATAAAATTACCATGCGTTACCCGTGGACAGTTATGTGACTCATTTTTCTGCGAAATTGTTACAATTTAGAATTCTGAAATATTTCTCCTTTAGGTCGGTACATACATGTGTTGATATGTAAGTTTGCTGGTTTTAATCATATCAGAACTCTTATGAATTCTGAACAACCATTGACACACTGTATTTTTAATTATCTCATTAAATTACATATATAATGGAGCCCTGACAAACTTATCCTAATTAAATATGATTCTTGTGTAAAGTCAGAATGAATTTAGAATTGCTTCTATTTTATTACTGGTGAACTTTATAGGTGAAATATTAAATTTTTTGAAGATTGATTATTAAATTAATAACTCTCTAAAACTACTTCGTTAGTATGAAGCGATGTGAAGAAAACAAGTTTTGTGCTACATACAAAAAAGGCATAGATTTACTCGTTTATGCATTTATTCTATAGAGTATAGACGGTCTTACAAGGAGAGGGTCCATACTCGTCATCACCGATTTCGTCCAAATTCACAGTATATGTTTGGCTTGACTAGAAATGAAAGTGACGCAAGTGGGAACTCCAGATGGCCAACCAAAATCGAAATAATGAATATGTAGGTGAACCCGAAGTTAAAATTAACATCTTTCGGAAAACTGTGCTAATTACCAACTTGCGGGTATATTCGCAATATTTAAGCCACTTTCTTTTAATTACAATTATCTATAATCTGTTATCTTTTATATACAAAACAAAAATCGTTAGGAGCATTTTCCAAAATAAGATTGCGAGGTTTGCTAAATTATTTTTAACTTAAATTAATTAGCTGCATATACTGTAAAGCTACCACCCTTTATCTCTCGGTCAAATTCCAACCGATTTTCAAAATTCTTATTGTTAAATTTATTTGGAATTTTTATGATTTTTTGAAACTATTACAACATTTGTATGACAATGGGTTACAGAATAGCAACCCACCACCATATGTTGTTATAAAAAAGAAAAAAAATATTTTTCCGGAAGGGGGGTATTTATTTTATATTCCAATATCCGTGTAGAATATTCGTACAAAATCTCATCAAAATGGAATGATAAATTCAATGCAAAAGATCATTCATATATGTATACCAATGGGAAAGAGCTTCTCATTTCGCGAATTATAGTATTCTGAGGGAGGTGAGGTAAATATTATCCGATTTGCAAAATTCCTTTTGCTGGATTTTTTGTGATGTTTTTTTTTTTTTATTTTCTGAGTATATTTTCCCTCCCCTTCTGACTAAGCTACGAAATTTAATTTTTGACGGTCAAAATTTTGTCTGAAAAATTCATTTCGAAATGTTTTTCTACAACTTATCGATTAATCCAATACTGTGCTTTTTTATGGATGCGCTTTTACTAAGAGATTATCTGTACAAAATTTCAGGAATATAGGATGTCATTTACGTATTTAAAGAAATTAAATCTATAAATATTTTGCATACCCACTTTTGCTATCTACCGGCGATCTTTGAAAGCACACGCAAATACCACATACAGAATTGGCAATCTACATACCTCCTCTGTGGTCGGCATTTTAACCCAATAAATTTGGGGCTTTCGTTCTAATCCTATTGTAACTTAACCGCGATAACTCCCGCGAAAATTTGCATATTTGAGCATTATCCAAGGCCTTCAATACCCCAGGCTCCCCTATATTATGCATTATATCGATTTCGCTTGGTCATCTGGAGCTCTCACTTGCGTCATTTTCATTTCTAGCCAAACCAAATATATATTGCGAATTTGGACGAAATCGGTGATGACGAGTAGAGACCCTCTCCTTGTTAGACTAGGTGATGAATGACAAATACTACAACTAAGAAAATTCACATACAGCTTTCTTTATGATCACTTGTATACCATCGAACTAATAGGTTTTGCGAAGAAGATTTAAAAAGTTCAGTGAAAATAAATTCAAGGAAAATTTTCATATTAGGAAATCGTCATTTAAATCATTGGCTGACAACTTTAGTACGCACCAAAGCAAGGCATAATGTTTCGGACAGCTATTCCTTTATCTAACAAAATAGTAAATCGCCTTATATTCACTTAGATCTTCAGCAGAGTACACTAGCTTCTAAAAAACATTAGCATTTCTTCAATTAGAGCTTTTTTTCCGTTTTCTGTAATTTTCCATTTTTTACTTTCCATTTTTTACACCAAAATCTCAATCATGTATTTAATATTTGACAGCTACTTACAATTGGAAATTCCATAGAATGTGACAGTTACCAATCTGAAAAATTCACGAAATTTGTATGTAGTTGACGCGAGTACAGTACAGGAATAAGATTTTATAAAAAATTCAAAATAGTAAAGATATTATTTTCTGGTAGTAGTTGCAATATTATATCTGTCGTAATAGTAAGCATAAAATAGCGAAAAAGGGCTCACTTTAAATGTAACATAAAAAAATTTCCTGTTCTATTGAGTCGTGCTTTAATTACATTTAATAACCTCTGGTGGAATTATTCTTTAGTGATTCATCTATCTGACTCCAAAGATGATGAACTGTACTCTATACGAAGCGGATTTCTACTTTAGTGCAGGCTAAATGTCAATTTATTGCCTAAGCTTTCTTTAAAACTGTAGAGCCGCTTTATTCAGAAATAATGGATCGGGCTTTATGTCTCTTTACGATAAAATTAGGCCTAGAAACCGCTTTAATGAGAAAGCTTTTGCTATGTGCAAGAAACATTTCTGGGTTTTTCATTCAAGTATCACCCTTTTAATACAATTTTAATGGATTACTTCAAAGGGAAAATCATTCCACAAGCAAAATATCAAATCAATTCAAATACAATTAAAAATGCAATTAACATGTTTGTTGTGAATTTTTATACTGTACATTAATTTGATTGAATATTACAGGAGCGACTGAATGTTTGAATAAACACCTACACAGTAAAAAAAAATAATTCCCTAAAGGGAGTGCCAGCAATTTGTGCCACAAATCTTAGGTATTTGTCGGTAAATCAGAAAAACCTTTACGTTGGAGAACGTAGATTACGTTTTTTTCCCTAAAATGTAGGGAATTTTCAAATTTTTTTGTCCCCCCCCCCCCAAAATGTAGGGAACATTCCCTAAAACGTAGTGAATTTTAAAATAGTTTTTTTTTCTTCCTAAAATGTAAAGAATAGGTCATTAACAACTCCACCACCACCATAGGTGATTGAACATTGAACACACGCGACACCGCCCCCTTTGAAAAAACATAAGAATGAGCTGAAGTAGTACAAAAGTTATGTTGGTGCGCTGGGCACGCTCAAACAAAATATTGAAAAACAATATATGACTTGCTGTCAAAAACAATGTGTGAATTATATAAAGGAAAAAATGTAGCGTAATACCTAATTTATTGAATGTTCTCTTTCTTATATACAAGGGAATTTTACGTACTTTATAGATTTTCTGGAGCCAAATAGCTAAATTCATTGAATGTCCATTGATTTGGGGGAATTAAACTGATTTTCCCTTTATATCAGAGAAAATTATATTTATTTTTAAGGGAAAACGTGTTTTAATTTAGGGAATAGTGTTACTGTTTTTTATAGTGGACTTAGTACAGTGTAGGTTTAAATAAGAGAATCAAATTTGTAATATACATACAGACTATTTACATAAATTATAAACTATATTCAATCAATATTTCGCTGTAGTAGCCATATGTATGTTGTATGTTAACTACGCCAGGTTTAACTTTTGCATGCGCCGTACTATTAATAATAAGGATGAACATTTTGATGTTGACTTTTCTTAGCATGTATTAAAAAACGTCTAAATAATACTTACTATTTCTTGTTTTATTTTGCGGTATTTGGATTATGTTGTCGTTAAACGTACTAACAATGACTAAGAGATGAAAATCTTATATTGTTCACCGTTTATTTCTTGTTTTGATCTGCTGGTAATAATCATTATAGCATAAAAATAAGTGAGTCTTTCATTTTTTGCTACGTTAAAAATCTTGCAACCCTTGAAGCCCATCAGTACTAAAAATAAGGCAGTAATTATGAATAATGTCATTACCCTAGCGGACATTTTTTACCCGTGATGAAATCTATAGGGCATACTAAGTTTGTCATTCCGTTTGTAACACCCCGAAATAACGATGGTAGAGCTAAATGGATTGGACACCCACGCATAATATTAAAAGTTAGTTTGATTTTTGCATGTCCGTCCGTCTGTCCGTCCGTCTTTCCGTCCATACGTCCGTCTGTGCGCACGATAACTCGAGAACGCGTATACTTAGAGAGTTGAAATTTTGTGCATCGGCTTTAAAAAAAAAAGTTAAATTAAGTTCGAAAATGAGGAAAATCGGGCAACTCCTTCGTGGCGTTGCCATTCAAAACTTTCCTTTTCCACTATATATTTGAACACTGCCTAAGAACGCATCGATATATAGAGCTAAAATTTGGCACATGGTGTTTTCATTGTACTAGCAAAAAAAATTAAAAAATGGACTAAATCCTTCTTGGTGTTGCCATATAAAAATTTACGTTTTTCACGTATACTGTGAAAATGATCAGTCCAATACATTTTTATTGTACTAAACACTTCTTAAGAATACGAAATCTTATAAAACTTGTTATAATCATTTTTTCTGTCCGACAAACGGTTCTAGAAATATATGCGAAAAACCACTTCAAAAATCAAACTTGCACAGAAGGGTGACAATATGAAATTTCATACGGGCATTCATTTAGGGTATCATAAGAATTGGTCTTAGACGAATTCTAGGTTTTTCATTTGTTTCTTATGTGAGAAATGTTCAATCCCCCAAAAATTATGGTGAAGTTCTTGCTACAGGTAGAACTTCACCATAATTTTTGAGTGATTGAGCAGTTTTCACATTTAAAACAGATTTTAGCAATGAACGCAAACAGATCCTAACTGGAAATGTTGCAGGTGTTTAAGGAGCACTTAACAATGGATTATATTAAATTCGCATTTTTAGGAATTAAACGTCAAATCACTTGAAAAAACATTACTTTTTATGTTTAATTTGAAACGTCTCATTTAAAACGAGCCATTTCCGAGTACTCTACGCTTACCATTCCGAGATGTAATTTTTTTAACTACCATCAAGAAAATTAAATTAAAAATGTATTCATATCTTTTTTCGCTTTGCATAACCAGCCAAAATTTCTAAGAAAAAAAGAAAATGTTCCAAACACGTCACGACAATAAAACATGAGCACAAGTATTGTGCAACATATAGTCTGATAACTTTTTTCACTCCCCCCGTTGCTAACTCTTGAACCAAAATATTGCACAATTGAAATAAACTGACAAATGTTAGTGGATATAGTAATGTGTCCACCATTAGCTTTCCCTGTCGCGCCGTTACAAGATAGGGGTTGGTTACACTGGACTTTTTTATTTAGAATCATATTTTGAATAAAATAGCATTTTTAAATTTTTAAAAATTGACCACTTCCGATTCGCACGCATTGCAAATAAATTGTCACGTATTCGGGAGTGTTTTATTGTCTTTCACCCCTTTGTTTTGGTCCTGGAATCCCGCATTTTTGCGATAATACTCCCAGTACCACCTTACACCAGCCTTCAAAATTACAGCCTCAAACAAATTAAATGTGATCTTTATTGTTTTTTCGGCTTATTTGATTTATATGAATAATACTTCGTTGAGGGAATCCAGAAAAAAGTTGAGTGCAGAACTACTTAATCACTTGAAGGCCATAAAAGGTATGCCATCCATGTCGGAGGTGGAGAAGTTAGATTTGCTTTTGAGGATGTTGTTGAGCTCATCATTGGCTGGTGAAAGAAGAAGAGGCTGGGGTAGTATGACGAGCATCATTCGGGTTTAAAAACTCTAAGAACTCGAACGACCTGGATTCATTACATCTCTGGGATACTTCACAAACTTGGTGTTTGGAATCTAGATTACTGGATATTCTGAAGAACTGTATCGAGTTCACAATGTCCAAGCTCTCAAATTTGTATGGTTCTCTTCAGTAGTTTGGATATAGCAGCGTATTAATTGATAAGTCTAAGAGAAGTGTTCCTGGCACACTTCACAAATGCTTTTCCTTCTTCGTTTTAAATAGTATCTGAATGTTCGGATTCCACCAAGGTTTCAACTTGATGCACCTTTTTAGGATAGCCTTGATTTCTTATAAAATATTTCTGGTGCTATTAAGATTTCTCAGCTGGCTTGTGATCTTGTCTCTGTTACGGAAGGTCTTTACAAGTCGGATCGGAGGGGTGATCAGATCCCTGTTTTGAATCGCTACCGGGAGCTTGTATTAGTTACCAGTTTGATACTGCAGTACCCTCGGTTCACATAATTCTGTTGGCAGGGAGGTGAGGACGAGATCCAAGAGGGACCCAGAGCTCATCATATCAAGCGTAGTATGAAGGTTGGGTCTACACACGGGATGACTTTTAAGTTACTATATGTGATCAATTCTCTTAGACAAGCCCCATTCTGCACCGCGAGATTATTTCTGTGGCAACTGGGATCCCACATAATATCCTTGCATTAAAACCACCACTGATGACAGCAGAGGAGAAGGTCGATAGAGTGAGAAAAAACAACTGAAAGCAATAACGGTGCCGCAATAGCCGTCATGTCTGTCATAACATTAAAGTTTTTTTTTCAAGGAGGTAAATTGGCCATCTTCCAACCAGGTCTCATTGAGTGAGATTATATCAAAGAGTTGTGCATCTTGAAAACTTCCAGAAAGGGTTTGATAGCAATAAAGCTTTGTATGTTGTACTGTAGCAGCTTCATGAGTTTAAGGGTGGGTGGAGATGAATACAAGTTAGAAAATGGTTTGGTAGCTGCTTCTAGAAACTATAATATGTTGCCTAAGAAGAAACTAGAATGAATTGGCCTGGTATTAATACGGTTGAGATCATTAATGATGTTATATTGGTTGATTTTCTTTTTGAGTTTTATAACAAATGGCTGAAGGAAATCAAGTTTGAAGCGAGCTTTTATCTCATTCGAGATCCAGGTAAAAATGTTTTCCAACTCGGAGGTAATATTGGACGGGAGCATTTAACCTCTTCCTTACTCTACTATCACGTTTTCGTTGAAAACTAGCATAGAGCTTGCGATAGGAATCTCTTGGTGATCTTAGCTTAGGTATATTGCGTCACAGTCTATTAGTGTCAAGAGTAGCATTTTTTAGTTTAGGAGACTCTACGAGCTGTGGAAACTCTCTATCTTTGCTTAGGGTGCTTAATAATGCAAACCTGCTGTCATCAAGAGAACTGTTGGACAATGTGAGTTTGCTGGCTTCTCTCCTCGAGGTGTTGTTTATAGCCATTACTTTGAGAATAGTTCTTTCGCGCTCTCTAGCAAGGCATTCTTGGTGGGAAGCCTTAGAAGTTCCTTCGCAGTTGACATAGTGAGGGGTTTATGTTCTCCAATACGCTCATCACTGCTACAGTCTGGGCACAACCATATAGATTTGCACTGAAGTGAGGTGCGACCCCGTCTATAACACTTCTGACATTGCCTGGGCGAATGAATATAGAACATCACATCTTGCTCCATAAACAGAGATCTTGCTGGATAAGTTTGAGCTTTCAAAGGTAAATTTAATCACAATAGTAGATTCGCGGTTTGTTCCATCAGTTTTGTTGTGAAACGAAGATGTGAATTATCCTAATGGGAGATTCAGTGTTGTCTAGCAAATATTCTTCAGGAATGTCCTTTGGGCTGCCTCAGATGATGCCTTGTTTTCTAATGTATGAGGCGAGAATACAGCATTTGAGGTTATTCTTGGTGAGGTCCATGGTAGCTGCCTTATTGACAGCATCTCAAGGGGGAAAAAACTTTGAAGGCATTAAAAGAGTTGTGAGACACTTCGGAGAATCTGGGACACGAGTGTCTTTTGAACAAAACGCCTATATATATGTCACTGAGCTTGGAGGACTGATAGCTCATTCAAGATCCAATATGGTCCATTACCAGTTTTCGTGTATCGAACTGGATCATTGATGGAAGAGCTAGGATTGGTCATTCCTGAATGAGATTCAGATGAGCGATGCTGCTCCTTTGAATTGAATGTGAGCTCAGAGTGTTTAGCAATACCTACACTGACTGCGTGGTTTTTGTTTGCAGAGTAAATGTACTGCATTCTTATTCTGAGAGCTTCTGTCCTCATCGTCAAAGTCAATGGTTGGATTATCCAACAAATGGTTGATCTGAAGACAGTGAGTTCCCAGAGTGATTATAGAGCTATATGAACTTTGTACAGCTCATGTTGAATGTCTTTTAATATTCTTGTTTTTAATAATTTTTCCCATCTACTCCTTACGGGTGGCCTTGGTGGCAATTGAAGTGATCGTTACGGGAGAGATGCTATTTAGCAGTGTCGCCTAGTGTACAGCACATGTGGGATTATTATCCGCGGGAATAGGCTCTCCCAAAAACAAGTCTGATTCGGAAACTAACGGCTTATTTTCTTATAAGTAATCTAAAGATTGCAACACTCCTACAATACTTAGCAACTAAAGATACCAATTAAAAAGAAGGTGGAAGCCACTTAATCGCCAATGGCGTCAAGACGAATGAGTGACTGTCAACATTTGAGTAGATGCCATAAATCAAAATAGTGTGGCGTCGGTCTGTCAGTAAATTCTAGTTACAATTTGAGCCAATCTATTAAGCCTTGTACTTTAACTTAATCTTTATTCTAGTACTTCAATGCATGTTGTTCCTTTTCCTTTTGTTAAAAAATGTTCGTTAAAACTGGTTACGTTCGCGACTGTTTGTCCGCAGTACGCAACGATTTTGCAGTTAAAAAAAAACAATAATATTATTAAGTCAGTTGTCTTCTTAGATTATATAGCAACAAGTAAAAAGGCTAGAATTGGTGCAAGATTAATTCTTATAATATCCGAGATGATGTAGGTACTTAATTTCGTATGATCGGTCACCTACCTGTGCAAGTCTGATTTTTGAAGTGGTTTTTCGCATATATTTCTAAAATAGTTCATCGGACAGTAAAAATGATCATTTCGTATGATTTTAAATTCTGAAGAACTTTTTAGTTCAATAAAAACGTCTTGGACTAATCGTTTTTACAGTACACGTAAAAAACCTAAATTTTTATATGACAACACCAAGAAGAAATTGCCCGATTTACCTCATTTTTTAAATCATATTTACTATTTTACGCGTTTTCAGGCAATATCCAAATATATTTATAGCCCAAAATGAAATTTATGTAAGGCAACCCTGAGAAGGAGTTGCTCGAGTTGTCCCATTTTCGAACTTAAAATTACTGTTTTTTAAAGCTAGTGTACGAAGTTTCAGCTCTCTAAGTAAGCGCGGACGGACGGATGGACGGACAGACAGACAGACATGCAAAAATCAAAATAACTTTTAATATTATGCGTGGGTGTCCAATTTATTTTGCTCCAGCATCATTATTTCTATGCGTTATAAACGGAATGATAAACTTAGCGTACACTGTAGATTTCATCTAGGATATAAAAAGAATAGGCTATGCGATGAGTACTAACTAAATCATGACTCTTATACATCTTGAATGAATATACACGTATATGTCCATCACAGCAACAGAGTACTGTCATCATAGCCATCACGACTGACCGATAGCAGTGGCCAGTTCAGTTGCTGCCTTGCTCTGTACCCGACCATACGAGTGCCCTAAAGGGTTAACTAGATCAGTAGTTTTTAGTGTAGTTTTAGGAGTAATTATAAATTGTATGAACTATGGAATTCTTTATAATAAACTTATGTATATAAATGCTGTGTACATACACAATACTATGTATGCTGTGTAAAATTCGTACACGTGTGTTGACATGGGGGTGGAAATAACAAGAGGGCTGAGAGTCTATTGTTCGTCAGTTCGACATTTCTGCTCCATTTCTGACATTTCTCAGCTTACGAAAACAAATCGAGGGGGTGGGGTTATTCTGATCTTTTGTCATTCTTAAATGTCAAAATATACGCCTAAATGAAATGAACTTTGCTACTGATTATTTCGTGTTTTTATTCAGCTCAGCAAGCATTGCATTACGTAGAATGAACTGAAAATGGCACTTCACATTATAAATTCAAGATATTGTTTCGAATTTAAGCACTTGTATTGCTATAATTATCTGTAGATTATCCATTTACACAGTATAAAATTGTTGTCACAACCTCGGAGCAGTTGACTAATTTGTCGTACTTTTGGGCGTGTATTATGACATTAATTCATTGCAAATTCATTTGGATGATTGATGAAAAGGATAAATCAGTGAACGAAAAATTTGAGGTGAAATGTAAAAATATTATTGTATTGCTGGCGGAGATCTGCCAAACTTACAGTATGTATGACTAAAAAGCCGCTGTTTTACCTATTATTCCTTTAGCTTCCCTTTTTAGGCAGTGTATGCCGATGATTGCTGAGGATGGAAGTGCTAATGTATAACGTTATGGCAAAACTTGCCGATATTATTTGCTAGGGCAGAGTATATCGCTTTTGGTCTAAGGAAGGTAGAATAGGCCGCTATTTTATGAGAAGGCAGAGTATGCCAATATTTACTGGAATGGTAGAGTATGCCGATGTTGAGTGAGAAAATAAAAGATATCTTTCGATGACCAAATATGTTCTCATTTTTATTGACCAGTCGCTGATTATTTATACAATTTTCTAACATAGGAATCGTTATGTCTAATAATTCTAAAGGGGGAATTATTGGAGAGTTTTCAATAAATGCATTTAAAAATCATTATTGCAGTGTCAGCATTTCTGATCAGGAAAATTCTATATGATTCACATTGTATTGATATTGTAAAACAATGACTTCAGGTACGGATATTCTCACAATCAAGAATTAAGCTTGCATAGCGGAATTTGCTTATGTTGCAAATTCCTCTTAAGGTCGAGCAAATTTTGTTTGTTTTTATTTTATTTTCTTTGTCGTTCCGATTTTTGTTTATTTTTCTTGTCTGTGGTTACGGCTTCACAAAGAAAGGGTTAGGTATGTATCATTATTAATTAATTCTATTTCGTTTCAATGTATAACGTGACAAAAAGTTAAATTGAAAGATACTATTCTTTCATGGCTTTACAATATAATTATAAATTTATAAATTATGGTATCTCCTTTATTAAATTTCTTCGATATTTGATAAAGTTTCAACCATTAAATTATGTGCTCGCACTGAAAATATCGTAGTTTACTACTTCCATGACTAAACAAACGCAACTATGTGATTCTACTACATGAAGAAAAATGCTTAAGTTTTTCTTCTTCATAGCCTATTTTAGCTATGTATATACTCTAAGGAGTCTGTTTGACTTATAAGTTGAATAAAGATTGGTTCTTGTATTCGATAATTTGATCGCAATGCTTTTTATCGCATTGTTAAAGTTCAAATACAGAACAACCGTGTGAAGACGGCGATTGGCTGTGGGGGCAATACGAACCACCACGTTGATGTAAATATTTGTAGTGGAGATAACCAAGAACTTTACAATGGGAATTAAAAGTTCTTTGGCAAGTCGCTCACAAATCTTATAAGGTGTATACCTTGCATAACGTCATAGGTTTCTTAAGCCACCATAGACTTTGGACACAGTTTTAACAATATGACAACCCCATATCATCATTGCATTCACAGACTTCCCTTAATTATTTAACACTTCACTATATTCTAAACGGGTACTGTTCAGATACAATGCCGGGATACGCATTGTAGTAGTCTATGAACAAGTATTATGTTTTGCGATTTAATTGGATTCAGCAAAAAATTGCTATCCGAAGCCCACGCACTAACTCAAGATAAGTCATTATTTAACTCAGCAATAATTGAACAAAGGTATTGAACAAGATTCCGGGACAAGTATTAAGGTTTGAATGTATATGGTGAACATTAATGGTACGAAGATTGATCCCTGTGGTACACCCGAGCAAAGAGATAATAAATCTGAAATTCAACTGTGAGATACAGTAGCTTGTTTTCTACCTGTCAGATACGATCACATAAAATTTGCTGCTGAGGTACAAAATTCAAACTGACTAAGTAGTTTATAATATAAGATATTAAGATCCACCGATTCAAAAGGTGGCAGGGGGTGGATTTATTGTGGATTGTTGAAGCTCCATCAGTGTTTTGTCGCACTTTTTCAATAAGATTGAGCAGAGTAGTAATAGTACTGTGTTTAGTAGCTATAAAACCAGATTGTTGATCGAAAATTAGATTATTATTATCAATAAATGCCCGGATTTGACTGTATAAGCAGCATTCCAATACTTTCTATAGCGCAGGAAAATACTAATGGGTCTAAAATCCTAAAGCGTAGATGCTTGGTTTTTTTACTTTGTCGGTTATAGTTTTGCAACCTTCTACTGAGAAGAGAATGAGGATGTAGTAATTGCTGTATTAAATATATGCGTAATAAGCCTAATCATGTATATGAAAATAAGTCTAAAGAAGCGAAAGTCTATGTTATCAGGACTAATAGAATTTGATTTAATAGATTTAAGTACCAGTGCCACTTCATTAAAAGTCAAATTACGAAACGCAAATCAACCATTACTGCCATCATATGATTACTCATAATAATCCTGTCCGAAAGAAGTATTACTTTGTGCGTTATTTATAAATTAGACATTCGATTCATCCGGATCGAAAGTACTTACATGAATAATCCCAGCCTCTTTGAAATTTTAAAATTCGTCGAAATCATTATAGTTGGCAAGTTTACGTCGGGTTTAGCACTAAAGAAGAATACTTTCGTATTACGAATTGGCCTTTTCCTCAAAACCTCCACCTCCACTTCAGTCGCAATTAAAACTGATTTAAATTTACATCGTTCTAAAATAATTCCCAGAATAACCCTCTTTTGGCTTCGGAGAGAGTTCAGTGGATGGTCTTCTGTTTTTCCTGTCTTCCGTGTGACGAATGTGAGAGCAGCAGTTGGCGCCTTTTCTTTGATGGAGAAAATTTGTTAAAGTATCGAGTTCCCTCTATTTTATTTTTGGTGAATCGAGTAAAATAACCGGAGAAAAGGAGCAGTATTTCGACCAAAATAGCTTGCACTGATATCGGGTAATTACAGCAAAGTCCGAATGCGGGATTACCCCAGATTACTTATAAAGCCAAGGCAAGGCCGATCACGTTTTATTTTGGAGCAGCACCAAAATAAATTTCGTGCAAGATTAATTACCCAAGATCACTTTTACAGCCAAGCCAAGGGTAATTTCATTTTGGTACAGCATACCAAGAACCCCTTACTAAATAATACTACAAAATACTTCATAACTATAAGCTAACTAAAGAACGTTAAATTGATTTAAGCAGTAGATCTCATTAGCCAGCTCAAATTAGTAGGACGGCCGCAGGTAGGGAGTCGATGTTTTGTGGAAATTATTGTAATCACGTCAAGCATAATCTATGTGCATATAACTGAAATATATTCATCTATCTCTATCATTTGCATATTATATTCCTTTTTCTTAGATTTATTTAATTAAATGCAAGTTGAGCAACCCCTAGGCCAGGTTCAGCTTACACTCAAGCTAACAAGAGCAAGCCATTTAATTGGTTGAATGGATTTCTCTTGAAATTATATTAGCTGGGTTGTTTTTTGAAGCAACATAACGCCAGACAAAATTTGAAGTGCATTCCTGAATGATTTGCTACAAATGTTATGGCTGAAGAGGATGGAGAGGGGAACTACAACAAATAGACCCCAACACTATAATCCATCCAACAGTACGTGGCAGCGACTTTGCACAGTAATACCGTAAATTATTAATGGAAGCTTACCTGTACTTAGTTCCAATTGTAGAAACGTTGCATTTTTAAGGGCGCCGGTTTGGACTTTGCGCAGAACAATCTTACGTTGATATTTCCTTTTTATACCCTAGATGAAATCTATACCCTAGATGAAGTCTATTCACCAGGAAGGATTGCACTGGCCTCATTAACAGAATATGCCGCTCATATTTTATTACTTTCTTTACTACAATACATTTTCTTTCTGCTTGATCCTTTTTATACCCTAGATAATGAAATTATAGGGTATACTAAGTTTGTCATTCCGATTCCAATGAATAGAAATAATGATGGTAGAGCAAAATGGGTTGAACACCCGCGCATAATATTAAAACCTATTTTAATTTTTGCATGTCCGTCTGTCTGTGTGTCCTTATGATAACTCAAGAGCGCGTTTACTTGGAACGCTGAAATTTTGCAGTCGGGCTTTTTAAGAAAAAAAAAAAGTAAATTTACTTTCGAAATTGCGACCAATTGGGCAACTGCTTCGTAGGGTTGCCATACAAAAATTTCGTTTTTCATTATACTTTGGAACACTGCCTGAGAATACATCAACTTAGAGAGAGAGAGAGAGAATATGTACACAGTGTTCTCATAAAAACAGTAAATAAAATTTCAAAAATCGGGCAAACCCTTTTTGGTGTTACCATATACAAATTTAGTATGTTTATTAGGGTGTCCCAAGTCATAAGGGGCATTTTTTTTTTTTTTTTTTGTGAAATTAGATACGCATACCCTCCACTTTTTTTCTATTTTGGTCTGACTACTTGAATATGAAATTGTATTGCGATAGCATAACAAGAATCCGTGCAGACTTGATGACAAACTAAGAACTTAGCAATTTGTACTGAGTCCATATTCAATTACTTCAGCATTCGTGAAAAAGAAACTCAAACTAATCAAAAGTTTTATTCATCGTTAATCTTCTACCATAAAGGCGTTATTCTGCACATTTTCTTTTCAGAGTATTCTTCTTGCAATCCGGATATATCTTTCTGTGTTCTTGTACACAACGTAACAGAAATTGTTTTTGTTCCTCTTCAACTGTAATTAAACCATGAAAGTCTTGCATTAACTTTACCGCTCTTTCGGCTGTGTCATTTACTACTCTGAGCGTTGAAATAATCTTTTTAGCTTCTAGAAACGAGGTCGAAGTATCCCACGAAGAAAGACTTTCTTGGAGAAAACTGTCATCAATTTTAAGACGAGAGAACAAAAACTTACTTTTGGCCGATACGAAATCCTCTATATTTTTATCAAAAAACAATAATAATAATAATAGTTAGCTTGATCATAAGTATAAGCAGAAAAATAGAAATAAAAATTAATATACTAACCATACAAAGAACCACTAAGTTCCTCCTTCGATGGAATGTACCGTTTCTCATGAGTTAAGACTTTTTCTTTGCTTAAATTTGCCACCATTTTAACTTTAGTTGCTAGGTCCACCTCGTCGTCAAATAGGGAGGGAATAGCTACTTCGTCCGTCAAATACCATAAATGCGGACTAAACTTCTGCAGAGCTGCTTTCGAGATACTTTTGTCAACTTTTTCGTAAGCCTTCATTGACTTTAGGAAGCACAAATCTTGGTGTGGTGATTTCACTGCCAAAATGCATTGAAGCCATGGCTTAACATAGCATGTCACAATAAAGATACAGACATCTAGTAGTGATGCCTTGTTTTTGCTGGTAATTTTAAATTCAGAACTGAGTAACGATATTTTCAATGAATAGATCGCTCTTGCCATCCAACGAGCTTGGTGCAGGGCACCTGGAGGCCTAATCTTGAACAATCAACTCAATCAACTCTCGATAGTCATCTCTGACTATTTTTTTGGTCAATTCAGTTCTATAAAATTTAAGTAGATCTTCTAACTCAGAGACTGTTAGGAACGCTTCTATCTTTTCCCTATAATATTGGATATTTACAGGATCGACTTTTTTCCAGTTCTCTTTGAACTTTTTAAAATTGGAATATCGGGGCTTGTTGTCACTTGGCTGATTTTCGATTCAAATACACCTTTCAATACCAGTTCGTAAAAGTGGTGACGGCAAGGAAACAAAAGCACTTCTCTGTCAAGTGTTTGCTCTAGGAGCACACAAGCACCATTGATACAACCTGTATTCGAAGCCGTAGTATCACAACAAATAATCTGCACTTTATCGGCAAGATCCCAGTTTACGATCACGTTCCATACAGCTTTGGCTTGTTCTTTGCCTGTAGAATTATCTAATTTGGGGACACCAATGAGCTGTTCTTTCTCACCAAATGAAATCACTATAGGAAGGCGTTCCTCTTTAGATTTTCGAGCATCTAAAGCAGGCAACAGTTTGCCATCCCAGTGAGCAGTAACTACGTCTGGTACCTCATTTTGGAAGACTTACTTATCGCAAATTCATCAACAAGTGCCTCGGTATTAGCTTCAAGAATGAAAACAGAGTCTCTTATACTCAACTGACACCGATCTAATGCAGCCACTAATTTAGGAGTAATGAAATTGTTCCTCATCATTGTTCTACTAGTTCCAGGTTGTGTGCTCTGGATCACAGTTGAAAAATCATCTTGCGGGTCCATATTTTCTCCGGAACTAGAAGATAAATCGTCCTGCAAAGGTTCATACGAAGCGGAAGAAGAAATATATTTGCCCCGCCGGTTTTCTTCTTCAATCGCCCTAATTCGCACCCTTTCCTCTTTATCAGCCAGTTTTTTATCTATTCCAGCTAAGTAGCCGGGCCGACTTGGCTCTCTCTGTCATAACAAGAAATTTCTATCTTCTTCTATCTTTATCAATTGGAGGCCGATGCGATGTGAAGTATAAAACAAATTGTCCAAATTGTTTGAAAACTCTTGTTGGCGCCTCTTGAATACATCTTGTGTTTTCTTTGCATTTTTTTGCAAGTCTCTCCAAACCTGGTAAAAGTCAACAAGATTCTTTACGCAATTAGGTAAAGATTTAGTAGGAATCCGTGCCTTTTCCCAGAAAATTATACACTCGCGAATAGCAAGATTTGCACTTTTATTCATTGTTAACTTTACTTCTTTGATATTATAAAATAAAGCAGCGAGGATTTGTCCATTGGAGGAAAGTTTTTACATTGCTATTTGATGTTTTGTTTCTCCTACTAAAACTATATTTTTAGAACTACGCAATTCTCCGGACATATTAATAAACCAAAAATAATACGTTTATTAATAATTCAATTCGATCTAATGTGCTCATCGAAACGAAAGCGCACGCGCACAAGTATGCAAGTACTGACTTATGTATGACGAAGCAAGTCGGCAGACGTTCCCGTTGTCCAAACGGCACAAAATTTTGATTATACATGTTTTGACATAAGGCAAAGAAAATAAGAGGGTATGCGTTAAAGAAAACTCACTTTAGTTTTTTTGGGACACCCTAATATTTATGTATACTGTGAAAACGATCAACCCTAGATGTTTTATTGTACTCAAAAGTTCTTCAGAATATGAAATCCTATGAAATTGGTCATAATCATTTTTACTGTAACCGTTCCAGCAATATATGCGAAAAACCACTTCAGAAATCAATGCATAGACGGGTGACAAAATTACATACGGGCATTCATCTAGGGTATCGTAAGAATATATCTTACAACAATTCTAGCTTTTTACTTGTTTATCGACAGAACGAATGATTGGAGTTTTGCCCTTGAGGTATTGTGAGCCCAGGGTCCACCAGTTGTTTGACGTTGGTAGTCGTTGGACGATTGCAGCGGATATCTGCGATTTTCAAAAAATAGATCTGCTCCCAATTAAAGGTCCACCGTGGCTTAAAGAACTCTGGGTCCGCAATAGGAATGTTATTTGGTTTCGGCCAATTTTGTAGCTTGCCAGCTTGCCTGGTTGTTGTTCGTGATTTTAAATAGTGTAATGGAATTACTGTTCCAATGTAAAATAAAACCTATGTCACTATTAGTATATATAGTCTGAGTAATGATCAACAATAGATACACCTATATGTCTAAAGTAAAATAAAAGATACGCCGTATGGCAGCTGTTGAGTCAATTAAAAATTATTAGCGTTGAGTTTAGATAACAACAATTTATTTCACTTCCAATAACTAACTAACCCAAAATAATTGATTAATGTAAATTTATAATATTAAATTGCTGACAGTGAAAAATTAACAATTATCGACATTAAAAGGTAAAAAAAAAAACAAGCAAGAAATTTCAAACAAGCAAAAACAAACAAATTATTGCAATGAGTTCAATGAATTGTCTCAAATGCTGACATTGGCATTTTCGATCATGCAATTAAAGTTCCACAAAGGGCTTTATGTGAAATTAAGGTACCTAATAAGGTTATTGAGGTGAATGAATTTTTATAAAATTTATGTATTTCAGATGTACTCTGTACAGCAACGTTTACTTCAATCGAGAGACTAGATAGCTCTTTGCAAGTTAAATTTTATCTGAACATATTACTACATTACTAGGCTTTAAATAAAGAATCATAGTATTAAACAAAAATATCTTCAACTAAGGCACTATAGAGGCGGAATCAGCTGCTCTGTTCTTCATGTTCAGCTTTCTGCCTCTCACTTCAGCATATTTTTCTACATAAGTTCATTAATCCAATCGAAGGATTCCAGCTAGCTGCCTCAACTTTTCCCAATAATTCATTCCCACACATAATGTCATTTAGTGCTACTACGCTCATCAAGTTTTGTTTTTATTTTAAATTAAAATAACTTATGTAAATATTAGCTGTGTTCTTTTGTGCACGCTATCCAGTTCATTGCACTCCTGCTACAAAAGAACGCCTCACACAACCAATGAATTTTATTTTTAAAACTTAGTACCTTCATCACAAATATGTTAAAAATTTTATTTGGGATCTATGAAAGGTGGAGGATAAACACAGAATTATCTAAAACGTTAATTAAAACGAAAAGGTTTTAATTTGAGTAAGTTTCAGTAAAGAAAAAAGGAAAGCAAGGTCATTGTGATGTAAACAATGTATCTGAAATAAATACGAAATTAATGTATGATGTAAATCAGTTTAAGAGGTCGATCGAATATTACAAAACAAGTACACGCAACCTAGATAAATAATGGTCACACAATTATGTTTCCACTAGGAAGCGACTTGTAATGTATCGATGCCTAATTGTTGAAATCACAAATCAACAAAAATTAATTAAGCAATGCTATGAAAGTAGCTGAGTGCCAGTATCGCGAAATAATTGGGAAGGTTTCGGGGCAGCCTGAGTTTTAGGAAATGTCGAGTTTTGATAGGTTAAGAACGTGGCGTAATTGTATTAAATATATAGAGTAAATAAAGTAGTGGTTTTTATATTATTTCGGTGGTTTATTTAAATAATTTCATCCCCAAATAAATATCCATTACAATTGGCGCAGCCGGTATTTTTCGACATTAGACTCCCTATTGAGCAGTAACTGGAAGGCAAAAATTTAAAGTGCATGAAAAAGTATATATATATATATACATATCATAACAGTTATGTTCTACGAAAAGAAAAATTTACAAAAAATATATAAAAAAAATCAGTATAACAAATATAAAAAATATTAATCAGATAAAATCTTAAGTGAAAAGTTTGGAAAGTTTCACACTGGTGTAACCCGACATTAAAAAAAAAAAGAGAAGATCCAGAATACACAAAGGCAAGGTCGCATAATATACCATAAGAAGGTCAACACATCAACCATGTTAAAGAGTGAGTCGCAACGGAAATGGTATAGATATAGGCTTACTATTATATTATATGTACATATACATATATAAATATATATCCATTAAAATTTATCCAGAAGATAACGTCTAAATTTAGAAGATAGGTATATCACATATCATTAAAAGCAAAAAATTTAATCTTTGAATGTGCACATCATGATCTATGTACACGTACGTCTAAAAAAAAACATAATCATTTAATGTACACATGATGTATGTATGTACACAATAATAAGGCACACACCGATAAACACATAGCACAAGCAATTAAGGTGTTATGATTTAATTTAATTAAACTGCTCGTTCAGCATTTTTCTTCTCGTATTATTACTTATGTCATTCGGTTCGAAGATTCAAAATCTAAGTGCACGAAATCGACTTCAGCGTTTTCTTAATACTACTCAAACTCCAGAATTTGCTCGATTTTGTGACAGAATTGATTCCCTAACTCTGGAATCCGAATTAGACGAGGTGTTTGAAGCTCCTTTAAATCCCGCTAGACGCGACGACTTACCTAATCAAGTTCAAAGTCCGATTCAAAATGACGAAATAAAAACCCACATTGAGCTCAGTGATTGCAGCTTAAGTACTGTAAAAACAATAACACGAACCCAAACAAACCCTGATCTTGTACAGAAATTAAATATTTGTATAGATAATATGGCCACTTTGTCACTGGAAAAAATTTCCAAGCTGGTTAATAACATTGTGCCTGTATTTCACGGACAAAGAAATTATAATTCAAACGAATTACTTATTTTTCTCGATTATTGCAAGCAAGTAGAGAATTCTTTGACCTCTTCCGAAGAAAAAAGCTTGTTGATACCTCTACTGAAAACCAAACTGAGGGGAGAAGCTTATGATCTGGTTAAGTACTTAAAAATCGAATCGGTAGATGAGTTAGGGAGCTCAATTTTAACTGAGTTTAAGCCAAGTAACTCAATTAATGACATCATAAGCAATATACGTCGATGTATTCAAATTTACAACGAAACAGTAGGCTCGTTTGGTACGAAATTAAATATGATGCTTGTTGAATGTAAACGTGCAATAAATTCTAAATATCCGAAAGGAAATGAGGCGCTTCTAAAAGAAGCTGAGGAAGAAACATGCTACACGTTTAAAACGGGAATTATCAGCCCTATTATTCGCCAAGTGGTAATAGGAAAAACGAGTAATTCACTAGATGAATTAATAAAAATGGCTACAGAAGTTGAAAAAATTGAAGAGCGTTAAATTCAGAGCAGGCAAATAAGTGCAAACTGGCAGACATCATCATCTGCATGTCAGCAATTTAACGAAGATGAAGTGAGGCAACTAAGAGATTTCTTAGAAGAAAAATTTCAGCTCTCACGAGACGCTTCCCCAAAAAATCTGGTCAGACACCCTTTTCTAAACTCTAATCCCTCTCCAGTCTTAAACACTTCTTCCAATTTTCATTTTTCATCACCGAAAACTTCTGAGAGAGAAAGGCATGAACAGTTAAAAAAGTGTGATTTCTGTAAAAGATTTGGACATACTTTTTCTGAGTGTCGCACCCGAAGACGCTCACAATTCTGTCACGCTTGTCATGCTTACGGACACTCGCAAGAATACAATACATTTATTCGGCCTTGTACAGAAGATTACAAAATCTTATAACGTATAATTAGGTGGGGAAAAAAACAACATCAGTAACATTAAAATTAAAGCAAAGTAAAATAGTAATAAAAATAAATAAAATAATAAATAAATAAATAAATGAATAAATAGAGAAAGAAAAAAAAAAGGATATCCAAAGATGAAAAAGAAAAAAGAGAACTTAGAGATAAAGGGCAAAGAAAAGAACAAAAATAAAAATAAGTAAACAAATAAAAATACAACAAATTAAAAACAAAATACAAGAAAAAAAAATAAATAAAATTAAGAATTAATTAAAACAATTCAACAAGAATTTCAAGATCTGAGAATAAATACCAATCCACTATCTAATAACTAGTTAAGGTAATCTTTGACTAGCTCGGCAAAGGTCAGGCCGGAACCTGTACGCTGAATTGCATTTGGAAGAGAGTTCCATTTTCGGGCAGCTTGGACGAAGTAAGAGCGCTCACCGTACCCAGATGTACATCTCGGGACAAGGAGTTGAAGATCTCTATTCGAGTGCAAGAAGTGTAAGCTTTCGGATATATATACAGGGGATCTAGTGTAAATTAGCCTATGAAGGAAGATAAGCCTCCGACGAGTCAAATAGGCCTCTACAGAGCTACCGAGTAGGGACGTAGCAAGAGCAGATACACGAGCGCTCCGTGGAAGTTTATAAATATAACGGATGACGTCGTTAAAGGCTACAATAACTCTTCTTTGACAAATTGAGTCTAGTCTGCTAAAAATAAGGCTCCCATAGTTAAAATGGGGTAGAATAAGAGTCAACGCCAATTTCCTACGAAAATCCACAGACAGGCAACTGGAGGAAATAGAAAGTTGACGAAGACTGCCATAAATTTTCCCCATCAAAGCGCTGATGTAGTCGCAACAACTAAATTTCGAATTGAGTTGAATGCCCAAATTCTTAACTGTCTCAACATATTCAAGCGTGCAATTATTCAACCGAACTGAAGGCAAATCAGATATAGGGAAAACGGTTCTATATACCGGCAGACAGTAAGACTTGCTTGAGTTAATAGCGAGCTCATTACCCATTGCCCATTCGTGAACGTGCTGTAGGTCATCATTGATTCGAGCAATACAGTCCTCGACCAGGCCTATGGGTCTGCTAAGGTACAACTGAACGTCATAGGCATACAAATGCACAGAAGGGCTATTCACAACAGAGGGGAGGTCATTTATTTAGAGGGAGAAGAGAATAGGGCCTAGAACAGAACCTTGAGGAATACCAGCGTAAAGGGACAATGGAGCAGAGATAGAATTCTGCACTTTTACAACTTGCGCACGATTCGAAAGGAAAGCAGAAATTAACCCAACGGCCGATGAGGAGAAGCCATATTTTGTGCCAAGTTTGCAGATTTACTTCACATGACTCACCGAATCAAACGCCTTACTGAAATCGAGTAGGACCAGCACTGCTAAATGATCATTGTCAAGAGCCTTATGAGTATCAGATGTGACCTTCAAGAAAGAAGATTCACAACTGTGACCTGGGCGAAATCCTGATTACCAGCCTGACAATATATTCTTTGCCCCCACATACTCCATTATTTGCGTGTACATAATTTTTTCGAGTGTTTTAGCAAGAAAATTGAGTACACTAATAGGGCGGAGATCACTAGGTAGGGAGGGATGAGATTTCTTTGGAATGGGAACAACTATTGCCTGCTTCCATTAAGAGGGAAATTACGAAGTGGTAAGACACAAATTATAAATATGCGTTAAGGGACATGACAAGTAGATCGCTAGTAGCTTCACGAACTTGGGTGGTAAAGCATCAGGTCCAATAGAATTAGACTTAATGGAATACAGGGTCGAAAGATCCTCGGGGCCATCCACACAATGAAAGGAGAAACCCTCATGAGAGAAGTATTCCTGAAAGTTGTTAACAGGCGTAGTTGCAGCCACAGAGCTAGAAGCAAAGTAGTTGTTTAGGTCATCAGGATTGAAATTTGCAACTGGTGCCAATTAAATAATATACAACAAATGAAACAGAAAGAGTTCCCCAGAAATGGAGGACAAACAACCGTACTAAAATGTGAGATTGGTGTGCTAGATCCTCATATACCGTAGCTGACTGCTACGCAAAAAATCTTGAGAGGAAAAACACAGCACAAGCCAAAATCATTCGGAAAACTAAAGCGGGCTAGCCTACTGCGCCCAATGGCTAACCCTTCTACATATAGGTGCAAAAATATTCATTATGGAGGATTTGAAGAATTAGCCGATAAGTACGAAGTTTTAAGGAAAGAAAATAAAACTATTAACAACAGCAAAGAAATTTCAAATTATCCTAACGTTTCTAATACTATAATCTCACTACAAAATAATGCGCTAACAGTAAATGAAGCAATAATTGAACTTCCCTTGAATATCTCTGGAATAGGTAAGGTTAAGCTTTTGGTTGATACTGGAGCCGAAGTAAGTATTCTGTGAATCGACAGAAAGTTATTCAATTACAAGGCTGGTAGGGTGGCACTGATCTCACCCTTGGATCTTGTGAAGGCATTTTTCTGATAGGTAACGGCTTAAATTGCGAATTTAATATCTGCCAGGAAAATATTTCGATTCCTTTTGATGGTATATTAGGTCGCAACTTCATATTGGGCAAAGCAAACATTCTCACAGTTGAACGAATGTTGCATTTCCCCGGCAATAGTAACAACTCAACCGAATTAAAAATCCTTTTTTTATGTAAAGGAGAAGTTAACCAGTTACGCAATTCATTTAAGGAAACAAGTAATACAAAAGGTTGCTTGTCATCTAGCAGAAACGAAGTAGTATCTAGTACACTCCATCCACTTCGTACAGCTTTAAGCTTGCCAGCCTCTCAGAAGCATAGAGAGACAATCACTACAGATTCATATAGCAATGCGACGCATATCCCTCCTCGAACAGAAATGGTATTAGAAATACCTACAATTAGCTGTGATGATGAAATGTTATATCCCTCTCAGGAAATTGTACCTGGCGTTTTTATAGCTAATAGTTTAATTAGGCCACAGAATGGGAAATTAATACTTAGCATGATAAATACACTTGAGAAAGAAATTATTTTACCAAATGTGGAACCAAAGCTAGAATCATTACGAAATTTCAATATTTACAAGTTGGAGAAGAAACCTATAAGCGATTCAAAGATCTCAGAAAGACACCGTTTTCAGCGACTGGAAAAAGAAATATCATTAGACCAAACACATAATACCGAGGAAAGAAAAGCAGTAAAGGAACTATGTGAGCATATAGTGATATATTTCATTTAGAAGTAGAACAACTACCATTTTCTAACGTTACTTCTCACAACATCCCCATGACGTGTGTTCAAGCCCCTATTAATCAGAATCCATACAGACTGCCAAATATTCATAAAAATGAAATTAAGAAACAAATAAAGAATATGTTAGATGAACACATTATTGCCCCAAGTAGCAGCCCCTGGAATTCGCCCCTATTGGTAGTTCCTCAGAAACCAGCAGCAAATGGTGAAAAGCGTTGGAGAATAGTAGTCGATTTTCGGAAACTGAATGAAAAAACCATCGGAGATGCATTTACGCTACCCAGAATTGAAGACATATTGGACCAACTGGAAAATTCACGCTATTTTTCAACATGGACTTAGCTAGCGGATATCACCAAATCCCAATGCACCCTTCAGACCGCGAAAAGACGGCTTTCAGTACGACATATGGACATTATGAATTCCTTCGAATGCCTTTTGGATTAAAAACAGCTCCAGCAACTTTTCAGCAATGAATCGTTTGCTTACTGGTTTGCAAGGCATAAAGTGTTTTGTTTATCTAGACGATATTGTCGTCTACGGGAAAAATCTGGAAGACCATATAAAAAAACTGACCTACATTTTTGAAAGATTAAGAGAATATAACTTAAAGCTCCAACCAGGAAAATGTCAATTTCTCAGAAAGAAAGTTGTCTATTTAGGCCACAAATGCTCCAGATAACGAGAAAATTAAATGTGTTCAAGAATTCCCAACACCTACCACCATAAAGCAATTTCAAAGTTTCTTAGGACTAGCAAACTACTATACAAAGTTCATTCCCGGCTTTTCTAAGACCGCAGAGCCGCTAACGAAACTCTTACGGGGAAAACAAAAATTCATTTGGACATCGGACAGTGAAGCTGCATTCCAATTCTTAAAAAGATCGCTTACCACGCCGCTAGTCTTAGCTTATCCAGATTTTAAAAAGCCCTTTATCGTTACAACAGATGCCAGAAACGAAGCATTGGGTGCAGTATTATCACAAGGCCCTCCCGGCCATGATCGTCCTATAGCTTATGCAAGTCGGACCCTGAACAAAGCGGAAAGACACTATTCAACAATAGAGAGAGAATTGTTAGGTATAGTATGGGCCGTGAAAAATTTTAGATGTTACCTCCTTGGAAGAAAATTTACAGTTTATACGGATCACCAGCCATTAATAGGAATGGTCAACGTTAATGATCTCACGTCACGCTTAATACGATATCATCACAAATTCTCGGAGTATAATTATGAGATAAAGTGCAAACCAGGCCGAAAAAACTGCAATGCCGATGCTTTAAGCCGAATCCCTCAAGAAGGTATTACAACGCTTGTGACCACAAGATCGCAAAGTAAAAAACAGCAAACAGAAAACTCATTAAACCCTCAATCTCAAGTTCAAGAAGAAATACAAGTAAATATTGAAAAAGATTCAAGAGAATTATTTGAAACTGGGGAAAAATACAATTACAACACATCGAAAATAAATGATGGTAACACTTAATATGAGATTCTGACTGAAAAAAAATTGATGAAATATTAAAAGTCTTTTACACAAACCCACTAGGGGGCCACCAAGGGAATGCAAAAACCTATCACCGAATTCTGAGGAAGTACAGATGGAAGAATATGTTAAAGGATATAGCAAAATTCATTAAATCTTGTCCTAAATGCCAAACTAGTAAACATTGCAAACTAATCCGGATGCCAATGGTGCTGCCTGATACAGCGAAAAAGCCCTTCGATAAAGTTTACCTGGACATAGTGGGACCACTCCCAGTCACGACCTTTGGAAAAAAGTATATACTAACATTCGAAGATGATCTAACACACTTCATGGATGCTTATGCTCTCCCAGATTGCGAGGCAGCTACGGTTGCAAAAACTTTCTACGAAGAGATTATTACACGGTACAGAATACCGAAAAAACTGATCACAGCCCAAGGCACGAATTTTATGAGTGACCTATTCAAACGTTTGTGTAAATTCTTACGCATACAGAAAATAAATACGACGGCGTACCATCCACAATCGAATGGCGCCCTGGAAAGGTCTCATCGACCACTAACGGAATACTTACGAAATTACGTGAATGAGAATCCTCTCTCTTGGGATGAATAGTTAAGCCAAGCCGTGAATGTACATAATAACACCAAACACTCTTCAACACGTCTGACTCCAATGGACTGTCTTTTTGGTTTTACAACTGACCTGCCCACAAAC
The DNA here is from genome assembly GCA_963924295.1 of Dioctria rufipes. Taxonomy (NCBI): domain Eukaryota; kingdom Metazoa; phylum Arthropoda; class Insecta; order Diptera; family Asilidae; genus Dioctria; species Dioctria rufipes. Next base: position 126,717 of record CAWUPM010001398.1, on the reverse strand, counting down.
CTTAAACGCAAACCAGAACCAATTTATGATCATGAAAATTATTTTTATATCCTAAGAAATAAAATCCAAGAAGCCCATAATATATTTCCAGGAAAAATATAATAAAAAAAAATAAAATAAAATAAAAAATAATAAGCTATCACCTATTTGGATCGGACCATATGAAGTAAAGGAAGTATCCTACCCTGTGAATTTAAAAATTCAGATAGGTCGAAAGGTGAAAGTGGTTCATTTGAACAGATTAAAGAAATTCCACGCTTAAGTATTATTATTACAATATTATTATTTTTTTTTGTCATTTAGTTAAAATACCTATATTTTATTATTACCCGCCTTTTGTTATTTTATTAAATTTAGATCTTCCCCTACCAGGTATTAATATGAACGGAATAGCCATTATTGTCCTGAGTGCCCTCTTTACTGCCGGAGCAGAAGTTCCATTTACATTGACTCCCCTAGACAAACCGGGGATTATTTTCGAAGAAGATAACAAGGTACTCTTATACAAAGATCAGTGGACAATTCACCACAATCAAGATGTCACGCGTCCATATATGGAGTGAAAGTACTATCAAAAAAGTTTGTGAGCAAAACATAGTTTTAGGTTTTAAGAACACGTGCAAGCAAGATATACAGAACGTACAATACATAGTAGGTAGAATTAAATTAGCACTACGCAAAATAGACATAAATCCAGTCGACCGATAACGACGATCATTATTTGACGGGGTAGGCAAGTTTTCTAATTTTCTTTTCGGAACCATGGATCAGGATGATGCAAAAGAAATGTATTAAAGATTAGATACCTTAGAGGCTGATAGCAACCAAAATTTAGATTTAATGAAAGAAAAAGTTAGTTTAATGAAATCAAATTACGAAGCCAATAGTGAGGCGCTTGAAAAGTTTTACACTGAATTACAAGAAACCAAATATCGAACTATACAAGTACTTAATACTATTAATGAAACAATAGCTAATATTTATTCGGAATCTAAAAATATAAAATTGCAACTTACCGTGGACGAAACCTCAATGAATATGATAATCCGCTTACAAGAAATTGAACATCAAATCGAAAAAATTAATATTATCCTTAGTAGTTTGAGTAACAGGCAACTACACCCTCTTGTTCTTAGCTACCAATAAGCTGTGGAATTAGTAAAAAATCTTCCTACAGTATATCCACGTAATGAGATTCTTCAAAATCCATTTTTACTACAGCAATTAGCCACAGTCGACAGCACTTGCAACTAGGGACAAATTCTTTGTAAAATCAGAGGGAGGAATGGTTTTCTCTAAAGAAGGCATATCCACTTCCTCTGCTTGGAAAAAATAATGTCTCAACACATTATGACATTCCAGATGATTATTTGATTATAGATGTGCGAGCCAATAAGCTCATCCCACTAACTGAGCCTCAATTAAAACCTTGCAAGAAGGTGACCCTTGATACCGCAAAACAAACTCTAGTCTGCCACCTTATGCTTCCACTCTATACTGCGTCAGATGATAATTGTCTCTTACTGCTTTATAAGAGTTAGCCTGAGGCTAACCAAATTTGTTCAGCCTCCCCTTTAGTTCAAGAGCATAATACAATTATCAAAATGGTGACACAAAACTCTGTATTTATTAGTAAAAGAAATTACTACAAACATTGAGTGTGCAGAATATAAAACAGTAATTAAAATGAATGAAAAAGGTATACTAAATCTCAAACCAAATTGTCAAGTGAGAATTGGCAAAGTTCTACTCAGAACTACCAACACCATCGTGCAGAATATCTCAGTCGAACAAATTGAGCTAATACTTAAACTAAACTTTGAATTACAAATAAATGAAATGCCACAACTACAAACAGGGACTTTACCAAATAAATTACAATTAATTGACCACCAAAATCACAAAATACATTTCGACGAACAGAAACTCAGCCTTAAAAACTTTTTACATAAGATCGAAAAAGTGAAAAGCGACCGAGAGTCAAAAACCCATAGCCAATATAAGAGGAGCCACACAATTACTCTGAGTGTTTTAGTCTGCCTTATTGCGATAATTTTAATAGTAATAATAGTAAAATTTAAACAGTTGAGCATAAAAAACACATATTTTCAAAAGCGTTTTCCTAGTATCCACCGGAAAATGCGCAACATAAAAGGTCATTTGGAAATGCAGGAAACTGGTAACGCAAAAGTCAGAAGCGTTAATAAGGAAATCCAGCGTGATTTAATTCGTGAAACTGTTTTCAATGACACACACAAAAGTAACATTAGTAAACCAACGATCCCTCTAACAACCCCCACAGTAAAATTTTTTCGTCCAGAAGAAAAACCTAGCAAGACAAACGTAAGCGATTTTGAAATTGTTTAAGTAAAACATTTTTTTAGTACCTACTGAAAAATTTTGAACTTTCTGAATAGAATACATTTAATAATAATATACAAACAAAAACAAAAATCTTATTTTTTTGAAACGCAGTCGGTAACCTTGGCTATATTTCTCAATATATGTATACTACAATGGACGTATTTTACAGAAAAATGTTCCATAGATAATTTAATTTATTAAATAAAAATATAGCATTTAAAGATAAGAAAAAACAAAATTTGTACAACACATTCATTAAGAGGAGTCAGTACTCAGCAAAAATTTCAATTTAGATACCAGCGAGCCTGTAGGCAATAAAACTTACTATACGTAGGTTTGTGTCCTGAAAGTATGAAAATTCATATAAAATTAGCGTAGACCTAGACCATAAGTCACATTAGAGACATCTAGCGTGAAAGGCAGAAACCAAACATGAGACAATTTAAGACGAAAATAAAAATTTTCAGTTCAAAGAAATTGAAAATTTTTAACGAGAATGAACTCTGCTAAATTTTATTTTGCACATAATTGTTAAATATGCTATTTTGCTCTGTATTTCAACAACTCTCCACGGAATATTGCAATTTCTAGTCGGTGAAACATTGAGAGAAAAAACAAGTAGGTACTATTAGAGTTAAATAATTAAAAAAAGCGCCACTAAAAATGAAAAAACTCGACGTTATTTTCTAGATTTAGGCTTTATCTTTCTAAAATAGTCACAATCTAAATAAATGAGAATACGTACTAACAGGAATTTGATTTGAAAAAAATCAATTTTTACCATTTTTCACAATTTTCCGAGCAAATATCTCCATTGAAATAAATCTTTTTTTACTTTTCTCGACGTTATTTACTAGACTTCTTCATTACCTTTAAATTAAGATATAAATTATTATTCTGCTACAAATAGTTTGCCAGAAATTCGCATTGAAAAATGTATGAAAGTTGCAAATCTTGGTACTGACTCCTCTTAATATAATAAAAAGAAAAGTTATGTTTGGACTGTCTAAATATTCATAAGTATAATTCAAGCCGATCAGATTTATTATAAATATTATACATCTATGTTTGTAACAATGCACAAGTCAGATACAATTACTATGTACAAGTTGTAAAAAAAGGCTATTGTTTAACATATAACATACTACATATTATACAAATAAATGAAACATGTAGGTATAATAAATTAAAATTTAGTAGTATAGGTATCTAATACAAGCAAACTTCTCCAATAGTAATTTTCTAGTTAAAAACATGCATACATATGTATCTATTATAATTTTAAAGATTGTTTAATTTCACTTGGCAATAATTTGCTATAGATATGTGAAACTAAAATAACGAAATGTTTTCTAATTAAAAATTAAATTAAACTAACTCGGACTCTCCCGGAATCTCATTTCATTCATTTCCTTTCACAAGGCACTTAAAGTTTTCCAGGAACAAGTTTCACAAGGAATGTACAAAAAACTTCAAAAGCCACAGTCCCCACTTCAAAGGGGGAGGAATGTGATGTAAACAATGTATCAGAAATAAATACGAAATTAATGTATGATATAAATCAGTTTAAGAAGTCAATCGAATATTACACAACAAGTACACGCAACCTAGATAAATAATGGTCACACAATTATGTTGCCACTAGGAAGCGACTCCTAATGTATCGATGCCTAATTGTTGAAATTACAAATCAACAAAAATGAATTAAGCAATGCCATGAAAGTAGGTGAGTGCCAGTATCGCGAAATGATTGGGAAGGTTTCTGGGCAGCCTGAGTTTTAGGAAATATCGAGTTTTGATAGGTTAAGAACGCGGCGTAATTGTATTAAATATAGTATAGAGTAAATAAAGTAGTGGTTTTTATATTATTTCGGTGGTTTATTTAAATAATTTCATCCCCAAATAAATATCCATTACATCATATTAAAAGACTAACGCATTTTTTAGTGATTTTAGCGACCCCTTTTGACGAATAGAGCTATATTCAGCCGTGCAGTGTAACATTGCACTACACATTCTATAGTGTAGTTTTCACTCTCAAATGAATGATTGCACCAGTGAGCGAGACACAAAAGAACACAGCTATTATTTCCGCAGTAGCACTGCCACATTATACATACAGTAGAACAGATTAGAATTTTAGAATTTTAATTACAAAAAAATATATATATATTTCTCCCATAAGAGGGAACTATTAAGTATGATACGGAAGTAAATGGGCGAACGGTGCACAATCTACGGGAAGAAGTATTAGTTTTATGTAAGTACACATCTTGACAATCTACTTACAAATGTATTGTTCCATAAACTAAACAGCTGTTTGACCGTAAAATGATGTTCGTTCATAGAGATGCCATGGACAGTGTAATAGGCAAAATGGCTGTAATAACGTTTGTGACAGTTTGACAGTTCTACCAAGCCGAATGGCATGGGAAGTGAAACAAATTGGCATTAACTTTTTTGCTTGTGATTTTGCCCCTTTTCCTCTAGTACAAGTTTGTGCATGCTGTAAGTTCTATTTCTTTCACTTTAGATTTACATAGGAACCTTTTGTATTAAAAATTTACTAATGTGTTAGTTAAAAATGTTTAAAGAGAAAGTATAGTCACATTATAGGAGCATCCTATTCATGTGACAGTTTTGACAGAGCTGTTATACTGTGTGAATATACTGTGGCACTGCTATCAGACAAAGTAAAATGGATCCAATATATTTTTCCAGTTTCGTAAACATTTCCTCACCAAGGCCATCTTTTAAATTAAAAACTGTTCCAATAATCTTCTAAATCCACAACTTTAGTTTGGAATTATAAATCTTCTTTTTATCATATTAGACTAGCGCTGGTCTAGGGGAAAAAAACTCTAGGTGAGGTGCGGTCAAAATATTCAGTTTCTGCATTCTACAGCGCAGTTTAGAAACTGAATACATGTATGTATGACCGCATCCATGAAATAAATTTTTAAAAACCATTCTTCTCTCAAAAATTTTAAGTCATATAATTCCAATTCAAAGGTTTTGAATTTGAACATTTTGAATTGTAATAGAATAAGTAAAGTTGTCAAAAATTATTATGAATGTTGAAAAGGAGTACTTAGCGAACTGTAGGAGTAAAAGGGCAACATTGATGTGGACCATAAGACCATATACCTTTATTCCTAATTTTTTTACTAGCTTTATTCTAATGGTTATTTATGAATGTTGAAATCGTAAACAGATGGTTCCTTTGGAAATTTCATCTGAATGAATTAAAATCTTTTTGTTGTTTTTTGTTACCAATAATTATAGTTACAAAAACACATTATTGTTAACAACAATTTGACTGTAAATTTGTGTTTAAGGTTTCGCATTTATTTGTATTTTCTTTTTTCTTTTTTATCTAATAATATGTTTCTAAATATTACACGATATTTTCCTAATTTTTCGCATACGTTTTAAGCCTAAACGACTCATAATTTCCTTTTTTTTTTTGTTTTTTTTAAGCAGAAGCTACACGGCGAGAGACTTTGGCCTCCGGCAGAGACAACTTTTTTCATCTCTGGAGACCCATAGACCCATGTTTTGGAGTGCAAAATCTCTTTAAAGAGACCAAATTTCTAGCGACTTTTTTGGTCTTCCGTCGTGTATTTCAAAACAAACAGGTCTCCAGATTCGGTCTCCGGTCTGCGAAGTTTGTTCATTTTTCGTCTTCAGGTCTCCGGAGATTATTTGTGTTCTGTTTTTTTAATTTTTATTTAATTTATTACAGTGTCATTCTATAGAAAATCAAACAAAATATGCAATTTCCCAAGGTTTTCTTTTGCTGAAAGTTAAGTTTTTTGTCCTACGATGCATGCTACCTGAATTAAACTAAACTTAAATACACTTTGTATTTCTAAAAATTTTCCATTTTTGGTATGTTGAGTTATATTAAAGAAATCATAATTTTCTAATTATCACGGAAGCATGCATGGTTTTTCGATTATTTGAAAGTGAATTATATATAAAGAACGCCTTTTATAAGAAAAACAATTAAGAATAATAAAAATGTCCTTTATCCTTGAATATCTCAAAATGCACCCATCAAATTTTTCTAATTAAAAAAAAAAAACTAATAATGTTGTTAGTAAATTATTAAAACTTCAAGTTGGGATAATAATGGGTTTAAGGAAGAGAATGTTTTTCTCAACAGAGGTCTGGTTTTTTCGGATTACATAAAAATATTAATAACTTTTGAGATAATTCTTTCTAATAATCTCTTTCTTGATAATTAACACAGATCTGTGGAGAGATCTCGCTTCTTTTGAAATGTGAAAGATTTAATACTAAATTGAATCATATGCAGTTCCATCTTTACGTATGGGCCCGCTGTGCCCCGCGATCCATGGGGCCCCTATCCCTTGCGATGGTAGACCAACAGATGACAAATTCTTCAACCAGTAAGACAACTTATTACAAGTTAGTTTAGCTTGTTAGAGTTTGCCTGTGGAAAGTAGACCGTGGGATTTATTCGAACTTCTGTACAAGGCAACAAATCTCCAGATAAAGTTACGTATAGTGACTGTGTTTGCAGTATTTTTTTTAAAGCTCTGGAATTTTTTCATGGTATACTTTCAGTATCCAAACTCAATGTAAGTATTTGATAATGAGCGATAATTTTTATACTGTTGGTTAATACTCGGTAACGCGCACTAAACACTTTTTATCACTCAACTTTTTGGTCACTGTTGCCGTCCTATCGCTGACGGTTAGCTTAATACGTACATAGTGAGTAACTGTCACCCCAAAAATTCTATCACCATTCACCAAGATAAATTTCGAGGAGAGAGCTGCAATATGGCTATTGGGTTTTTCCAATTTAGAGCTTAAGGCTGCTTAAAGGAAAATTTCACTTAATATTTGATGAACTACGATCCTATCCTGAAAAATTCCGTTGATATTTCCGCAGATCTTGAGATCTTCTAAAACTTATCAAAGTACAATATACGATCATCAAATGAACGCGAGGAGAGACTTGCTGTACCTCTAAGGTCTATAAGCACTTTCATGCATATTTCTTCCCACATATTTATGTTAAAATTGCTGTCAGAGTATTCCTTCAAATTTTTGCTGTATAGTGTGGTCTCATTTGTACTTCTTGTATTATTGCTTCATTATTTATATCTTCCTCTCACACTATTGTGGCATGATCGTATATATCCAAGCACAAGCATTTTAAAAATTTCGCAAGAATAACCATTGTAACGTAAAGACACAAAAAAATGAATAAGCAAAAATAATTCACGTTGCGTAAACAGCACAAATAATAATCAATCAATAATAAAGTTGCATGTCGGCAATTAAAAACCTGTGCCAGAATTGTTCTAGTTAAAATACCATGAGTAAAATGCCTGTACCGAATCAAACGAAGAGTGCGTCATGACCCAAAAATAATTGGAATAAAACAAAAATGCAAGTTTGCAGTTTTGAATAAGAATAAATAAATTGTACTAGTAAGTAAGAAACATTTTTATATAAATAAGGTAGCAATACCTAAAGAAAACACAGTCAGTGACAAGTTACATATAGATACATACGTGTTGTGTTTTATTCTACTTCTCTATCTCTTTTCATATGCTCTCTGAGATGCGCCCAAGTCATCATCAGAAGATCTACTTTCTATTTTAAAGCTTTCTCCACTAGAAGATCTGCTCACTGAGCTTTTCCATCGAAGATCTGCTTCTTGCTGCCTCCACCCTAACTTTATGGTAGAAGATTCGGCTATGGTACAAGGAATATAAGGTATGTTGGTATCTGAACGTATTTTCGCCATCTTGAAAGCTTTAAGCTTTTTATGACCTCAAAACGAGCCACTTTTCTTGTCGATGGCATTAGATTAAAACGTGCACAGTGAATAAATGCATAAAAGGCATTTTAATAACAAATCAATCAGATTTGCATGCATATTTAAGGGAGTATGTATTTTGAAATGGACTATAACCTTACATACAAGTTGACTAAATCAAAATATCATAGATAATTTCTGTAGTTCCATAAGATCTAAAGGTGGTTTGAATGACAAGCCTACTACTACAGACTTTAAGTATACGTAGAATAAGATCATACTTATTAGGTATGTTGAATTAGTTCCATTTAAAAATGTATAAAAATCATAGAAAAGTTGTAATTTACTTTTAACATTTTGTTATCGTAAACTATCTATATTTCCACTACTTTAATTTCCTATTTTCGTTGAGTTTACATTTTTTTTTTGTTTTTATTTAGACTATACATATTTATATATATTTATAAGACGTAATGAAAATATTCTGCGTAGAGTGGGTATCCTTGAAGAAGTTGATTCTGAAAATCCTACACTTTAGATTCGTTTTCACAAAATGATGATTTTGTTTTAAGAGTAGGTAGTCATTAAAAGCTGTAGATTTCAACAGGGCAATATTTGCAGGGATCGGATATTGAAATTGGAGAAATTGATGGTTTAAAATAGGATAGCTATTGAGTACGTTACCGGATACGTTATGAAAAAGATCTATCCAAAGTGAATATTCTTGAAAGAATTCATTTATACCTCTAAAGGTTTTTTGAAGAACATTTAGCAGAACAAATAGAGAATTAAAAAGGAAGGAAGGCTAAATTACTTTCGTATTAAGCATTTAAAAAATAGAAAGGAAGAATGAAATAAACGTGCAAGGAAAAAAAGTTAAATAAAATAATCACTTCAACAGAAAATGGTATTTAGTTCAGTAATTCCTATATTCATTTTAAAAAGTGGCTCGTTATGAAGCCAAAGAAAGCTTTAAAGAGCTTTCATTTCATACTAGCATACCATGTATTCTTTGTACCATGGATTCGGCGTTCAACTACCACATCAGCAATAACTCCAATGGTATCTCACTTATACGTATTTTCGTCTAATCAGTTTACTACACTATCGTTGTAGTAGGCATTTATAAAAAAAGCTTTTTCTAGCTCTGCAACGTTTCCCAAAACAAAGGCAGTGAAGTGGCGACAAAAATTTTACCAACGCGTGCACATTCATAGAAACATGAAGCGGTGATAGTTTTGTCACCCAAAAGTTGCTAGCTGGAGGCACCAAAAAGTCACCTTGCTATCACGTCACTTCATGCGCAAATTTACATTAGACTCTATGGAATTCACGTTGGTGACAAAACAGTTCCGTGACAAAAAAAAGTCTCAAGTGCGTAATAGACTTTAACGGAAAGAAAATATTAGAATAGGGCCTATAATTTATACTGCTGTGATCCTATAACTATGACCATTTTGGTGACAGGGATAGATTATGAGATTTTTCGCTATAACTATAAGTAGGTAACAAATCCTGTTGAAATAGTAAATACAACATTACATGTATTGTATTTGTATAATATGACAAATATTTAGCGTGTGCTACTATATAAGGGTTTTCCAATAAGAGGTATTATTTTGATATTCAAAGAAAAATGCCATTTTTTTAGATAAATGATCGGATCTTTATTTCATTATAAAGAGGAAGGTATGCCGTTAATAATGGAAAATAACATCAGACAAATGACCACCACGACCACGCCTACAGGACCATATCCTTTTCATGAAATTTTCCATAACCAAATCGCAAAGTGGCTGCCCTATGTCCTCGATAGCCTCACGAATTCCATCTTTGAATCGTTGCTTGTATGGCACATAGCGCCGTCTTGTTGAAAGTAAACGTTGTCCAGATCAATACCATCCAATTCCGGCCATAAAAAATCATTAATCATCTGTCGATAGCGCAATCCATTCACCGTAACTGTTGCTCCAGCCTCATTTTCGAAAAAGTAAGTAAGTCCAATGACCCCGCGGGACCATAAACCGCACCAAACAGTCACACGTTAAGGACAGAGAGGCTTTTCAACAATAACTCTTGAGTTTTCCGAGCCCCAGATGCGACAATTTTGTTTATTGACGAAGCCATCGAGGTGGAAATGGGCCTCATCACTCAAGACGAGTTTTCGATGGAATTCCGGATCATTTTCATGCATTTCAAGGACCCAATCAGCAAAGACTCGACGTTGTTGATGATCGGCCGGCTTGAGTTCATGTGCTAACTGAACTTTATAAGCCTTAAGACCCAAATCTTTAAGCAAAATACGGTGTAATGACTTTTGTGGAATGCCTAATTCCAAAGAACGACGAGGAATAGACAAACCTGGGTTTTCTTCAACACTTTCGGCTACAGCAGCAATATTCTCGGCTGTTCTTGAACGACGTGCATGGGTTTTATTCTTCACATCACTAACTTGTCCCGACAGCTCGAATTTTTCTACCAATTTCTGTATTGCGGTCCGACAAGGTCCTTCACGACGACCCGAAAATGTTCGAGTTTTACGAACCGTCTCTGCCACATTTTCACCATTTTTATAGTGAATTTTAATAATTTCAATGCCTTGTTGAATCGTGTATCGTTCCATTTGTATTAATGGCGTAGTTTCTACTTGTAAAATGTGAAAAAATGACAGCTCCAAAGTGACATCTATCGAAATAGCGGGCTAATTAAAATAACACCTCTTATTGGAAAACCCTTTATAAGTTTGTGGAATTTCCAAAAATATATGGGAATGTTACTAGTTTTTAATCTTCATATTGGCAATATCATAGCGCAATATCCTAGCACAATGTCCTAGACATTTCTGAAAAGATAGCTATGCGAAATATTCACATGTCTCATAAATACTGTAAGATATGAAAAAATAAATGCTACATTTGAAATATTTTTGGTAAGTATATTCACTAGTTATATAAAAAAAAACACAGATTTCTAGTACTTAGTGAGCCTGGTGAAAATAAGCTTCAAATTTGTTTTCGAAATCAGGGTATATATTTGAAAAATACCATCTAAAGACTAACTTTGTGGAAATACAAATATATGGAGAACATATTCGAAGTGAACGATTGAATAATGGCAGAACTTTATTAGAAGCTCTAATATCTTCATTAAAAGTCCTCTCGAATCGGAAAAAATTATATAAAATTTCTCTATACCGTTGTTTCTTTACTTGAATCTTACATTTCACTTTAACTCCAAATCAAACCAGCAGGCGTAATACACAGGCTAAGTAATTTTCCTGTTAGAGCCAGAGAATACAGACACATTGTATAGCAATTTGAGTCCTCTTCCTATGAACTTTTTTTTGCTAAGTATTTTAGTTTACCAAAAATGAAGAGATTAGAGTTTCTTCTAAAGTCCTACCATTATTCGGTCTTTCGAAAGACGACCGGTGACCGACTAAATAAGCTCTCCGTATTTTTCATTCTTCCTGCACGGAGAGAAAAATAAAAATTCACAACAAACGCAGGTCGCGTTTAAAATGCATATTCGATTGAATTCGTTTCATTCAACTACTTTTCTATCAAATCAAACGAAAACATGTTTAAATTGAAAGATTCTCTGAAAACACATAAATGTCTGCGCGTTTAAAAAAAGCTTTCAATTTAAAATTTTACTTTCTATGAGAAAATAACTCACATTAAATACTTTGACGTTCAGTACGATGGCTAAATGCATTTCGATTTTCATTAACCGGGATGTTGTTCATTTTGAAAGCAAAACGCCTTCACTTTGATCGTCAACAGAGTTAAAATTTAGTATTTTTGTAGCTTTGTTTCAGTTCGTACACATTTCCAGTCTGGATTCTGCTTTTCGCAACTTAAAAGTTTTCTTTTAATTTTGGTATTTTACCTATCATTCATTTAAATACCCTTCTAGAAGCTAAATTTGGAATAGAAGTGGTAGAGTACATTAACAAAAGCTACACTGTCGAAATTTTGCCCGCTCATCACTTAATAAGAATTATAGAAAAATTTCAGACAAAATTGAAATTGTAGCAGAAACAAAATTTGGTTCAGTTGTGAGAATGTGACTTCTTGGAACTTAAATATTAATTAATATTGTGTATTTCTTCGTCAACAAATTACAGCCGTATGCTCGAACTGATGATACCGGGTCTGCCTCTACCCTTAGTTGGTTTAATCAGTTACCATCAACTCCTACGTCATAAATATATTTTTAGTGAAAGATTTATACAGAAGTATATAATATAAATAAGCTTGATAAATGAAAGTTTATAATAAATAAACAAGTTTTCAATTTGAACTCGAAAATTTTCATTTTTTTTTTAACAGTTTATTTGTTGAAATCAACGAAAGGTTGTTTGATGTGAATATTTTCAAACGTTTCAATTTTGAACGCATATGAAATTCAATTTAAATGAGAGAAATGTTTAATTTTTTGAACATTTTATATGGTTTTATTACGCAAGATTATTTGATGTGAATATTTTTACGATCAGGATATATGCGTTCAATATGAACATTTCGTAATTATTAAAACAAACGATAAGCGCAATTAGCGCCGTTTTAAACTCGAAATCGTTTGGTTTAAACAATGATTTCGTTCAATTTGACATACATATTCATTTTTCTCCGTGTGGCAGTAGGTTTTTTTTTCGATATAAGGCTGAACTACAATAGAAGTACACGTAAGTAAATTTACTTACGTAAAGCGAACGCGGCCTTTAATTTAACAGTCATACAGAAATTAACTTTAAATCCGTTAAGTTTAAATATCCAATTTTCCACAAGTATAGTGCGTTAAGAATCTCTCATTCCATAAGAATGCGATGTGTCCAAACAATTAAATTATTACTAAATGATTAAAAGTGCAATGTAAAACTTAAAATTGAATAAAAATGGAATGTGATATATATATTTAGGCTAAAAATATCAATTATTCGTAAGTAAACCTCAGTCTCGTTTAATTTCGTAAAGTTATTTATGTACTTCTATTGTAGTTCAGCCTATACAAATACCCATTTAGTAGGGAAATCCACCATATTTTTAGTAGAATTTCCGAAAGGAAAATATGTTTTGCTATGCGTATAGTGATTTTTACAATATTCATTGGTAAAAAGAAGATAAGTTTGTGAAAAGGAAATAGTTTAATTAACTCCTATATAATCAAGACTTCCCTATAAAAATATACTTCAGTTATAGCTCATGCAAGCATTTCATTTGAATTCTTGCAATATTTATAGGAAAATGTACAACTAATATTTTTTTCAGTGTACCCTACGTTATTGTTCCTATTGATAACCCAAAGCATTTTAGAAAATAATTTGTGTTGGGGGCCCCCGTACCCTAAAGTGCCCAGGGCTCTCACTTGGCTAAAGACGGCCATGTTCATGTTCATATTTATTAAATGGAATTCTTATAGAACGTTACATATTCTTAATTGGACGCGTGGTATGTATGTATACGCAATATTTTCCCATTTTCCGGCGTCAAATTTTATAATGAATTGCAAATAACAGAACTGCAAGAAAATATATGATCCCAAATCTAAAGTCATCAAATTGCTCTTATTAAAAGCTTATAGTCAAAAATTATCTCATTGCCTCAAATTTGCTTATAATAAAGCACAGACGACTTATGTACATATGTTAAAGCTTAAAGCGCAAGTCTATTTAGAGATCCATAATATCGCACACCGGTAGAATACAACTTTTGCAATGTGCTAAATTACGATAACCTCTAGAAAAAATATCTACAATTAATTCAAAAGTCAAAGCATGTGGCTCCCATAACAATTTTCCGCGGAAATGGCGTAGTGAGAGGAGAAGTATGGGCGCCAAAAAAGATCAACAAAAACAACCGGCGAATGTGTGACTCCATTCTGTTGATGGTTATTTATTCGATGATGATACTGGTATGATTATGTTGGTATGCACCGGAATCTCGCTTGCGACTTCAGAAGCCCTTGTAAAGACAATCGCGACGGGTTCACGAGTAGTTCATCTCAATTCTTTAGCTCTCATCCGCCATCATGTTCTATCTAATAAAAAAATTCTGAATTATGATACAATAATTATATATTGCTCAATATCGTTACAACATACATGCAAGTATATTTGAGCGCGTGTCCTACTAAAGAGGCTCGAAATAAATAATAAAGTAGCCGAAGACTACTTAAACAGACTATGGATGGGCCCGGCAGCTCTCTGTCTCGCTGTTTCTAATCAGTCGTCGAAATTTCTTCTTGCACGGTTCGTCATTTATTGCTTTTCTCTTGTGGAATTTTTTGTGATAGTGCATAGTTGCTTGCATTTTATATATATACGAAAAAATTTGCAGCCACGTGGCTTGAATAATATTTGTTGTGTGTTTAGAATTTATTCAATTTACATATTGTTTTGCATTTAGTGAGAAAGTGTACACACAGAATTGGGGAAGACAAAACGTTGATGTTATTTTCGTAGGAATGTAAGTAATTTACGTAATCAAATAATACTATAAAGCTTATATAATCGATAAACATGACTGACCCCACATACATAATATACATACAGTCTGTGCTCGTATTAACCACAGTTACTTTTTTATCGTTCAGCGAAAATACATAATATGCATACATACATATGTTGATGATCACATTAATTATGTCGTCTTCGCTTCACTACTGCTGATGTCACCCATTCTGTCTGTTCAAATTAATTAAAATTGTTTGGCAAATATGCATGAATTACATTTATATTAGCATAAATCAATGAATAGACATAAGAACTTCATTATATGTATAGAACATAAGCTCCCTATAGAGAATATTTAACTAAAGGCAGCGTATCTATTATATTTTAATTCTGATAACTTTTGACTTTTCTTATTATCATTATAAGCTAACATAAAGGTTCAGCCATTCCATACATTGCAATGTATGTATATAATTTTGGACATCACAATATGTTAACAAATAATAACAAATAAGTTGTTGAATATAATTGATTTGCATATAGAAGTACCTATACATGCATATGTATGTATGAATACTGAAGCATACGATAGTAAAAATAAGAAAGCTCTAAAAGGTCAAAAAATCGTTATCACCATATACCTCACCATGGTGATAACGATTTTTTTTATCTTTTACCTTTAAGACCTTATAATTTCCAAAGTAGATGAAACATGACTGTCGTTCAACAGAAAACCTTTAGTGCTTTCCATAGAACTTACAACCAGGGCCGCATTTGCCATAAGGCGTATTAGGTGTAAGCGGGGGCCACTCACTATGGGGCCATATTTTAAAATTAAACTTCTCACAAACAACAATATAAAACAACGGTGTCGATATTGTTGCAAAATAGAATACGTTTAAAAGCTAAGACCATAGGATAAAAACTAAAGCTGAAATATTTGGAATACATATACTCGTATATTTATACATATATTGTACTTTGCTTAGAACATATTATAATAAAAAGAAATGCGGATGTCATACAAATTTCGTGTACATGAGAGAAGCCGAAAACCGCTAATAATATCTCGAAGGGGTAGTTAGTTCATAACAGACCTGTAAAGTACTTAAGTACATTGGTACTTAAGTACTAGTATCAGTACCAGTACCTGCACTTGTAAAGGGTTTTCCAATAAGAGGTGTTATTTTGATATTCAAAGAAAAATGCCATTTTTTGAGATAAATGATCGGATCTTTATTTCATTATAAAAAGAAAGGTATGCCGTTAATAATGGAAAATAACATCAGCCAGATGACCACCACGACCACGTCTACAGGACCATATCCTTTTCATGAAATTTTCCATAACCAAATCGCAAAGTGGCTGCCCTATGTCCTCGATAGCCTCACGAATTCCATCTTTGAGGTCTTGAATCGACGCTGGGCTGTTGGCGTAGACCTCCTCTTTCACGTGGCCCCAAAGGAAGAAGTCGCAAGGTGTTAAGTCACAAGATCTCCGTGGCCAACTACTTGAAAATTTTTAAAGTACCAGTACCAGGGCTTGTACTTGAAATGTTTTTAAGTACCAGTACCGGGACTTATACTTGTACTTAAAATATTTCAAGTACAGGTACTGGTACTGTACTGGTACTTGTACTTGGAATTTTACAGGTCTAGTTCATAACATATAGTTTATCAGCATTTCTGTTTGTTATATATTCTAAGGTTCTTTCCTCAGAATATAAAACCAATGGGAACTATTAGATTGCATAAAATGAATGTAACCGAACAAGCCACCAATGAGGCAAAAAAATATTGGGGTATCAGACATTTCGGTCCCTCTATCTACATACCTACTTTAAAAGACATCAGAATAGTTAGAATTTGAAAAAGAATTGTTGATTTATTTTAACTTATGACTATTTTTTATTTTTATATTTTTATTTCTAAGGTTCTATTGCATTCGCAAACGCATGGCCGTACGTAATCGACATATGTTGCCCCCTTATTGAGCCTGTATTTTCTCCTTCATTAGCATAGTGAGATATATGCACATCATGCAAAGGTACACAAAACTCACACGAGGCTGGCTCATAAATCTTATACTAGCCACAAGCGATAACCTAATTTTGGAAATAAATGAAAGAGCTATTCGGACATATTATATACGTTTGAGATTTTTTTTGGAAAAACATATACTTAAATCAAAACGAGTATAAGGCTAGTATTATCCCTCTAATGCATGATTTTTTCTTTTTCGGTCAAACTTTTTAGTGAGAAAAATTTTGGTATGAAATACACGAATTCTTGATTATAAACTTGTTTTTATCTTGTTTTACCTAAATTACAGGTAATATTTTGATACCCGCCTTAAGGCGGACTTATGCTGTTACAGTTTTGTTTCTTTTTGGTTTGCTCTATACCGAAATATAGATTACATTAAAAATAATCTCTTTATTTGAAAAATTAATTTGTTGTGGAAATCAAAAACGCAAGTCTTATTTGGTGAATTGCACAATTTCGCACAAAATGCTTGTGTTTCAGACTTGCATCCCAGCATCTAACACATTTTTTTTCCCAGAGCGATCCTGCAAAATACACCAATGTCCGATTTTATTATACAAAACGTAGTCCGCAGGTGTGTAGGTTTTCTTCGGTAGTTTTTTTGGTGGATGTGTTGATGCATGGGCAGCCAATTCTCCTTGTTGAAGGATGAAGGTTCATTTTTCTCAATGTTTCTGCTACTTCGGTTCGAAAATATTCTTGTTACGTACGTGTTCTTTTTCACTGATTAAGGTAAAAAATTCAACTTCGAGTTGGACCGCCGGAGTCAGCACTCATTTTTTTAAATTGAATACTTATTATAAACATTGATTCTGTTGAATATAATGGCAGAGATTGTTTTATATCGGAGTTTTCTGTTGAAACAGTATATAAGCGTTGACCATAGCGACATCAACATTTTTTCGGTTCTGAAGGTTCATTGCTTGTTGCGAAGAATTTCAAACCGACATAAGTTGACAAAAGTCAAACTATTTTAGTGTCTTGCCACAAAACAGAAGATATATCAACTCCATATGCATTTCCTACATATTCTTCAACTTCAGTGTATATAATCCTTGTTGGACTTTGTTTATCACTGGACAGTTTACAGTGCGGAATGCGATTCGTACGTCCTGTAACTAGTCCATAACGACCCCGATTTCGTAAATAAACGAGCTATCCAATCCAAGAGATGTGTAAATATTGTCGAAATAAATTATGTGGTTAACGAAATTTGGAACATTTTTCGTCAGATGAATGACAACATTGGATGATGCGCCAAGGTATAACATTGTCACCAGCTCCTGTGTAAATTTCAAATGAGTAACAAAACTCAGAGGAATCACAAATCAAATCGAATCATTCGATTCCATGAAATTTATGATGACATCATCAAAAAGCATGGACAATTTATCAACATTTCATCTCACCATACCTGTGAAATAAAATTACCTGTTTCTCTAAGCATAAAAACGACCAAAAACATTCGAGGAAGTCATAAAAATTTCTACGGTTTTACAATTTGTATACATGTAAAACCGCATGAGTCCGCCTAGAGGCAGGCTGACTATTTTTCTTATTTTTTTTTTTTTTTCAGTCCAAACCTCCTTTTTATACAAAAATTAACGTTTACTGGAAGCTAGACAAGTTATTCTACTCACCAATAATTTTGTTATTCACAAATACTCAACACTAGTTTTAAGAATAATTCTAGATTAGACCAACGTAAATCATTTTTTACTTCCGATTGTGGAATGAACTTTTCTAAATGCACGAATTTTCCACTTAGAAAGTGGAAAAACTGGGCGTTATGCAAAGCATAACTGTTCTCCAAAAGAAAAAGTGTTGCAAAATATGTGAAAAAATGTCATTTCTTATGCAGAAATGACTTTGAAGAAACCCATGCATTATAGGGCTAAGAAAGTTTTACAAACTTATGGTATGGAAGACCGGGGACAAAAGTAACATTTTTTACATTTGGCTCAGCTGTCAATTACCTAATAGAGATGCAATTAAATAAATTATATATTCACAAAGTTGACCCTGTCCACTATAAATGGACCTAGTTTGCAGTTTCCCAAATGAAGCTGTAAGGGTTTTTCGGAGATACGTCGAATGTTACTTTCATCCTGGGGGCCTTGGTCGAAAGCAACATGTAGTGGGGACAGTTCGTTTCAAGAAAATTAAGAGAAAAATAATTTTAAAAATAACAAGAATCAACTTTTATTGTAAACAAAAAAAAAAACGCAAAAATAAAACATTCTCTCCTTCTTTACAAAAATAACTTAAATATCCACTATTATTGTTAAACTAACAAAACATAATTCAAAGTTTAAGCAACGAAATATATGTCAAATATAATATCAGCTTTGTATATTTTTAATTGTTATAATAACTCATTTTCAAATATATATTATAAATAAATACCTAATTATAAGAAATTAGTAGCTTTACTTGTATTCTTAACACCACGAGGTGTCGTGTTACTTTTGTCCCCGGTCATGGTTTTTAAAATAAATACATCATTACCTAAAACCATACAGGAATTGTGGAAATAAAATATAGTGTGTTAGAAAACTATTATTTATTATGCACAGGCAAATAATTACCCCAGTAGGTACACATTATCTATGGATTTCTATAAAAGTACAAAATTAGAAGAAAATTACATGAGTGCCACAAATTACATTCGGCTAAAACTAACCGATGTGAGAAAGCACCAGCGTGTGCATCTGAGCTGTAGAACAAAACTTCTCAACTATGTTCGCACGCGTTAAAAGGAGGCATGTTACTTTTATCCCCGGTCTCCCCTACTGATATTGGCTCAGAAAAATTTATTAATGAAGCTAAGCAATTTTTAATAATGATTAAGGAAGAAAATTTTTTAATTTCAAAGATGTATAAAGGGTGTTTCCCACTAGGAAGCCAGTAGAGCGGGAGATGGTAGTACTTACATAGACGAACCAGTTTGGCAGGGGGGGGGGGGGGGAGCGTCATATCAACCGTTTAGGATTTACAGGGTGATTAAGAAAAAAAAGCTAGTTTTTCACAAAACAGCCTGTATCTTAAAAATTACAGGTTGCGTGGTCACATTTAGGCGCTCGTTGTATGCAGAACTCCATGGCCTTTCGAACGACTGCTAAATCAGCCCCATAGCCCTCTCCCTTCAAGAATTATGGTTGTCTAAGCTCAAAATTTCGGAATTTCTTACTTTTTTTTTTAAATTTAACCTCTATTATTTTTGCAAAAAGGTCATTAACATAACTTCTTTTTATAAAAACTGTAAACTATAGACTCTCCTCTTTAATATGACCAATGTGCTATTTGAAGCCCTTTAAGAGTTATTAGCTCAAACCTATTCTCAAACCTATTTTCAAACCTATTCTCAACGATAATTTGTTCCCTTAGCACGTCATTTTACAAAATATCGTCTAATATCGGTGTGACCTGAATAGGTTATGATTTAATAACTATTTAACGGATGGTGTTAACACATAGGGTGTAGTAGGTCAACTTAAAGAGGAGATAAATAAAAAGATTACTCTATATAGCAAAAGCTAAAAAATGTTCTAATTTGTTATTTCATCACACAACCCATTAATTTTTGGTGACAAGTTTCAAGTCTTGGTTTGAATCATCAACAGGTTCCAAATAGCGAAACTGGGTGATTTGAAAAACAAATGAAAAAATGAAAAAAGAAGAAAGAAATGTAAAGTTTGAGAAAAATTTAAAAAACAATTTTTTTATTCATTAAAAAAATTTAAAATTTTTTTTAAAGAAACAGATTCATTCGAAGCGAATCGAACTTGTATACGCCACGCAGTGGGCTGAAAAATAAAGAAGAAAAGGAAGAAGAAGAAGCGTTTCGTGTCAGCAGAAAACCTTACACTCATCGGTGCAGCTTGGCTTTCTGCCTGCTGCAGACGCTTGAAAATAGATCAAACTGATCTCTTCCCATATGAACTCAGAAAAAATTCTTGAATAAAATTAAAGAGGAGACTCTACAGTTTACAGTTTTTATAAAAAAAGTTATGTTATCGACCTTTTTCCAAAAATAATAGAGGTTAAATTAAAAAAAAAAAAGGTAAGAAAATCCGAAATTTTTAGTTTAGACAATCATAATTCTTGATAGTAGAGGGCTATGGGGCTGATTGAGAAGTCGTTCGAAGGGCCATGGAGTTCTGCATACAATCAGCACCTAAGTGTGACTATGCACCCTGTAGTTTTTAAGATACAGGGGGTTTTGTGAAAAACTAGTTTTTTTCTTAATCACCCTGTAACTCCTAAACGGTTGATATGCCCCCCCCCCTTGCCATACAATTTGTTGTTCATCTAGCTGAGTACTATCACCTCCCGCTCTACTGATCTCCTAGTGAGAAACACCCTGTATTTAAATTTATAAACGATAGGTTAAGGTCCACTTTTCTGAAAGTCGAAACAATATTAAAAATATTTTTGATGATGCCTATTTCTAATGAAAGTTCTGAACGCTCATTTTCCGTGTTGAAACGAATCAAAATTATTTACGAAGCAAATTACATATTTGCAAAGACAAAAGCCAGAAAAAAAGTGTTTAGTTAATATTTTATTTTCTATTTAAAATTGAATTGATTTTATTTTATACTTTTACCAATGTTGTGCTATTTTTATATTATTAAAATGCGTTATTATGAAAATGTCGTCTTCTATTTTCAATAAACTAAAAAGAATGTATATATATGTATGTATGTATATATTTTATTAATTGAAATAGATTTCTTTTTTTGTGGCCCCATAATAATTTTGCGCTTAAGGCCCCAAAAGTATAATTGCGGTCCTGCTGCAACTACTAGCGTATCTCATTCCACTCCAAACTTAAAGCAGGTCAAATTTAAAATATCGGAATTTTCAGCTTTTCATATCGAATTTACAAAAACGCAAAGCCATCATGTTAAATATGGATCCTTTTAGGCATTTATTGACGTTTCTTGCAGATAATAAAAGTAAAATTCATTGAATTTTGGTTACATGATATGATAAGTCATTCTAAACTTTAGAACATAAATTTAACTAAAGGAAGCCCAGTAAACCCAAAAAATTGCGACATTTCCCACAAGTTATACGGTAGAATTCTGTTTATTTGCTATGCTCAGGGAAGTACTAAATCTGAAATAATTTTGAGGAAGGGTTTGGCGCAATTATTTAAATAAAACAAAACAAAATTGTGAACTACCATTGAAACAAAACAAGAAGAAAAACAAAATTTTGAGAATAGAAAAATGTAAACAATGAAATGTTTTGAACAATTATCTTAATATTTTTGTTTCCCTATCTTTTTTTTTTTTTTGACACGTATTTCCAAAAAAACAAACCATCTTTAATTTTAAGGCTACAAGTTTTCCAAAAACGGCTTTTCACAATTATTTCGGCGACTATTATAGTAGCACCGTACAATTCACTGATTCACAGAGTTTATTGTAAATCTAAGGTTTAACCCCAAAATTATCACTTTAAATGTTTTTAATCAAAAGTAAATTAAATCACTGAACAATTTAATAATTTCTATTAATAAAACTCACAAAATACAAAAACGTGCAAACACGAATCTGATATTTATTTCTAATTGACATTAGCAAGTTAAGGTAAGTTAAATTCTGAAAAGTGCAGACGCATTTCGTATCAACAAGAGCTTAATACTCTTCAGTACGGCTGATTCTTGCTTGCCGTATATGCCTGGAAAAAGCCAAGTTGATCTCACTTATATGCACTCAGTTAAAATTCTGAGTGTGAATTTTATGCACTATCATCAGTTGCAGTTGCAGTTTCGCAAAAAATTTTTTTTGTTATCAATTTTTTAAAGTGATAACATTTTTCTACGAAAAGTCTTCTTGATTTTTCTAGTCCCGCTTAAGGCTAATCTGCTGGGTACAAAGTAAATACTTTTGGTATTTCGCCTCATATAATTCACGCTCAGGATTTTAACTGAGTGCATATAATTGAGGTCAACTTGGCTTTTTCCAGGCATATACGGCAAGCAAGAACCAGCCGTACTGAAGAGTATTATTTTTCTTGCTGATACGAAATGCGTTTTGCACTTTCATGAGTTGCAGTTGCAGTTTAGCAACAATCTTTTTTGTTATCAATTTTTTAAATTGATAACATTTTTCTACGAAAAGTCTTCTTGATTTTTCTGTATGAAGTTAAATTATATTTTCCTTTCCACACTTTCACCTAAGAGACCTAGATTTCCTCACGCCAACAGGGATTTTGGGCTTCTTAAATTCAATGTGAACATTTTGATTAATGCCATGTTTCCCTATAAAAAGTATGGTTAGTTTGAAGAAAGAAGATGGAATTTCAAAGCTTTCAAGTTTAAACGGCTAGACTTATACCCTAGACTGACCACAACTGCTGACTCCAATTAGAGTAAGTAGACTTTCAAAAATTCAAGTGACAAATTACACACTTTACTGGCATTTGGTATGTTAACTGAATATAATGTGGCTTCCAAATATGAATAAAAAGCTAGAATTGGTCTAATTGGAAGACCAATTATTATGATACCCTACTTCAATTATCTTCAACCTTTTACGGCCGTCGGAACCCATGCTGATAATATTATTCGTGGAACCCCAATTTCGAAAACTATCGAGATTGTAAAAAGACGAATTTATATAACAAAATTTAACTTTCTTTATTTAAAAAGCTTAAATAATAGAAATTTGAAATAAAAGAGTACCCAATGACTTGCTTGAGCCTGCTTTTTATTACAAATTATATCAGAATCTAGTATAATTCTTAATTTGCAACCCCGTGTCACCTTCTGCGTTTAATCTGTTTCTATGTTTGGGTTTTGTGACAAAGTATAGAGAGAAAGATTTGTGGTAACAAATGGCATCAGATGTGCAATAGCTATTTTTGCAAGCTCATATTGGGAAAAAAATTGAAGCCAAAAATTCAATATCTCTCAAAAAATTTCATTTTTAATGTGCAGTCAGAATATCAATGTGTTGTTCTCTTTTTTTTTATTGGTAAGTATAATGGGTAGATATCATTCTTATTAAGTTCAGAATTATTAACGATTAAAAAATCGTGTAAATTATAAAGGCATTCTGTATTTCCTCCCAAAATTTTAATTTCATTGGAATGTAAGAAATAATGTAGCAAGTGTTATACAATTTTAGAATCCTTATTAAATGCGTCAACTTTTAAAGTTACTTGTCAAACTGGCGTAGTACATATTTTTTACATTACAGTCAGTTAAATTTGGGTGAAATATTAATTTTCTGTTCTTGGTTCGGCAAAATGTGACATTTTCTTCCAAGCTGGAGCAGTTGGCTTAGAATTTAAAACAGCAAGTTACATAAGCACTATTCAGGATTACATAAGAAAAATAAAATTGAAAAAAAGTAACGATTTCTGTATGGCTCCAACCTAAAGACGTGATATGAAATACACGGGTACACGGAACACGTGTACGTGTGTATTTCACGTGAATAAGTCCGGATATCTACGTGATCACGTGTAATTTAATATACACGTGATCACGGCATAAATATGACGTAAAAATTTTATTTTATGTGTTCACATTATATGTAAATGTACAGGGAGCTCCGAAAATAATTTACAATCTATTCAGAGGTGAAAATAGAAGTGATATGCACTCAAAAGTATTGTATCAAAATACGATTTTCTCAAAAACTATATATACCGGAAGGAGTCTAGTCATACTGTGAGCGAAATTCCCATAAAAACAGTGTTTGCTTTCTAATATTTTTGATTTATGTATAGAAAAAAAATGCAGTAAGTATATAATCTAATAGAAAATATTTTATTTCATTTATTGGAATTCAAATTAATCTTAAGAATAGGGTAACTTAGTGATAACAGCTTCAAAACAAAAAAAATCAACAAATTAAAAAACAAAACGCATACTTTAAACGCATGCTTTAGAATCCAAGCAAGAGCAACTAGGTTTATCGAAAGAAACCCTTTTGCAAAGTTGTAAAACCAGATGGAACTCTGTTTTTTTCATGCTAGAAAGACTACTAAAAAACAGAAATCCAATAACCAACGTTCTCTCTGATCGGAGCACGACACTTTCTGCTATTGCACAAAAGCTAGAAATCGCAGAACGAGAATGGGAAACAATTGAAAAAGTTATAAAACTCTTAAAACCACTTGAGATTGTTACAACACTTTGCTGTGGCGAAAATACATCTTCTGTATCCATGGTTAGACCAGTAATTTGTAAAATCTTGGAAAATCAGTTCCAAACAATTGGCGAAGACGATACTTTGACCGCTGCTTTTAAACGGAGCGTTACACATGAATTGAAAATGCGCTTCAATCTATCAGAAAATTCCACGATTGGCAATGTAACTCCAAAACAAATTGTATCTTTACTTGACCCACGCTTCAAAGACCTCATGCATGAGTCAGCAGAAGACAGACGAAAGATCAGAGATTGTCTAAAACAAAAGATTACTGCAGACACTTCAAACTTTGACGAAGACGTGGAATCATCAAATCAAAGCAGTGCTCTTGAATTTATTTTTCAAGAAAATATACGTAGGAGGAATGATCCATCTATTCAATTCGAAGACTATCTTGCGGACCCCAAAATCAGATTCGATTTGGACCCATATGAATGGTGGAAATCACGCGAGAAGAAATACCCAGATATCTCAATGCTGGCAAACAAATATTTGGCTATTCCGGCAACATCTACTAGCTCAGAACGTTGCTTCTCTACAGCTGGAAACATTGTTACTGCAAAAAGAAGCTGTCTGTTGCCAGAAAATGTCGACATGTTAGTTTTTTTTGTACCAAAACAGGTCAATACTTAATTAAATTTCTAACCTTAATGTAAATATAATTTGTTATTACTTGAAGTAAATTTCGAACGTTTATTTGGAATAGTATGTTTATTACTGTACTAAATTTTGAAATAGAATAAATACACGTGGACTTAATTTCACGTGTACTTAATTTCACGTGCTTCAAACACGACTTTGCTAAATTCACGTAGTCACGTGTACCCGTGATCACGTGAAATAACAAGCTCAGATTTGTAGCAACAGGAGCTAAAAAACCATCATAGGGTGTACATTTTCTCGAAAACAAAAGAAATGTCTATAATTTGAAAAATACATGACTTAGATTTTTTTAAATATTTTTCTGGTAACTGTTATGATGTGGTCTATCACCCGATTCCGGCTTGACGTCGACTTGCGGGACACCCTGTATATATAGGAATTCCATACCAAAACGATCAAAATTTTCATTTTTTGGCCTCGACCCGCTCCGATTTCGATGAAACTTTCAGAATTAGTTAAGTATTAAAATATATTGGACCCGTATTTTTTTGTTTAGCCTGCCGACCTCCGGTCTTGGATACAGGGTGACCCAAATTTTAATGTTTTCACTGGGGACGTGTTTCTTAATTAACTGATTACTTGGGATCGGGTTATTCTATTCCTTTCTGTGATATCTCAAATTAAAGGTATTAAATGGCGTTTTCCACAGAAATAAAAACAAAAAAACACATAAAAACTATTGAAAAAGAAAGCACAATTTTTATTAATTTTGGATTTTTAACCCCCTGCGGAAGAGAAAGCCTCCCCTAAAAAATATATATTTTTAAATGCTCTAATACTAATACTTAACATATCAAAAATTTGCGGATGTTCAAATCTTGGTTTAGGAGATACATATTATTTTTATTAGCGTCTTTGCAAAATTTCATATGTAAATTTTAGAATTTACTTCAAAAAATGATTGTTTTATTGTTTTTAGATACTCAATAAAAATAAGCGTTTAAAAAATATTACAATAATAGTAATTTT
Organism: Dioctria rufipes; assembly: GCA_963924295.1. Lineage (NCBI taxonomy): Eukaryota > Metazoa > Arthropoda > Insecta > Diptera > Asilidae > Dioctria > Dioctria rufipes. The sequence continues at coordinate 100,245 of CAWUPM010001398.1, read as the reverse complement.
CTTCTAAAATTCCTCTGCCAACTCTTTTTGTGTTAAGATTATATGTCTTCAGGTTTCAAAGGCAACGCAATTTAAAATGCAGGAAAAACAAATGCTGTGAAAAATCAGCTTGTCAGTACAGCACCACTGACTGGAGTACCAGATGAGTAGCTTAACCCATGTGTTCAGACTCTTCACGCTATTTAGTGTAGCTGGTAGTGCTATTAGCCTTGATCAAAGGCGTTCTGGAGATTGCTTGTGAATAACAGCAGATTTAACAATGTGTCAAATCTATGCTAGTTGACTGAACAGTGAACGATGAAATGACTTCGTGGATAGGCTATGAAGAGCAGCTAGATTCAACAGTGTGTCGAATCTATTATAACTGACGGCTTTCTTTTCTTTCGTTCGAAGGACTATGTACAAATTCGCAATTCGTATTGTGAACTGTAATTAAAAGATTACGGTGAGAATTGATCTGTGAAACTCAACAGTGTATTGAGTCGAGATAATCTCAGGTTGCTGAACCAAGTGGCTGTAGGAGATTCAACAGTGTGTTGAATCTACGTACAAACTATAGTGCAGGCTTATATTTTACCTCTCTTGTATTTTTGAAATAAATCTAGATCCGACAGTATGCCGGAAATTTACAATAAGAAATAATGTTGAAATTATTGTTCAGGCGTGAACATGCTGGGGGCAGCCTGGTTCAGGTGGCTGTACTCTATCAAAGTGTCGCATGATTGAGCCTTTAGGAGATGAATGTTCTTCTTGACTGAATATTTGTGGGGGTGAAGCTCTTTCTTGCATAGGTTCTGTCCGTTGCTTGTGGCAGGGTTGAAGCATTGCCCTAATGCTGGTCTCCAGATCAATATTCCCAACACGCGTATGATCAGCGTTGTTCTTGCGGCGGTGGAATGTATAAGCAGAGTCTTCTTAAGCATGGCAGGATGTAATTCAGATATCATACTGTAGTCCAATATTTGTTCATTTGAACCTATTAGTCGACCTGGTTGCAACATTGATGGTGGAGTGTTGAAATTGATGATACTGGATTCGAAGGAACTTCCTTCATGTGCGTGGTTAAAAGTCTGTATTTTGGTCCATATTCGCCTTCAAGGTAATCTCCTTGGTCTTAATGTAGTGGTCGTCGTGAATAATCCCAGTTTTGTTTATGATTAACTCTCTCCTTGAGCCCTTACAAATTATAGCAGTGACCTTGGTTTGGTTATTGATGTAGAGCTAAGTATTCTTCATCATACGAACTTAATTTGACGTATTTCACAAGTCGTTTTGGGATGACATTCATAAATTAATTTCATCAATGATGCAGGAAGGTCTATCCTGAATGCTGTGAACGATTGTTGGAGTACATAAATGAGTATGACTATCTTATGCAAGCCCTTAATTCTTGCTCCTGCAAAGCCTTTCAGATATGTTCTATACAACTGAGTTGATGTCATGCAAAGTGAAGAAATTTAGTAAATGCCTATGATTACTAACTGCGTTTAGCAAGTGTGTATATTTTTCCTGAAGTTCATCATATTAGTCCTCAGCGTTAAGATATGTAGCTATCACCTCAATGCTGATGCTGTTGTGATCAGCACTCGAGTACCATTCAGTCATCTGGTTGATTGAATTAATGACCTATAACAATCTGGCGTCGAAATGTTTCAGCTTTTCGAGCACAAAGAAATTCGAACGGTTGAGTTTTGTATTAATTTGAATTGCCTGTTGGTTGGTCATATACAGAAGAGTGTCTTGGTTGTTGTGCAATTCTTCAATGCCTTTGTAAAGCTAGTCAGTTACGCCAAATATACTGGTGAAAAGTCTCCCTAAAAGGCCTCTTCTTTTCTTACTTTTGGGTTCTAGATAAGGGATCTCTTCAATTGCCCTCAGTAGATTATACAGGGTGTTCCGTAAATGTCTTTAATCCTTTAAGGGGATGAAAGTAGAGATCATTTGGGTCAAAAAAGTCTAGATACTTTTATATCGAACTCCGCTTGGTTTTCGAGTAAATCGATAATATCGATTTTCGAGATTTTGCATACCTTTTCAGAGTAATTTCGTTATAAGTTCTATTGTAAGTAATGGATTGTGACGTTCAAACTTTTATTTAAAAGAACACATATTGGCCTTTCTAAGAATGTATAATAAGTTATAATTGTGCCTTCAATTATTAAAAAAAAAAACAGTTATCTCTAGAATTTTTTATTTCACCAAAGTTTTTGTCGCGCTTCAGTGTACATTTATTCGAAATATCACCATTGCACGAACTTATTATGTCCGCTTTCCAAAATGACCTCCCTAAGTGCTATCAACAATAACAATCAAAAGTTATAAGCAAACATTTGGAAGATGTGCCCTTCGAGGTAATCTTCAGTTTTTTCGTAGGATTCTATCTCCTCCTACAGTTTTTAACCTACGACAACCATTTATATGTCATTGTACGGGAATCTGAACTGGCTATTAGATAGGGTACCTTTCGATTTCGAATTTCGAAAATGGAGGGGGTAATTTCGAAAAAACACTTTTTTACCAAACTTGATATTTACGTAAATTTCGTTATTCCGCATCTTCATTTTTGCGGGAGGAGTAAGCTCTGGGAGGGGCGGGGGTTCAAAGTTTCAATTTTAAGTGGCAACCAAGCATTGTTCTAGCAAGTAAGTCCTTAATTCATAAATGGGAGACATTTTTGGTGGTTTTTATTCAAATATAGCCGCTTAAAATTGAAACTTTGAACCCCCGCCCCTCCCAGAGCTTACTCCTCCCGCAAAAATGAAGATGCGGAATAACGAAATTTACGTAAATATCAAGTTTGGTAAAAAAGTGTTTTTTTCGAAATTACCCCCTCCATTTTCGAAATTCGAAATCGAAAAGTACCCTATCTAATAGCCAGTTCAGATTCCCGTACAAAGACATATAAATGGTTGTCGTAGGTTAAAAACTGTAGGAGGAGATAGAATCCTACGAAAAAACTTAAGATTACCTCGAAGGGCACATCTTCCAAATGTTTGCTTATAACTTTTGATTGTTATTGTTGATAGCACTTAGGGAGGTCATTTTGGAAAGGGGACATAATTCGCAAATTTTTTTATAGTTTTGCCAAGTTCGTGCAATGGTGATATTTCGAATAAATGTACACTGAAGCGCGACAAAAATTTTGGTGAAATAAAAAATTCTAGAGATAACTGTTTTTTTTTTTTAATAATTGAAGGCACAATTATAACTTATTATACATTCTTAGAAAGGCCAATATGTGTTCTTTTAAATAAAAGTTTGAACATCACAATCCATTACTTACAATAGAACTTATAACGAAATTACTCTGAAAAGGTATGCAAAATCTCGAAAATCGATATTATCGATTTACTCGAAAACCAAGCGGAGTTCGATATAAAAGTATCTAGACTTTTTTGACCCAAATAATCTCTACTTTCATCCCCTTAAAGGATTAAAGACATTTACGGAACACCCTGTATAGATGCTGGAAAAGTACTAGGCAGTGCGTTATGTCGGTGAGTTTCTCTGTGCGATCAAACATTTATATTACTTGGTTCCAAGTGGCATTTATATTTTTCTAGCTAATGAAAATTTCAACCATTGGCAGTGTGACTTGATTTTCCACGTAGAATACCGACTCGGGCTAAGATATGGTATAATCTTGTGCAAAATCACTAAACTGGCCAGTACGCCTTATCACTCCCCGAACTGTTTCAGCCAGTGGCCTATTCCATTTATGTGGTCCACGTAATTCCCGGTTGGGAGCGTGTCATCCGTTTGGGACTGGGACAGACAGGTCAGCGCCCCTTCACAGCCTGGGGCGCCGAGGCAGTGGTTGGTCGTTATCATCGGGTAATACTGCACAGTCAACCAGTAAAATAGTAGCAAGCTTGAGTGAAATAATCTTGATGGCCAAGTACAAGGTGCACTCCTTGTTCTTTTGCTTTTGGTGAGTAGAGTTGGACTCGAATCAGGTTTCTGCTTTGTGGCCCTATGTAATTCAGTGAAAATGCTCTGGTTTTGACCACAGTAGTTCTGGTTCTGCTTGCTTGGTGTTACGGATGCGTCTGAGGCATGAGCCTTCAACTTCCTTTACCTTCGTAGAGTTGTTATTGCTGTAATTGCCTTAGAGTTGGAGCTTTCATTTTGTGCAAAGGTCGTTTCTTGACGCTGTCTATTTTACACTAATACGAAACGTACTATACCATCATCTCCTGGATGGAGTTATACGTTTCGTCCTAGAGACCATTTTTGAGGTGGTAACTGATCTTTGAGTAGAACTAATTCTCCGACCGATGGGTTTTTCTCTCTGCTTTCCACTTACTTTTTTGATGTAATAAAGATAAGTATTCTTGCAACCATCTATGTCAAATATCCTGATGCAATTTTGTGACTATTTTCCATCTTTGGTGGATTTGTTTGTCATCGATGTTAGGTTCAGGAGGGGAGATCAGAGGGCGTCCGATTAATGGTTCTAAGCCTCTTGAGTGACTTGACTCTTGCCCTATCGGCCTGGAGCTTAAGCATGCCTCTACTTAGTATAATACTATGGTAAACTCCTCCAAGGTCAACAGCAGCACACACGTTTGAGGTGCCCTTTGACATACTTAACACCAGCTTCCCATAAACCGCCAAAATGGGCGCTGGATACAGGAATGAACTTCCGCTCTGTTCCGTCATTGACTATGGCCTCTGCTGCTTGTTTTGTGGATCAGATAATTGCGAGCTGCAGGTCCTTATCCAATTTGTTGCTAGCTCCGACAAAGTTTGTCCCGTTATCACTGTATATTTGCTTGCAGCGTCCCTGGCGCCCAACGAATCGTCTATAAGCAACTAGAAGGGCGTCTGAGCTAAGGTCGCTGACTAGTTCTATATGGACAGCTTTTGTTACCATACAGACAAATAGCATTATGCAGTCTGTAATGGTTTTAATGCATCTTCCTTCTGAGATTTTGGTAAGAAATGGGCCGGTATAATCAATTCCGCAGTTTAAGAAACGTGGGGAGGGATTTATCCGTACTGCAGGCAAATCGTCCATCAATGGTTGCGTGTTCTTTTGCGATATCTTACGCATGCTATACATTTATGGTTTCTACCCTGTACTACTCTTTTACTGTCAATTATCTAGAATTGCGACCTTATGTAGATTAAGGTTAGTTGTGTGCTACCATGTAGGGTTTGTTGGTGAGCATGGTCAATGACAAGATATTTCTGAGGAAGAAGCAGATGGTGCTTGACGTCTATTGGCAGTGCCGAGTTCTTTAATTTTCCTCCCACTCTTACAATTCAATTTTCATCTCAAAATGAATGCAATGCAAAGAAATCAGTTTGCTGGATTTCTTTATTGGCTCGTTTTTACTCAACGAATTTATTTCATCGGAGAGTTTTTCTCGCTGCACAAATTTGATAACGTAATTTTTTGCTTCTTGCAGCTCGTAAGAAGATAGATAGTCAAGTTTCGTTGCGCTTTTGATACCTTGCAGTTCTTAATGAATCGGAAACAGTATGCAATAACTCTCAATGTCTTGTATAACTTGAGCTTGTGAATATTTCGTCCGATGGAATAGTCATCTTAAAAACTACAACTGTTTGTTTTTCTTCCTCAGTGGTAACGAAATTGGGCTGGTTTGAAGGTCAAACATCTGGAAGGTGAGTTAGCCACAGTGGACCCTTCCACCTAAGTTTGTGGGAAGCAGGCATGGACTAATTCCTCTGGAAGCGATATCTGCAGGATTCTCATGAGATGATATATGTCTCCATATGTTTTTGTCAAGGAAGCTTTGAATTTCACTGACTCTGTTAGCTACAAAGGTTTTTCAGTTGTTCGAATTTTTAGGTATCCATGCTAATAAAATTTCTGAATCGCACCAAGCGAATATTTTAGGAGGATTTATTCCCAAAATATCGATGGTGGACTTTAGGATGTAAGCAAGCAGCACAACGCCACAAATAGAGTAGTAGAGTGATCTTTTGTGTCAGAGGTGCTACCTTGGTTCTAGCAGTTAATAGCGTAGTATGTATTTTTCGGAAGGAATCCATTGTACGGGTGTATTACGGCTGCAAATGCCCTTTCAGAGACATCGCAAAATCCATGCAGTTGGATTTCTTGACCTATACAGTGTCTGAAACACCTAGGAATTCTTATTGATTGTAATTGTTGCATTTCTGCTTCCAACTTTTTCCAGGAGTTTATAGTTTCATCAAGAAGCAGCTCATCCCTGCCTGTTACTGTCTTCCAAAGAAATTGCATAGTGAGTTTCGCGGTTATGGCTACTGGAGCCAACCAATCTATGATGTCGAAAATTGTAGCAATTCTCGACAATAATGCCCGATTCGTTAGCTTAGCATCGGTGGTATTGATTTTTAATTTAAACTGGAATTCGTCTCGTTTGGGACTCTAGTGTATCCCCAGCATTTTTATTGTGTCCTTATCTTCGATTTCTAGAATCCCTTTTTCTATTAGGTCCTCTGGAATTATTTTGAACAGTTCTTGGCTGTTTAGGGCCTTTCCACATATTCTTGGACAGGCACTGTAGATTGCTGTTGATAGTTTCTATCATTTGGTGTCATATCGATCTGTCTAAACATTTTTCAATGTCCGCGGTGCTTTCGCCACTTTAGCAGAGATTGAGATTTTCATATATTTTTGACCCACTATGCAATAAATCGTTAAGACTTAGTCCAGATTTTGTTTTACAAGATGCGTCGAACACCTCACGTAATTTTGTAGTTGTGCTGTCCTCCTTAAATACTGCGTGGTGAGGCAAATATTATACATTGGCTTTATATCCAGTATATGGTTCTGCTGGACTCATGTGATGAAGAATCAAATATTGCATTAAGAATTTGTTGTATTCGATCATCAAGGTGGGAGATTTTTTCAACTTTTTCTCTATTTGTAATAAGCGAGCTGTAGCTCTGTCCCTAGAGTGTCCAAGCTCTCCTGAAATTTCTTTAAATGGTGGATGGACAATATATCTCGCATCCTTTGTTCTTTGATGTGTCTCTTGGAAGTGTCTTGAACAATCATCGACTTCCTGGCTCGATGCGGTATTGTCCTCAATATTCTAAAATTGTTCAAGCTTTTGATCTATTTCTGGAATTGAAAGGAAACTTGATACCTTATAAGTCTCTTGTAACAATATTAGGAATGTTTCCGAAGAAAATCCATCCTAACTTGTGTTTTGTGCAGTTGTCTTCCTTGGTTTGATCCCATCTAAGATTATATTAGAGTGAACGTCCGCTCCTAAGATTAGATTCCGGTAATCATGAACTTAGTTTTGGCAGAACAAGTGCTTCGACTAGAAGGTTGGAATTCCTTTGATGTTGAAGCTGTATTTAAATTTTGACCTTTCCTTAAGCTTGTACAGATTTGGCCTCACAAACACCCAATATGTTGTCTTTATGAGTTCCTTTTGTATTCGTAAGCTTTGCTCTACCTCCTTTAGTAATGAGGTTTACTTGGAATCCTGGATCGATTAGTGCTCTAAATATCTATGTTTATCCGAATATGTTTCTTATCTTTACTGTGGCAGTAGGTAATAAGTCATTGGGTATTATTGTTTTACTATGAAGTGCTGCCACGTCTTCGGTTGTTGGTTGGCTTGGTCTTGCAGAATTGGCATTCTTGTAGTTTGTTGACGTAAGTGTAGTTTTGCTACTAGAGTGATTTTCTTCTACCGCATTCTTGCGGTGAAATAAATTTGTGCTTCTTTTTGCAATTGAAAGAAGACTTCTCTGTTTTACACTTTTCTATCTTTTTATGTGCTAAGCAATTAGTGCAGAGTTTCTGCTGGGAAATATATTGACCTCTGCCTTGTTACTCATTTTTTTTTTTAATTAAAGGCACTGGTAGATATTGTGCTCTTTATTACAATAGACATAATAGCGCTTCAATGTGGTATGGAAAGGTCTTTTTTGTTGCAAGAGATTGACTAGTTTTGAGCTTTTGATAACGCTTCTCTAGAAAATTCAGCGATTCTGTGGTGTATGGCATTTCCCTTGGATTTTTGAGGGCTTCTTCGAATAGTCTAAGACATTCTGCGTCAAGTCTTTTTTACTGAGTTGCAAACAATCATCGGACCCCATTCAATTGTGTGGCAATTTAGGCCTCTAGACACTCTCTTATTATATCATGGAGCCTTATTATGTCTTCTTGACATCTGTACTCTGTTTTGTATTTTATTACTTAAAAGACTGTTCAAACTTTTATTAATTAAAAGACTGTTCAAACTTTAATTAAATTTAATATATGATACTACTAAACTAATGAAGAAATGATGTCTACCACACGAGGTCCATCTGACAAGTGCCTGTTGCCAAATCCCTCTACTTCTACATTTCTTACAGTAATGCCCTGGTAAATACAAATATAGTTTTATGACTGTACGTTGATGTCTATGCCTACTGAGTGTACAATCGAAATGCAGTGGCGTAACATTTTAGATATTAATATAGCTTTACACAATATATCCTTTCTTTGTATTATACAGGTATTATACAGATTTTTATACATCTTTCATTAACTACATATAACTAAACTGAAGTTCAACTATAATTCCGATTTCAAATAATAATTCTTGTATCGTTTTAACTAAGCTCTAATATTATTTCAATACATTTCATTTGCGAATATAGATATATATATATTTTTTCATATCATCTCAAATAAAAAAATTTTATTTTATATTTCAAATTATATATGCCTAAATAATTCTTAAATCTTACATTAATAAATTGAGTTATTAGTCTTTGCTTCTTTTAATTCAATTTCAAAGCGGATTACCAAAACGGGTGTTATGTGAATTCAACTAAATGTGTTTAATTATTTGTCATTATCCGTTTTGTTTAGACCTTGACTATGTGTCGTCCGAATACACTTTTGCATTAGCTTTTCATTTTTGGTCTCAGTCTTGGTTGTGTTTGATCTTTTCTGGTTTCGTCTATATGTTCCTCCGTATTCTAATTTAACAATAAATGAACGAGGACTACAGTGTTTTTGTATTATTTTTTCCGCATACCATTTGTTATCAAATTTCTGAAACCATACTGGGTCACCTACTTTAAATTACTTCCTTTTTCGCGTGGCATGATTGTAATATTTTTTAATCGTTTCTTTATGTTGTATAATATTAACATCATCATCCTCAACAACTTTAGGAATTAAAAATTTGTCATGTACGACGACTAAATAATAACTGGGCAGGTGAATACCCCAGATTAACTAAAGGAGTGTTCCTGTATTCTAACAATGCTGAATGGATATCTTTAGATTTCCTTAACGAATTTTTGCTAATCTCCACATATTTTTCCGCGAGTCCATTTGGGCTACTAAAGGTGAACTTTGCTCCGATGTCATTAGCAAAATTTATACATTTGTGACAATTGAAAGGTGAATTATCTGCTATAATATCTTTCGGATACCCATAAGTCGCAAACACAATTTTTAGATTTCTTATTATTTCATCGGCAGATTTATTCTTTAAATCCAGTATTTCTAACCATCGGGAATAATAATCCACTAAAACAATGTAATTTTTCTTGCCAAAGTCGAAAATGTCTATTCCAATTTTTAAAAATGGTATATTTGGAACCTCATGAAATATAACTGGTTCCTTCTGTACCGAACTACGATTATGCTGGTATACATAGCACTCTTCAACAATTTTTTCTATATCTGCATTAATTGTATTCCAAAAGATCAAATATTTCGCTCTCTCTTTTGTTTTCTAATGCCCAAGTATCCCTCATGAAGTAATTTTAAATACTCTTTTCGTAAACTGTATGGTACAACAACTCTGTCCTTATAGAATACTATGTCATTCTCACAATAAAGATCATTTCGTAATTTGAAGTATAACTTTAAGTCATCTTCTCCTTATCTCGTGGCCAAACTTTTATTATCATTTGTAATAATTTTTGTGAAATAGGATCTTTCTCAGTTTCGCGTTTAAGTTGTTCTTTGCGGTAATCGCTTACCTATATTAAGACTATGAACTATTTCATTAAAGTCTTCTTCCTCTAAATTGATTTCTCCCTGTATATAGGATCTTGACAAGAGATCAGCTATATATGATTATTTTCCCGGAACGTATTGCACATCTAGGTTGTATCTTAAAAGTTTTAATTTCATTCTTTGTTTGCGCGTGGAGTAATTTTTTTCAAGGTCTTGCCTAAATATCGTAATAAACGGCTTGTGGTCTATGTGCTCTACCATATATATAAAAATGATATTTGTTACAGGGAAAAGTTATTGTTAGAAGCTCTTTCTCGATCTGCGCGTAATTCTTTTCTGATTGAGAACGGTTTATTGATGCAAAGCTTACTGGAACTCCATTTTGCATTAAACAGCAGCCCAAACCATCTTTCGATGCATCACATTGACATCACATTCATTAACCATGTAAATTAAATATTACCTTCTAGCTAATCCCTTAAATTTTTCGAAACCTCTGCCAAATTTGGGATAAAGCTACGCAAATAAATTATCATCCCCAATATTCTTTGAAAATCCTTTTTATTTTTCGGGTTTTCTATTCCCACTACATACTGCTTTAATTCGTTCTGGATCCGGACTAACACCTGATCTAGAAAAAACGTGGCCAATATATCTCACACTTTCTAACTTATACTGAAATTTATCCGCATTAAATCTCACATTAATTTTACGAACTCGTTCGAATACCTTAGTGAGATTCTAATCATGCTCTCTCTCATTTTTTCCAAATACTATTAAGTCATCTATGTATATAAATGTTAATTCCAAGTCTTGAAAATGTTGGTATGCCTACCTTTGAAAAATTTCTGGGACTACCTTTAATCCAAATGGTAGGCGTCGAAATTTATTAAAACCAAATGGAAAACTAAATGTGCAACAATCACTAAAGTTGATATCTAATTCTATTTGCCAAAATCCATTTTTAAGATCTAATACTAAGAAAAATTGCATACCGCATAATTTCGCTTTTAGTTCATCTATTTTTGGGATTAAGAAATGTTCATGAACTAGGCCTTTATTCAGATCCTGAGGATCTAAGCACACAAGAATGGTTTTGTCGGCTTTTTCTACAATTACCAGATTACTAACCCATCCTCTTGGACTTTCAACTTTTTCTAGCACTTTCATTTCCTCCAACTTTTCTAAGGTTACTTTCACATTTTTAGTGATTGCGTTTGGTATATGCCTTGGAAGTTTGACCGTTGATCTTTATGTTTAACCTGCATTTATTAGGAAATTTACCCAAACCTTCAAATAAATCTCTATTTTGTTCTATTAATTTAGATCTGTTATCACTTATTGTTGAAATTCTTTTAACTAACCCTAAGTCACATCAAGCACTGATTCGTAAAATTGGTGAAGATCTTCTAGTATCAAAAAGTCTTGTAAAGAACTTTTCTTTTCGTAACTAGACTTGAGTTTTACAACACCGATTGAATATAATTTATAGCCCCCCATATGCTTCTAATGTAATAATTACCGGACTTATATACTTCTTAATATTCATATGTTAAAATAATAATTTCGGCAGTACATTTACCTCCGAACCTGAATCTAATTTATATTGTTTTCAATACTAATAAATTGTTTCCAACAACTTCTGTTTTTCATGTGTTCTAAATTATTAATAAAGAAATTTTTACCTTCACTTGAATTTATTTTTAATGTTGACATTTCAGGAAGATCTCCCTCCAAGACTGAGACTTTTCTTATTTTGCATGCTATTGCAAAGTGGTTTGGTTTTCTGCATTTTCTACAATATTTGCCGTATGCTGGACATCTGTTTTGAAAATGTTTGGAGAAGCATTTTTCACATAAAGTTTTTATTTTCGCTTGTTCATTACTTTTTATTTTTCTAAAATTAGAATTTTTAAAAGCATTTTTTACTTTGGTAAAATTCTTATAACTATTGTTATCTGTTTTCCTAACAAAATTAATTTTACTTTCCTGACGTGATAAAAAATCCATCTGTTTTCCCTGTTGAACATCTTCAAGTCTCAATTTTTCCAATTCGAATAAACGACATTTTTTTATAGTTTCCTCCAGTGTTATATTTCCCACAGCTAGTAGTTTTTTTTGACATTGTTTCGACCGTATTCCAAAGATCACTCTATCTCGCATGGCTTTCTCCTGCTCCTTCAGTGTATCAAATTCACAAGAGGCGGCTAATTGCTTGACATCAGTAAGAAAATGATCAAATGTTTCACTTTCTTTTTGCACGCGGCTCATCAATTTAAATCTCTCATATACTTCGTCTTTTTTTGGGTTACAAAAAGTTTCGAACTCTTTTAAAATTTCATCCAGTGTAACTGTTTGCTTCTTTTTGACCTCCATGGTGTTGTACACGTTTAATGCGTCTTCTCCTATGACATTTAAAAAGATGGCTACTTTAAGCTCTTCATCTTTTTTGTCACTCTCCGAAGCTTTTAGGTATATTTCAAAACGTTGCTTAAAGCTCTTGAAGTTTTCAGCAAGGTTTCCCACCATTTGCAGCTGCTCTGGTACTTTAAAATCCATTTTGATTGAATTTGTTACCTGCTCCTTTACAATTGCCGCAGATCCCATATTTATAAATTCCGCTATTAATATAGTTTAGTCTTCTGTTACTTCGATTGCTACTGGCTTATATTCATCTGAGTAATTATCTTCATCTGAAGATATATCACTAAGCTTTTTGCTGCACGTGTACTCCCCTTTTTGCCTTTAGAAGGCATTTACTATGTAGTTTCACTTTTATAGTTCTGTTACCGGCTGCGCCATGTTTTGTATTTTATTACTTAAAAGACTGTTCAAACTTTTATTAATTAAAAGACTGTTCAAACTTTAATTAAATTTAATATATGATACTACTAAACTAATGATGAAATGATGTGTACCACACGAGGTCCATCTGACAAGTGCCAGTTACCGAGTCCCTCTACTTCTACATTTCTTACAGTAATGCCCTGGTAAATACAAGTATAATTTTATGACTGTACGTTGATTTCTATGCCTACTGAGTGTATATTGGAAATGCAGTTGCGTAACATTTTAGATATTAATAAAGCTTTACATAACATACTCTACTCGTTTTGCATACATTGTGGTGTTGATATGAGTTGTTATTATCGTCCTATTGTTGTTGAATCTAGTCTGAACTAGTTACAAAGCTGATACTACTTAACTGTAAATGACTTACAACTTTACTTGCGTCGCCTTCTAGGTGATACCTACAGAAGATATTGCATCTTCTCGACATTGCTCAAATAAGCATTGCAGTGTATGACATTGAGAAATATGTCGATGAAAGAGTTCCATTCTTAGTAGTTCCCATTGAATTTTTGTATATGTATGGGTGGAAGTTTTGAAAAAAAATTTCTCATATTTGTATCTAAATATGATACATTAGCCGCTGGTTGTTGTCCAAGGCTTGTAGGAATTGAAATAGCTTCGGCAGAGGTCATTGAGGACGTGAATGCGCCACTGGTATCCGCTATTGTGCAAATCGTGGATGTTTTTGTGTCAGTAGTGGCTGTAGATGTTGCAGATTTCTGCATATTGATTTGTACTGGACTTGGGTTTACTCTATAACTTTCTAACAATTTAAAAGTCTGATCGAATAAATGTTTAGTTGTGGTATGTATATCATCCGTAAAATAAGGATGGTTCTCAGGAGGTATTATAATATTTTCAATTGATCGTAGCCTTGTAAAACCCTTTTCATAGCGTCATTAGTGCGGCTTATTTTTTGGCTATGCATTTAATAGCTTTCCGTATGTGTCCTCTTTTTTAATATTTGTTAAAAGGTCGGCAATTGACTTAACCAAATGCTTCTGGCTTTCCAAGAAGATTTCTTCAGTCATGTTTAATATATTTATCTAGCTCAGTTTTCTAGAGGGCTTTGTTTATTTTGCTATTCAAGCTTCTTAAAATTTTAGTATTTTTTTCAAAACTTGAACTTTGTCGATTATTGAAGTTAAGGTAATTTCCACACTGAAAATAAAATTGTTCGTAATATCAACAAATGCAGTTCATTGAGATATTTTTCATTGAATCATTAGTTGACTCAATAAATGTTTAATTAACATTTTTTCACTTGCTATGAACAACTTAATTAATACTATGAAACTCCGTTTATTGGTATCATTAGGTGTTAATTATAATAATATTTTCGTTGATTTCATGAACAATATTGATTAAATCAATGAACTTTTTCTTTTTATGGGCATTTGATTCAAACAATACAATTTTTCATTTATTCGAAGGAATTTATTTTTAATTTCATGTGCTACTGTCAATGAAATCGTTCATTGATTTCATGAATTTTTACATTCATCGCATGAGCGTTTCTGCTTTCGTTGGTAAAAGTATTTATTTTGTTGAATAATCAAGCAGTGCTAGAGTTTCTTTGACTATGTCCAGTATATAGCGGAGCTATAAAGGACTGATACAATGGTGCGCGTGTTTTTTGAAGCCATTATTTAAGGTAAATGCATTTTTATATCTCTTTTAATATAGTTTTAAACAATTGTTTTTTGTTTACCTTTCATTTTCTTAGAACTGTACTAGCCAGCCATCGAAGGTGGAATTTAGCATGTCATTCAACATCAATGGCGGAAGATTTCCATAATATAAACTTCCCAACGGTTATCGACTGGTAAGTAACATCTAAACACAAACAACAAACTTAATATTATCTTTATTTTTAGATTGACATGGACTTCGTGTACGATTCAAAGAATAAATTTTCGTATTTGCATAATTAAATAAAATTTTAAAAATAAGAGTGTAAAACAATTATGTAAATTCTAAGTAATAAAGATTGTGTTCATAAAGTCAGTAATTGTATTTTTTAATTTGGGTAAAATGTAGGTACCTACACTACTAAGATAAAAAGTGAAAAAATATGAAGGAAGCTGATGGGGGGAGGGGGGAATTGTGAACGAGGCAAGAGGGCAAACTAATAAGTGTACATGTATGTCACATCAAAAAATGAGGTTCATTGGATTAATGTACATGACACATTGCGCAATAAACTTCAGTCGTTAAATCTACGTACGAAGTTTACTGTTCTAATGAATATAATGCATTAGATGAATAAAAAAGTACATTAAATGAAATATTTGACAATTCATAGAATCAATAAGCTTAGTTCATTGAATCAATGAACTTTTCATCGAGCTTAATTTTTAATGGATAAAGAAGAATTTTAACAACTTTTATTTTTAACGATTCTAAATCAAATTAACATATACAAGAAGAAAAAACAACGGCAACGTCCGGGGTTTGAAACCGGGACCTTTCGCTTGCCGGGCGACTGTTCTTACCAGACAGATGATTTTCCCTCCTGCATCGATTCCCGTCCGGGAAAAAATAAATAAAAATTGAATTTACAATTTATTTGTGCGCTTTCATCGTTACTGGTTAATGCCAGCTGAAAGCAAATCGTGGCTTAGTAGGCTAGTAACAAATTGATAAATGCAGGAGGGAAAATCGTCTGTCTCGTTAGCTCAGTGGTAAGAGCAGTCGCCGGGCAAGCGGAAGGTCCCGGTTTCAAACCCCGGACGAGACGGTTGTTTTTTCTTCTTGTATTTGTTAATTTGATTTAGAATCGTTAAAAATAAAAGTTCTTAAAATTCTTCTTTATCCATCATTGACTGATTCTAACAAGTGTAGGTTCGATTCCCGTCCGGGAAAAAATAAATATTTAATTTTAATGTATCTCTGTTCATTACCACAATGAAAACATTCATCGGTTGAAAATTGATAAAAAGTTAATTTATCCAACGAACTTTTTTATTGTATCTACGTACCTTTTTGTTTCAGTGCAGGCTTGTAGATTGAAAGATAATCCAAAGTTTATTGAATTACTGCCTTTACGGAGCTTGTAGTATAACCCAATGATTCTTGGATTACTGTTTTTAAGTTCGGTAGAATAAAAAGTAATCCAATCTTGAATTACTGTTTTTGTGCTAGTGGCTATATTGTCCAAATAAAATAATCCAAAGATTCTTGAATTATTCGTTATGTTCAATTTATAGCTTGAAGGACCGTGTCAAATGTTCAACCTTAAATTGAATCTTGAAATCGTAGAAAAGAAGAAAAAAAACATCTTGCTTCATTAAAAATAATTAACTGAGCAAATTCATTAATAGGCATATATCTTAAATAAGAAAAATATATTTACAAATTTTACTCACTAAACTTTTTATGGTGTCCGCCGGTCAAGCTCATTGACCCATGCTGTATGTATAAAAAATGCTGTGTTGTATAAAATTGCATTGCGCCGATCAGTGCAATACCCGATGAGTGCAATATATGGAAGAATGTTTACATGGGTAAATGAGCTTGAAAATGTTTTTATGAAAATTAATTTAGACCAATTACAAAGAAAATTTACAATAAAAAATGTTGAAATTATTGTTCAGGCGTGAACACTCTACATCATATTTTAAAAAAATTAAAAACAAAATTATTCAAAAAATAAACTTTACTGACGAAATATTTCCTTAGTTGTTCCACAAAAGAAGACTTAATCTTAATCGTCACAGTATTGGTGTTAAGCTGTAGGTTTCTTGAATTTCGTATTTTGCAAATTGAAAACTATTGCCAAGTTATATCCTTTGCGTCACAATTCACAAATTTCCTATATTTTTTTATTACAAACAATCAACGTTTTACAACACTTGAATTAAAGTAAACAAATGAAATAGTTAAGATAAATCACTAAATGTGTTCGCCGCATCATTAACAAAGACGCAATCTTCCGTGAAAAATTTACTGTTAATTGTAATTAAGCGCGACATGGCCTTTTTAAACTAAAGGCAAGGAAACAAACTTAGCTTTTATGAGAAGGAAATGGAAAAAAATATGAAAGTCAAAGAAAATGAAGAGCAAAGGGTTGATTCAAATAAAACTTTTTCTGGACTAGAATAGAATTTTCTTGAGTTCTTCAAGTAGAGAGTTCTTTATTCACTTCATAATCATCAATAACAGCGTTTAACGAGCGAATTCTGTTGACATGACTATAGATAGGTGTAATAAGCTAAAACTGATCAGATTACACTTTAATGGCCAGTTTCACAGTCGAATTTAAACCAAGGTTTAGTTTAAACCATCCTCCAAGTTTAAACGTAGTTTAAACCAAATCGGGTTTCACAGTGCATTCTTTTAGTAACGTTGGTAGTACTGATTAAATTGTGAATTAAATTAGTTATCGCCACCATCGTGAAGCAATTTTTCTATCAATCACTATGTCAATCGGAAAAAGTAAACATCAGAAAGTAAAAAATAAAAAATATTTAGTTATATTTGCTAATTTTAAATATGCCAACATTCAAAAAGGATGCAAATTTTTGTATAAGTGAAGTTGAGCTATTGCCTTCCCTAGGGCATAAAAAAATATATATAATAGAGCGCAAGAAAACGGACAAGAATAGATTCGAAGACAAAGTGAAAAAGTTCTTTACTTAAACGGAACCTAGCATAAAAATCAACGTCGTCCCACTCATTAAAATGATTTGGCCGATTTCTAATTACTCTCAGTCGTCGACAGAGTTGTAAATTTAACTCAAAAAAATCTTCTTCATCGCTAGAAATGTCTAAATCTAAATCCATGATAAAATTATTTTCTTGATAGATACAAACAATGTTACTGTCAAAATAAAATGTCACACTTTCCAAATACTTTTATCTAGAGTTTATACCGAGGGATAGCAATGTTTAAACTCTAATTTAAACCGGGGTTTAAACCAAACTGTGAAACTCATTCGTCGAGTTTAAACTAAATATTTGGTTTAAACTCAGACTGTGAAACTGGCCATAAGTGGAAAACAGAATATGGTTCTGGCGCTGTGGTGCGAACTGTCAAAATATAACAGCAACATTTTCGTATGATAGCGACACAATGCGCTGGCGGTTGGGGCTGGCACTGTAGCGCACTTTTGCCAAATTTTAAATTTTGGTGTGCGCCAAGATTGAGATTTGTAATTTCGAAGTGGTTTGTTGGAGTGGAACAATATGGAAAATTTTGATACAAAAAACAAATATCGAAGTAATGAAAAGAAAAGTTGTATTACGGGGTCAATGACATCAACTATATAAAAATTTAAAAAGAAAAACTAAGCTGCAGCATTTTATTCATACCCAACTACAAGGTAAGCGGCGGAGTATGCGCCAGCCCCACATTCTGTTCCAGCCTTTAATGCGCGGCGCGACAACGCTGCAAAAGATTATATAACATGGATGTGTTAGCTCTCAGCTGCTGTTTGGTATATTTCATCAAGTTTAATGTAGTACCAAACCAACCTATCAACCTAACTCTTTAATAGATTTTATTACTAAAATTTACTATGAAAAGTATAAATTTATAAAGTTAAATTTCCAACCTACCTAGGTGAATAAAACCTTTTGGATTTTTTACTAAGAACAAATATAGGAGTTTTTAGTATGAAGAACTAAAAAACTGA
The DNA here is from genome assembly GCA_963924295.1 of Dioctria rufipes. NCBI lineage: Eukaryota > Metazoa > Arthropoda > Insecta > Diptera > Asilidae > Dioctria > Dioctria rufipes. Next base: position 81,819 of record CAWUPM010001398.1, on the reverse strand, counting down.
CACCTTTAATAAAAAGAAGTACTATTGCAGTACGCTATTAGTTCTCGGAGTACAAACGACAGCACTGACTACGATACAAATTGCACAGTAATTGTTTGCAGAGACCACATTCAGTCACATTCCGTCGGAAACCAACTGCCGCCTCTTCCAACCTGAATAGCGAATATCCTACGCTCTTACTCAATAGTACTGAAAACGCTCTTCCTAAAGTATAGTTTACACAAGCGAAGTTACTTTACTGTCCCAAGTAACCTCGATTTCAGTCCCTCACCTCCTTGACATACCAACCAGTTTACTTGCGCTAGTACGAAAACGGGTTCCACGCACTTCAACTTTTTAGCGAAGTGGAACCTGTGAAATAATCAAATTGAGTATATTTTCTGCAACTGATACATTTTTTGATTTAAGTAGTTTTTAATAATATCAGCTGGTGTGGAACTTGTAAAATGTCAACACATTTGTGTTTGCGCTTTTATACAAAGGAGTGCTTTTTATTTTTCAGTAAGAAATTTCGTAAATTTTAAAGATAATTACGTAAGCAAAAATATTATACCTTAGCAATCAATATGCCAGGAACGTACTCGCCCTTTTTTTTCTTAGAATTTTTCCTCCGAAATTGCCCTGAATTACATTGCTGCACAATTAATGACCTTTTCAATATGTAATTTTTCACTTGAAACAATTTTCTCTCAAAAATAAATACCTTCACATTTCACAAGTTCCACGCCAGATGATATTATAAATGACTACACTACACACATCAAAACGTGTACCAATTGTAGAAAATAAATAAAAAGAGATTACTCTTTTGGACTTTTTACCGGGTTAAACTTAATTTTCTTCAAGAAAGAATTTTTTGGGATATCTCCGGTATATATATGACACGAAACGCTTCTTCTTCTTCCTTTTTCTTCTTCATTTTTCAGCCCACTGCGTGGCGTATACAGGTTCGATTCGCTTCGAATGAATCTGTTTCTTTAAAATTTTTTAAATTTTTTTAATAAATAAAAAATTGTTTTTTTCTATTTTTCTTAAATTTTTCATTTCTTTCTTCTTTTTTCATTTTTTCATTTGTTTTTCTAATCACCCAATTTCGCTATTTGGGACCTGTTGATGAGTCAAACCAAGACTTGAAACTTGTCACCAAAAATTAATGGATTGTGTGATGAAATAACAAATTAGAACATTTTTTAGCTTTTGCTATATACCGGAGATATCCCAAAAAATTCTTTCTTGAAGAAAATTAAGTTTAACCCGGTAAAAAGTCCAAAAGAGTAATCTCTTTTTATTTATTTTCCTCCTGGGATTGTATAGGAGTGTTTTTTCCTCATATAATTCACACCCAGAATTTATTCTGAGTTTATATGAGAAGAGATCGGTTTGATCTATTTTCAAGCGTCTGCAGCAGGCAGAAAACCAAGCTGCACCGATGAGTGGAAGGTTTTCTGCTGACACGAAACGCTTCTTCTTCTTCCTTTTTCTTCTTCATTTTTCAGCCCACTGCGTGGCGTATACAGGTTCGATTCGCTTCGAATGAATCTGTTTCTTTAAAATTTTTTAAATTTTTTTAATAAATAAAAAATTGTTTTTTTCTATTTTTCTTAAATTTTTCATTTCTTTCTTCTTTTTTCATTTTTTCATTTGTTTTTCTAATCACCCAATTTCGCTATTTGGGACCTGTTGATGAGTCAAACCAAGACTTGAAACTTGTCACCAAAAATTAATGGATTGTGTGATGAAATAACAAATTAGAACATTTTTTAGCTTTTGCTATATACCGGAGATATCCCAAAAAATTCTTTCTTGAAGACAATTGTAGAAAATACACTCCATCCATTTGACTATTTCTCAGGTTCTACTTCGTTAAAAAGTTGAAGTGAGTGGAGCTCGTTTTCGTACTGGCGCAAGTAAACTGCTGGGTATGTCAAGAGGAGATGAGGGACTGAAATTGACGTTACTTGGGACAGTAACATTGCTTGTGTAAACTATACTTAAAGATCGGAAGCCACAAGCATCAGCCACTGACAACCAAATGAACTATTGAGAAGACCAGCTATCGTGGGGAACTTGCATTCTGACCTATTTTCAAGTACAGTCGATTGATTTTGTTAAGTCTTAAAAACGTCCGCCCCACTGGAAACTGATCGTATTAAGCAAAACCTCCCTCTCGATTATAGAATCCTTATTAAATGCGTCAGCTTTTAAAGTTACTTGCCAGACTAGCGTAGTACATTTTTGTTTTTAGTACAGTCAGTTAAAGTTCAACGAATTATTAATTTTATATTGTTGGTTCGGCAAAATGTGACATTTTCTTCCAAGCTGAAGCAGTCGGCTTAGAACTTAAAACAACAGGTTACATAAGCACTATTCGGGATTACATAATAAAAATAAAATTGTAAAAAAAGAAAGATTTGTAGCAACAGGAGCTAATAAACCATCATAGGGTGTACATTTTCTCGAAAACAAAAGAAATACCTATAATTTGAAAAATACATGACTTAGATTTTTTTGTATATTTTTTTGGTACCTGTTACGATTTGGTCTATCACCCGGTTCCGGCTTGACGTCGACTTACGGGACACCCTGTATATAGACCGGGATATGATGACAGAAAAATCCAAGTCATTTGTTACAAGTATGACGACCCTTAAAGGGTCGAATTATAGTTACAGTATGTCAATACTTGTACAAATTGTTTTGCATAATTAAAAAATCTACGTCTTTGCAGTGGTCAGTGGTATGGCGGCTATTTGGAACAGTGTCGTAATGGTATGGCATTGTGATTCTTGTGAATGGCATTGCGCTACCGCCATGTTTATTTTCATGGACTACAAAAAAATGTAAGAGTTTTTGTGTAACAAGTGGTAATTTTTCTGACAAGTTTAATTAATTACCCTGTAATTACGCCACGCAAGCCAGCCCTATAATTCTGATTTTCGTTTCTTAAATCACCTAATTCGACCAAATGACTTTGATTTTTCTGTCATCATCTCCCGGTCTAATATCACGTATACCTACATACATATATACCAGCCGTTCAAATTTGCAATATTGAGCAATTTTGTGACAATATATTACAACGTTGGGCAAATGTGGCTCTTCATTGAGCTAACTGCGGCTCCCATCGGAAATTGAAACTCGTTTTTTTTAATTATTTCAAAACTTTTTCACTGAATCTTTTTAAATGAACTATGTATGTATTTTACTACACGAATTTTATCTTGTATTTATTTTAGTTTTTATGCCTAGATATTTTGCAATTTTTTTTATGAATGAGCAATGATATTATTTAAGTTTTTTTTTTTTTTTTTTTTTCATGATGTATATTTATAAGAGTGACAAATCTCTCGAAGCCCAAAAAGAAAAAACTGAACATTGCGTTCGTTTTTAATTTTTAACTATCGTTAAAACAGAGTACCAATGGAATCGCACACTCGCGTGCGATCACATCGGTCGTTATTCTTACTGAGAGATGCCAAATGAGTTGTTTATATAGGTGACAATCATTGCTTAAAAACTTTTTCCGATATTCTACAGATCATCAACAGAATAATTTGTTAGACGACAATATTACAAATTGTTTTAGAATCGTAAAGATATACCTACAATTAAGAATTCCCTCATTAAACCATTCAAGCACAACCAGGCATATGCTTATCAGTCACAGTCGCAAAGAAATGAAATTTCCAATAAAGTTGGGAATGGATCAATGAGTAATTTGAAGTGCATACATGAGTTTGCATTTCCTTTATCTTGTTTTAAATTTATTTTGTGCTAACCGCGGTTTTTTTTACAACCTTGTGTGTGGCCGTATATTTCAGTGATGTGTTACTATCAGCTAAAATGTCCTATTTTATCTTTTTTTTTTCTTAAATATTGTAGGTTTTCTTATCAAGCTTGTTTATGACGTGTAATTTTTCCGCGGTATGAATTTATTGATTTTTTTATTTCAGTTACAGACTTCGTATATAAAATTACTAAATTTTTTTATTAACGTAACCTCAGAAAACACCGAATCTGTCAAAAAACATAAAAAATGAATATAAAAATTACCTTTTATTACAATAATGGAAAATCGTGTTTTTTATTGTACAGTAGCAATGCGCACTACACGACATTACGAAGTAAGTTAGCCACAATTTTAAACTTAATATCCACTCAATTAAAAACTGCGAACAGTGAAACTACGTGCTTGCAACCTGGGCTTCGTAAGCCTTAAAAACTCTTGCCTTCTTTTAGGAGCGAAAATGCCGGATCCAACGAAGATAACTTTTTGATAGATTTGATAGAATTGTTTCAGACGTCTATATGGAGAAGGAGAATTTATGATAAGAAACTTGGAAGAAGTGGTTAAAGTTTTGGATCTCGACAATACTAAATTAATCGCTCTGGTTAGTATGTCAGGCCGTACAACTGATCGCTGTATTGGTGAAATTAGTAAAAAATTTGAAAATGTACAGGCATTCATCGTTTTTGCCCGCTATGCATCTGCAGATATAAATGTAAAAGATGAAATATTGGACTGACATAGTAGCTCTTTTCGATACATGCCTCGTGATAAATTCGTAAGTGTTGTGACCGACGGAGCATCTACAATGATAGGAAGAACAGAGTCTCATTGGTATTTTAAGCAACAATTGTGAAATTCCACATTTTTTACTTCTTAACTGCATAATTTACAGCGAGCAACTCGGCGAATTATACTTAAAATACGAAAATGTGTCGTGGATTGTTTTGCAGATCATGAATTTAATTAGAACAAACGCCAGAACTCATCGGCAATATAAGATCTATTTAGAAGAGTTACGGTTAAATTGCGAAACAAATGAATTGTCTAGTGATCTCTCGTTAACATCAACTTATCTTTGAATTTTACATTTTACGGAACTCCACAATCCTATCATAACATTTACAAAAGAAAAAGGAAAAAATACCCAGAATTAGGAAATGGAACTTGACTTCATGTTCCTTACAGACATTATAGAACATTTCAACGGAAAAAATTATTATTGATTTGCCAAAAACTGTTTTTACTTTGGACGCTGAACTTTGTGACTTTTGTGATGATTTGTGTATGATCTTAAGTTGAAATTATAGTTAATCCCTATCGACGACGAAAAGAAGACAAGTTAGACGAATATAAGGAAAAATTTGAAGAATTGCAAACGAATTTCAAACTAAGGTTTGAAAATTTGAAAAGTTTTAAGTCTACATTTGCTTATTTTGTGAACCCATTTAAGTATTTGTAGTATTATTGAAGATGAATTTTCAATTTCAGTGGTAAGAGCAGTTGCCCGGCAAGCGGAAGGTCCCGGTTTCAAACCCCGGACGAGACGGTTGTTTTTTCTTCTTGTATTTTTGATTTGATTTAGAATCGTTAAAAATAAAAGTTCTTAGAAATTCTTTTCTGACTGAATTGCTGCCTTTGTTAAATGTTATTGTTTTTATCGATGAATTTTTGTTATATTCTCTTTTTTTATTCAAATTTTGAAATAAATATTTTGCATTTTTATTGTCTTATGTGTGTATATGGTACATACTTTACATACATGCACTTAAGGCTTGCGCAAAATGCACATGGCACTATATTAATAAAATAAAATAAAATTTAAATTTGTGTACTTAAATACTATGTTTTGTTCAATAAAGAATTTTTTGGGATTCTCCGGTATATAGCAAAAACTAAAAAATGTTCTAATTTGTTATTTTTTTTTCCTCATATAATTCACACCCAGAATTTATTTCTGAGTTTATATGAGAAGAGATCAGTTTGATCTGTTTTGAAGCGTCTGAAGCAGGTAGAAAACCAAGCTGCACCGATGAGTGTTAGGTTTTCTGCTGACACGAAACGCTTCTTCTTCTTCTTCCTTTTCTTTTTTATTTTTCAGCCCACTGCGTGGCGTATACAGGTTCGATTCGCTTCGAATGAATCTGTTTCTTTAAATTTTTTAAATTTTTTTAATAAATAAAAAAAAAATTGTTTTTTGCTATTTTCTCAAACTTTTCATTTCTTTCTTCTTTTTTCATTTTTTCATTTGTTTTTCAAATCACACAATTTCGCTATTTGTGACCTGTTGCTGAGTCAAACCAAGACTTGAAATATGTCACCAAAAATGAATGGGTTGTGTGATGAAATAACTAATTAGAACATTTTTTAGCTTTTGCTATATACCGGAGAATCCCAAAAAATTCTTTCTTGAACAAAATTAGGTTTAACCCAGTAAAAAGTCCAAACGTAATCTGTTTAAATACTATGGTGTGGCTCTTCATAATATATCGAAAACCGGCATGCGTCCCTCATTGACCTCATGCGTGCCCACCCATGATATATTACATCACTTTCCTGTGCATTACATGATATACACTTATCACTATACAATTCCACCTGGTTTGCTGGGGGCCACTGACATGTATAGGTATAAATGGGCTCATTGAACCAAAAATGCATAAAATCAAATGGTATTACTTTTATATTTTTATCTCTATCCGTGAGTTCTCACTGAACTGTAACGATTGGTAATGAGAAATTGCTCAAGGTTCAGCAGTATTTGCAGAACTGACAACTTAGTAATCAAACCTTTCCTACCAACACAGTCTTGTAAAAAACAATTCCTTCGACTCATAAATAAAATGTAAAAATGAAAACAGTCCCAAATATTTTTGTGGTAAATTCGATAAATCCCATTGACATGTACGTGTATGTAAGTAAATTCCCAAATAATTTAATTATGGACGACAGTGAGAGAATATTCCTGAAATCAAAATTCGCGCCACATGTAAAAGGAGATCAGTCAGTTCATTTATACAATGTCAGTGATAGGGCCAGTTCGCGGAGTAGACTATCCACCAATTCATTAGGGCACAGCTGTGGTTTACCAAAGGTTGATATTCTGCAGTTATCTATCGCGGGCATTTACACAAGACATATCAAGCAGTCTAATTATCCTCTAGACATTGTCTGCAGGTAAGATCAGGGCCCACGACAATAGTGACAAGGTGCTTCCTCAATTGACAGTGTCCGGCTCTCGAAATAGCTCTTCAGAAAAGCTCTTTGTAAAATAGCTCCCGCTCGCAAGCTGGAGCCCAAAAATTTTACTTAAAAGCTGGAGCTAAAAAAACATTCTTACAGGCTCTCGCTCGTGAGCCCGAGCCATTAAATAGCTCGGGCTCGCGGGCGAGCCATTGTACCACTCCAGCTCTTCATCATTATTAATACAAGTTTTGGGTTTTTTCACTGTGTTACTCAATCGGTGTAATTTTAGAGTTAGGGATATATGAAAAAAAAAACACTTTTACGAAAGCTGCCCAAATCAAATTTATGACATGTGTTAATTAGGTACGCGTAAGTAACAAAATCATTTTCTTTAATTCTTGATAAATTATATATATTAGTATTTTTTTGTTTTAAATATTTTTTCATATGGAAATATTAACTCTTTGAAATAGTCTTTATCGTCCAAAATTTGTAGCGGAATATTTTTCAGAGTTAAAAGTCCAATACACCTAGCCCTCGATTTGCGCGGTTTCGGTTTAACACGACTGAAAAAATGAAGCAAAATTCCATTTATATTATACTAATTTTCACTTTAACACGGTGACAGACATTTTTGAAAAAAAAAAAATTTAAGACAATCGCGCAAATTTAGAATTAAAAATCTAATCACAGTTATCTCGCCTACTCAGTTCCAATAGGATGCATTACAATGAAATATTATGGGGTTGCGTGTGCGTTCATGCTTTCATTTGAATGAGCTTGAAAATATTAATGCTTGAGCTCTGAACTTTCAAAAGAGGAGAACAAGGCCCACAATGCAACAGAACAGAACGTAGCAAGAAATAGGATAGGAATTAAGGGCTAAACACAGTTGGGTTGGCAGACGGCAGGCTTTTGTAGTAATAGGAATAATTTTCTCCAGGAATGTTTTATGGAGCGTGTATTAATTGGCCCACAACCCTTCCTTCCGTCTTCATGCAGTTTTTTCAGGAAGTGTGAGCCAGGGAAGCTGTAACGTTTTCCTGAGGGGGCCGAACAGTGACAAAGAATATGTCACCGTTTCAGTTTCCACTCCGCATCCTCTGCATACCAGATCTTCAACAAGCCCCATCCTATGCTGGTGACCCCTGAGAAGAGAGTGTCCAGTGAGAATTGACATTACAGTTCTCAGAGTTGGCTTGCTTAGTTCCAGTAACTCTTTAGTTTCATTTGGGTTGGGTAAGCCCCACAGCTTCTTTGTGGTTCTACCTGTGCGGTCATCCAAGCAAAGGCGACCGAGATCGTAGAAGCAATGATGTTTTGGTGCGATCTCAATTGTGGAGGAGATTTCCTCCGAGGTTGCACCAAGGCGAGCAAGTTCATCCGCCTTTTATTACCACTAATGCCGCTATGACCTGGCACCCAAAGCACCAGTACCCCATTTTTCCGAGAAAGGGAATTCAGGGTAGTTTTCCATTCAAATACAAGTTTGGCGGTTATGAAAGGTTTTAACAAGGCCTTGACAGCTGCCTGACTGTCCGAGGAGATTGCAATCTTCTTGTTCTTAGTACCTGAGTTTAGAAAAAACCTTCCCGCTTCAAGGATGGGCTTGACTTTCACCTGGAAAACCGTTACATGGCTTTCAAGGTGAATGGAAATTTCCATGTGTCTCCTAGCAGAAAACACCTGCTCCGGTGTTCTCTTCCAGTCAGTATATATGACAGGGTTTGTCAATGGTTGAAGCACAGAATGTGATTCCCATTCTACCCTATCTGGAATTTTCGATTTAAAGTTGCTCCTCAGCAGAGTCTCGAGGCAGTACGATGGACTACACCAATTCAAAGATGAATTTATTTGGAACTCTTGTACCAGTGTGAATCCAGCTGCGATTGAGTTGCAACCTAAGTACAGCGATTAACGCCCCCTTCATGACGTGTATATGAACGGGGTGTGTTAAGGATGAGCTCAAGAGCCTTCGAGCTGATTGACTTGAGAGCGCCACTTACACTTAGGAGACACAACCTTTGAATCTGCGATGATTAACGAGCTCCATTGCCTTCCACCACACCACATAACTGTAGGTTAGCATGGGTCGGATGATGCTAGTATAGATCCAAAGGATCATCCATGGTTTACGTAGCCACTTTTTTCCCTATGGATCTGCGGCACATCGCGAAGCCTCGAAGAGGTTTATTCGCTCTGTCCTCAATGTGTGGTTTCCAGCTTAAGTTTATATCTAATATGATACCTAGATATTTTACTCTGTCTTTCAGTGGAGTGTTCTATTTCTTAGTAAAAAGGTATAAATATGTTTTCAATGGATTATTGCAAATTCCGAAATCCGTACCCCAGTCCGTTCAGATCGCATTCTGCACCAGTTCGCAAAGTTCAGATTCGTTCCTACCGGTGACCAAGATCGCCCGGTCGTCGGCGTAACATACTGTGCCCATCCGGGTAAGTCCTAGAGTATTAGAAATCATCCATAATGATCACGCACTCTCTGGACTATTTTTTCTCTGCTTACTCCGCCCAGTTCGGCAAAGACAGTTCTTTTGTTCAACATGCAATCCAGTGTTTTAGAGACCAGTTCACTCCATGTTTTGTTGGCGACATTGTTAAAGGCACCTTCTACATCGATAAAACAGCCAGCGGAAACTTTTTTCAATAGAGTGGATAACCTCTAACTTTATTGAATTAATTCATGTGATACTAATTAAGTTTTTATTTTCTCGATTTAATATGTATTTATGAAAAACTGCATACTTACAATATCAAAATATATTAATATATGTGTAATATTGTTTTACTTTAGATGTCTACTTTTTCAATATATAACATGAATTTAATTGCACAATTTCAATTTACATGATTTCAATTTACACGGTTTCGGTTTACACGGTACTTTTGGAGAACGAATCCACCGTGTAAATCGAGGGTCAGGTGTACAACACTTGATAAATTTATTTTTGTCCATGTTCACATTCAACTTGCAATTTCTTCGAACATTTTCAGAAACTGCTTTTGGACTTTTATTGTTATCAGACTTAGAACTATCACTTAATTCACCACCACTATCAGTAATATTAATTTTGTGTACATTACTATAATGTTTCTTAATATTTGACTGTATTTTTCCTCTTAAAAATCTATTGCACTTCAAACATCTTTATTTATTTTCCTCTTCGTTGAACTCAATATATTTACCTAAAACTGAACGCTTTTTCGGTGCCATTATTCACAAATTTAACAGCCTGATTAATTTTTAACTGAGACAGAATGCAGCAGACAGCACAAACCACAATACTTTGGCTTAAATCTAGATACAGAAATCACAAATAAATAATACGTTGCTCCTATATGCTATCGTTTTTTTTTCACCTCTCTTAGATACATATACAAAATACAGTTGATTTGGGTTACATTAAATTCTACCTATATAGGTATAAATTTTTTTCTTTAATATCAATTGTCCCAGTAGGTACCTGTATAGCAGGTCTCAGAACTCCTTTTAATTGAATTAAATAATACGGAAATTCTATGAAAATCAAGGTAGAAAACGAGTTTTTATTTAAGTACAGGTATGCTTCTGTAATTTATATTTACCTTTTCCCTGTAGATATCCTTCGTAAAAAAACTACATTTTCGGTACAGTTTCCGTATTGTAATTTATATATTTTGAGCGTTCTTTTAAATACATAAATTTATTTTTTTGGGCAAATAAAATTTCTCTGAAGAATAAAATCATAATATACAGAGTTGGTACCTATACTATGTATGTTTTATTTTTTATCTCTTGTGAACCCTAATATAAAAATAAAAAAAAAAATCGTCTTTTATTATTAAAACAGGTCGGTAATTTTAATTCCTAAGAATGAGCAAGGGACAGTGTAAACAAAACAAGAAAATTGTTCATGAGCAAAGAAGAGCCAATAGAAGGAAGCTCGTAGCTCCCGTTCGCGAGCCCGAGCCGCTACAAAGCTCTTTCTCGGGAGCGGGAGCCACTTGGAAAATAATGGCTCTAGCTCGCGAGCATTTTAAGAGCTGCGAGCTGCATCAGGAGCCGCTCGCGGCAAGCTTTTACGTACCCTGGGGGGAGTCTAAAGTACGTTCTACTGTGACTCAGAACCACCTTCTCCCTTTCCATGGACGGAATAGCAATGAAGTACTTAGCATGGTTCTAGGCCTCAATTAGAATACGGTCTAAAGTCTGCTCTATCTATTATCACCCTTTTTTTATTTACTGACGAAATGAACTTACAAAACTAACCAAAAATACGCCACTGATTATAGCCACAGAACAAAAAATGTTTCATTCTAACCCGAACAGATTTACCACTACAAATATTCTCGGAACATAACTATAATAATTAAAAAGATAATTTATGCTCTTTATATGTATAATATTGGAAGTATTAATTGTAATTAAATTTTTATTTTCAGATGGGGTCAAAATACAAAGGATTAAAAATTACCTCTAGTAGACGAAAGATTCACTACGCATGGGCATTAATCTTCATTGCACTATGGCCATTATTGTTTTATTTGGTAACTGTAGTTTTTAATAGACTTCCAGACGCTTTAAATATTGACGAATCTGATGACCCCACCAAATTTATAGCCCAAAGAGCTCAAAACGATCTGCGTGAATTAACTGATATTGGGCCAAGAGTTGTTGGTAGTCCTGCCAATGAGCAAGTTGCTGTTAAATTTTTAATAGAAAAAGTAGAAGAAATTCGAAAACAAAGCTCTGAAGATTACGAAATCGAAACGGATGTACAAATTGCCTCAGGGTCGTATGTAATGGGAAGATTTGTAAATAATTACCAAGCCATACAAAATTTTGTTGTTAAACTAACGTCGAAATCTTCCAAGAGCAACTGCTCATTATTAATAAATAGCCACTTTGATACGGTTCCAGGAAGTCCAGGTACATTTCAAAATTATATAAATAAATACATAAACTTGCATTTCTTTTTATATTATTTCTTGAGATTCCATACTAAATTACAAAATTTGTCATTTGTATTTATATATATTTCTCATCTACGACTATATACAGGGTGATTTGTAATTGGTGGTCATAAATGAAAATTTTATAACTGAAAGTTTTACAGGTACCTACCTGACATAACGTTTTTATTTGTATCTCCGATGATCCCAAACATTTCGACTATAAACACAAGTTTCCTTTAATAAGTAATAAAATTCCCTTTCCTCACGTACATTCAGTTGCAATACCTTTCATATTTACGGCGCGGCAAACTTATGAAAAATTGAATTTTTTCTTCTCAAAATTCGAGTTTTAACCTATTTTACGCGGAATATAGCGTTATTAGATGTGAGTTTTGATGCACTTTGGAATAGCCTCATTTATTGCGCCTACTCGCAAAAAATTCAAATATAATTCTAACAAAACTTTTGAGGGATTTTTGTATCCAATTGTTATGCAGATAAAGGATACACAATTTTGTAACGTCTGTAAGCAAACTATGATTTCTCCAGTTTTGGTTGTGACTGGAGTTTCCATTTATGAAACTGTATTAGCATGTAGCATTTTTCTAACGATTATCCTTGGATTATCCTTTGGATTCGTATTAAAGTATTCGATAGCGATTTTAGGGTTCGTTGTTGTGAATTTTAATTTCAAGAAATCTAGATTTACTCTCAGAGACTGAATGAGGTCTATTCCTACTACTTTATTATGGAATTTATATTAATTATATTATTTTATTAATTAAATAATTATTATTATATGATTAAGTTCGATGTTTTCATTTCTTAAATGCTGAAATTGTAACTGACATATTGTGGTTTGAGGAAACAAATGAGGTAGCGAATGGAAGAAATTTTATAGGATGAAAAATATTTATCTAAATATGATTCCTGGGGAGAGAAAATATCTTGTGGATTACTTATTGTGAAATGAAAGTTAGTTGCCTTTTGCACTAGAAGCTATTCAAATATATTATGTTTGGGGTGATCTGGGTGCTACAATGTAAAATCCTCCTGTAGTTGCTACTTCTCTGCAGCTCTAAATATTTAAATATAATTTCCGTTTTCTTTTCGAAAAAGGTATTACTTTTTGGAAGTCGTTGGTTTGTTCTGTATTATACAGTTCTTCTGAGGCCCATTTCGATGTTGAGGGCTAAAGCTGGTGCTAATGCTCATTTGGTTTGGTTTGTGATGATTCAGATTCGATTTCGATTTACATTTACATTATTTATTACCATCTCTCTGTCTATCCTCACGATAAATCGAGACCACTTTCACTTAGAGAGAATAAATTTTGCACTCGGACTTTTTAAAAAAGTTCGAAATTGGAACAAATCGGGTAACTCCTTCGTAAGGATGTAGAGAGCTGACATTTTGTAAGCGGTGCACTATGGCCCAGAATCAGAATCTACTTGGAATAAATTCAGAGATTAAAAAAACATTAGAAATGCAGTATTATTAATATATATTACAGAAAAAAGTGTTATAAAATAAAAATATCATAATATTATCCTTTTAGTAATTTTTTCACGTCTTTACTCGATATCATATTTTTAGGAATTTTTTTAATTTTTATCGTTGAAATGAATGGACCCCCCCCCCCCCTAAATTTGAAGAACAAAATATTTAATTAATTGGGTTAAATGAATATTATTGTGTGCATGTGATGTATGTGTATAAGTTCTTCTCAGATTTTCTGTTTGGGACCCCAACTTTGTGTGATCCCTCGAGAAACACTTTCTAAGCCACAAAACAGACTCCCTCACTACCATATCAGAGCCCTAACTTAGTCCTAACTCCTAACATTCTAAAATATTTGCAACGTTCTTATATAAAACTACTGACATGTATAATGACTAATGTCCATAGAAAGACACTGCAGAAAGTGAATTCACTTCTATATGGCGTTCTCTTTAGGTTTATATCAAAAACTGTAACTTAATTGAACGCGCACTGAATTAATTTCGCTAATCATATACGGAGCTCCGCGTAGCAAAGTTATTGTGCTGGTACGTCTCAGCACAAGAGGAGGAAAATTCTTCCTTTCCTAAAAACTTCTCATGTGGGTTGGCCCTAAATAAGCCATCCGATCAGAAATTTCACAATTTCAAAATTTTCGGAACTATTTCCTTTCTATTGATGACATTGACACGTCTAGGCACGAAAGTGTAGCAAAATGCGCGTGCAGTATACTTATAAACTTTAGGTCTGTTCGCGTACTAGCTTCAAATCGTTTTGTAAGTTATTACTCGAAGGCGTTCGCGTACTCGAAAACTGAGAGAGAAATTGTTGACATCACTTTTCCCCTCCGTTCAATTTATTACTTGATTTGACTAGAGAAAAATCGTCAAGTAAAAACTTCAAAAGTGTCAGATTTGACAGCTCCCACTAGTTTTTAGTTATTTTTGAGATTTTAGCCATTTTTCACGTTTTTAGTTTACTTTAAAAGAAATGGATAAACCTGCTATTCCTCCTCCAGTGGAAGTAGAATGTTCTACAAAAACATTTTACGTATTCAAAGTGGTAAATTAATTTTGTTTATTGTACTTGGACATTTATTTCACAAACATTTTTTCTTCTCGTTTTAAATTTACTGACAGCTGTTTCGATCCCTATCGGATCATCCTTAGAGGAGTAAACAAGTGCTGTTTCGATCCCTATCGGATCATCCTCAGAGGAGTAAACAAGTGCTACTCCTCTGAGGATGATCCGATAGAGATCGAAACAGCTGGCAGTAAATTTATAACGAGAAGAAAAATTTTTTGTGAAATAAATGTAAAAACAAGTAGAATGCTCTTTAATTTCTTTTATTAATGTTTCACAAATCGGTCACGAAAGATTCCATCAAATATATAGAGTTTTTGAGATAAACAATAACTGTATCACAAATTCACAGCACGTAATGATAATTTAATTATTATATTATCTCCTCAAATCGCAGGTAAAGAACTATACAACCGATCGATTAGAAATTTCGCGATTTTAAAATGACCGAATCAATTTCCTTTTCAGTAGTATTATTGGTATACTGCCCGTCCTCCCGATCGAAATTTAGCATTTCGGAATTTGTCCTACCCCCGAATACTTCTCACCCGTAAAAACTGCCTATAATCACGCGCGTGTTGGCCCTGGCTTACATCCGATTTGAGGTGATAATATAATAAAATTCTCATTATGTGCTGTGAATTTGTGATACACTTATTATTTATATCAAAAATTGTTACTTGTTTGAACGTTTACACAGTTAACCTGGTAATCATATAAGGAATATAGTGTAGCAAAACTATTGTGATAACACGTCTCTGCACGAGGCCAGAAAATTCCTTCCTTCCCTAGAAGTGAAGTGTGTTGGTTGGCCCATGAGCATTTCGCAAAATTTGGGAAGTGTTCAGATGAAAGCCAAAATTTTTCCCAATAATGTTGCCTTTCTTTTTCCGAAAGTTGTTTATGTCCGTGTTCGGTAGGGGAACCGAAAGGTTAATTAACGCTTACCACTTGTGGGGGCGTCGGTGTAATGCTAGAAGTACGCTTACCACTGGTGGGGGCGTAGCAAAGTTCTAAAAAAAGGTAACTACTATTTTGGCGTATAATTAAAAACTCTACTTTATTATAAAATATCGATTAATTTATACATATTAATTGCTTACGCCTAAATATTATGTTTTTCCATTTTATTTTAAGCAAAGGTGAACGACTTTGCTTTACTTGCATTTATTGCTGTATACAGTTGAATTGCGCTAGCTGCAGTATTTGCGCGAGTTGCATTTTCATGCGGATTATTTTTTGTGGAATGCAGCAATGGTATGCAGAATTGATGATTGGTATGTTGTGGGGTCATTGTCTGTTATGATTGTCTGATCATTCTGCCACGGGCGGAATTTGTGTCGTCTTTCGTTTCGCAGGTTGTGGAGTAACCGGCTGGACTTCAAATGATGTTACAGTTGTTTTTTTAAATGGTCGCAAACGTTGATATGTGACCCAAAGGAAAGCTGCTACTATGATGAGTACAATTATGTATGTGCTTACATAATGATGTACATGATGGGTGTCTAGCGGTTTTAGGTCCAAATATTTCTTGTTGATATTCAAGGTATTTAACGTATTTGTATCTAGGTGAGTTAGTGGGACTGTCTGCAGTGATATCTGGTGATTTATGTTTAATTCCGGAAGTATGTCAGCGAGATTAGTTGATGGGAGGAATGATGATTTTGTATATTCCGTAATAATGGATTGTGCGCTAATGCTCATTGTCTGATGTTTTATGGTACAGTCTTCCCCTAACCTGATGATTCCGCTTCTACTTAATGTTTTTATAGCAACCCTTTTTCCACATACTACATTAATTGTGGTCTCGTTGTTGACAACGTATATCCAGTGGTTTCTGTGCTCTAGCTGGACCCAATATTGAGAGGGAGTTGTCTTTTTGATTTTACATATATCTGGTTTTACTGCTTGATGATTGAGGAGCCGCATTTCACACTGGTTAAGAGATGAGTGTACTGAGTAGATCGGATGGTGCTGCTGGCATAATAATCCCAGTTTTTCGGTTGTAATGCAATCCTTGATTTCATTTGTAGTCATGGGGTAAAAAAGGTCTCTATGAAGTGTTGTAGCCAAGTAGTCTGATGATGGTTCTATGTAGATGAACTCTGATTGGTGTCTTGTAGGGACAGGATATATTCGAAATAACTGGTAGAGGCCTTCGCTCGGGAGTGGTATGCGAATTTTAAAAATGATGTAGTCAGTTGTGATCCTACTTCTGACAGTTATTATTTTATATAGATTCAATAGATCTTCTGAGCTACCTTCGCCTGGAATTATGAGAGATGATGTTATGTGCTCTCTTATGAACTTAATTTGATCTCGCAATTGCATCGGAGTTAGCAAAAATGGACTAATTTTGCCGCTATGAGAGTCCACTAATAAGTTTATAAATTCATTTTGCGTCCTCTCATATGTGGTTATAAGTAAATTGAGGTAAGAGGTCATAGCGGTGAAGGTCTGTATCCCTTTGTTGTCTTCTACTCCTCGCCGGAGGGTTTCAAAGTTTGCTGTAATGTGTTCGTTGAAAGCTTCGAATTGACGTTGTATTTGTTCGGTAGTCTTTTTTAGCACGTTTGTAGTGACCTCTATTACTGATGTTTGATTCTTGGCGAGATCTAAAAGGTAATCCTCATTGTCTTTGAGTTTATGTATTTCGTCTTCAATATAAGTAGCATAGTTTTGATCCAGTACTCCAAACAAACTATTTTGGAGTGCCCCTATGATTTCTAGTGGAGCTCTACGTTGTCTTTTTATGCCTTTTTCATTTCCATTTCTGGTGTGAAGGATGAGATTATTGTGTTTCATTTCTTGTACTTTATGCGACACCTCTATAAAGATGGCGTTGCAGAAATAACGGTATGTTATCATCTGGTCGCACAACTCTTCCAGTTTCTTTAAACACAGCTCGAATCCCTCTAACTGCTGATAGTATGTACTCAGATTGTAATAGACTATCGTGTTCCATTCATTGTTGACCATATGAAGATTTCCTAGGTCTTCAAAATAAATTCCTGGATTGTGTTCGAACTCTTGAATGTCTATACGTTGTTTCTCTGTGATCTTTCTGAGGTTTTCCATCGTTGGTAATATTGTTGTCGTGAAGATTGGTAGTACGCAGTTTAGTAGTAGTAATGACGTGATGGTGCCGGATGCAAATCTTTTGCCTTGTTTTGAATGGAGGCATGTCCTTTTAAGTTCTTCTATTGATGGTCTGATGGGAATATTGGTCGGATGAATGCGTGGTCGTTTTCTGGACTGCTGTTTGGAAGCCATACACTTGTTGTTTAGTGGATTTTTTGATGACTGATTATTGTCAGTGTTTGGCAGTTCTTCTTTGTCGTACGGCAATTTGCACAGTTTTGCTATTGGTCGTTCTAACGTAGTTTTTGCTGTACGAACATGAACTACGCGTACTAGTCCGTCTTTCCCTGGATGTACCTGAATTACTCTTCCCAACGGCCATCGTGCTGGGGGTACGGATTCATCAGTTATAAGGACTAAGTCTCCTTCCTGAATGTTATTCTGTTGTTTAGTCCATTTAGGTCTTTGCTGTAATCTCGACAGATATTCTGTGGACCACACTTTCCAAAAGTCGTTTTTTAGCTTGGTTATGAGCTCAAATTTTTTCAAGCAGTGTATTTGTTTTTCCGGGGGAGTTGGTTCAGGAGGTACAATTATGGAGCTTCCAATTAGGAAGTGTCCCGGTGTGATTGCTGTCAACTCACTAGGCTCGTTACTGAGTGGGCACAATGGACGCGAATTTAAACACGCTTCAATTTGGCATAGTAGCGTTGAGAATTCTTCAAAAGTGAAATTTATCTCTCCTGCAATTCGTTTGAGATGATATTTCACTGATTTTACACCGGCTTCCCACAGTCCGCCGAAGTGTGGTGCTGCTGGTGGTATGAAGTGCCATTGAGTTCCGTTAGTAATAAGCTTCTTGGATGATTGATTGTGAATTTCTTTAACGGCGAGGTTGAACTGCTTATCTAGCTCGTTTTTGGCTCCTACGAAGGTGGTACCGTTGTCACTGTATAGATTTGTACAAAGGCCTCTTCTGGATGTGAAACGTTTGAAGGCGGCAAGAAACCCTTCTGTAGTCATATTACTAACTGCCTCTAAGTGCAATGCTTTTGTAGAGAGGCATACGAAGATTACGATATATCCTTTGTACACTTTAGTGCCTCGTCCTGGCGATAATCGAATGTTAAATGGACCTGCATAGTCCATTCCAGTGTGGCTAAAGGGCTGTGATGGTATGACTCTGGGGCCTGGTAAGGTACCCATAAGTTGTCTGGCTGTTGTTGCTCTATAACGGCAGCAGGTCGTACAGTTGTGTATGAAACGTCTTATCGCTGTTTTGGCATCGATTATCCAATACCGGCGAAGTACATATGCATGTGTGTTCTGGTTTCCTCCGTGTAGTGTCTTTTCATGCGCGTCTCGGACCCCAAGTGTAGTAAAGTGATGATTATGGGGAAGTATGAAGGGATGTTTCTCATCATAGGGGAGTAGAGAGTTTTCCAGTCTTCCCCCTACTCTCAATAATCCCTTTTTATCCAGGAACGGCGAGAGTGTGAGTAATTTGCTGGATTTGTTCAAACTTTGCTGCGTTTCCAGTTGGTGCATTTCGTGATGAAAATATTCCTGTTGAACCGTTTTAATTATGTTGGTAAGTGTGGTATGGAGTTCTTCGGTAGTCAATTTGTTTGTAAGCGGCTCCTTTTTCTTACAGCAGGTGGCAAATCGTTTGCAGTATGTCAGAACACGTATCATTCGGGATAGATTTGTAAATCTTTCCAGTATGTCAGTTGTCTTTGTATTGACATGTAATACTAGATGGTGTTCCCGGATTTCTGTACTAGTTCTGTAATTATTGTTTAACAATGTAGGCCATTTATTTTTTGATAATGATAGCCATTTAGGCCCGCTCCACCATAGAGGATGTGTTTTTAGCAGTGTTGGATGTATTCCTCTTGATGCACAGTCAGCTGGATTTTCGTCAGTTTTTATATGCTGCCACTGTTCTGGTCTGATAAATCTTTTTATTTCAACCACTCGATTAGCTACAAACGTATTCCATCTGCTAGGATCACCTTTTATCCATGCTAAGGTGATTGAGGAATCGGTCCATGCATACAGAGCAGTTTCCGAAATGTCTAATGCCTTGGCCACCTTTTTTAGAAGTTGTGTTAATAGAACTGCTGCGCATAGCTCTAGTCTAGGAAGGGTGCATTCTTTTCGAATTGGTGCGACCTTAGTTTTGGCAGTGAGCATTGTAACTGAAATTTCTCCGAGTGAATTCTCAACTCTGCTATATATCACTGCAGCGTATGCTTTTTCGGACGCGTCGCAAAATCCATGTATCTCCATTCCATTACTCGAATGGGTGTATTTTATCCAACGGTATATTTTTATTGTCTGGACGGATGTCAATTCATTTTTAAATCTTGTCCATTTCGCCAGTAATTCAGGTGGAAGTACTGCATTCCAGGACAGTTTTGTTACCCAGAGTTCCTGCATAAGTATCTTGGCTTGTATGATGACAGGTGATAGCCATCCTAGTGGATCAAAGATCTTGGCGATGTCTGATAGAACTGATCGTTTTGTTGCTATCTGGTCTGCTGGAGATAGCCTGACTTTAAATTGAAAACAGTCACTTGATGGGCACCAGCGTATGCCAAGAGTTTTGATGGTGTCTTCATCGCTTATTTCCTGTGTACCCTTTTCTCTATAATCCTCTGGTATTGCTTCCAATAAATCTTGGTGATTGGTAGTCCACTTGCGCAGTTTGAATCCTCCGGCTGAAAGGAGACTGGTGAGCTCTTTTTGAATCATTTTAGCATCGTGGCGAGTGTTAGCTCCCGTCATGAGGTCGTCTACATAAAAATCAGTTAATAAAATCTGTGAAGCTCGACTATACGCCTCTTTTTCATCTAGTGCCAATTGCTGAAGCGTACGTAGAGCCAAATATGGTGCTGCTGCTGTTCCATATGTGACCGTTGTCAAGCAGTATTCTTTGATAGGCTGACTATCGGAGATTCTCCAAAGAATTTTTTGGTATTCTATGTCATCGTTGTGTATCTTTATCTGCCGATACATTTTTTCAATATCGGCAGTAAAAACATATCGATGTTTACGCCATCTTAGTAGTATTTCGGAGAGGTCTCTTTGTAATTTTGGTCCAACATGCATGGTATCATTAAGACTGATACCACTAGTGGTTTTCGTCGAGGCATCAAATACTACCCTCAGTTTCGTGGTTGTGCTGTCTTCCTTGATGATCGCTTGATGAGGTAGATAGTAACCATTTGTAAATTTATTGGTACAGGGCATCATGTGATTAAGAGTTATGTAGTCGTGCATAAACATTTTGTAATCTTTCTCCAGCTCTTTATTCTTGGAAAATTTTCTCTCATTTTGTAGTAGTCTCGCTGTAGCTCTCCGTTTTGATTCTCCTAGCTTTTCTATATTGTTTTTGAAGGGGATTCTCACTGTATATGTACCATCTGTATTGCGTTGGTGTGTTTTCTGAAAATGTTCTTCGCAGAGTCTATTTTCTTGGGAAAACTCCTCTATAGGGTTATCTACACTCTCTATCTCCCAAAACCTTTTGAGTGTATTGTCAAGCTCAGCATAAGAGACCATGCAAGTGATTGAAGTACTTGGAACGTCATCTGTTTGGCCAGATAAGATCCATCCAAACTCTGTGTTCTGTGCTATCAGACCATTGTATTTTTTGATGCCGTCTATCATGATATAGCGGTAAAAGTCAGCTCCAATTATAAGGTCGATGGGTCCTGGTTTGTCGTACGTAGGATCAGCTAATAATGTATTTCGCCAGATGTCCGTGTTATTACAATTTATTACTTGTCTGCTTGGAAGTAATTTTGTGAGGCGTGGCAGGATGAGTGCTTCAATATTTATTGAAAAGTTTGAAGCGAAGTGTGGGCATAACTCAATTGTTATTTTGTTTCGAGCTATTCCGGATTCAGCCATTCCAAGTCCAGAAATCTCCGCGTGTGCTTTATATCTTGGTAGGCCAAGTATTTGTGCTGCTGATTCGGATGCAAAGGATGCTTGTGATCCTGGATCGATCAACGCTCTTAAATTTTCCAGTCTTCCATCTACGGTTCTTGCTTTAATACTAGCTGTTGCTAGCAATGTGGATGGATGATATTTCGTTAGAAGTGCTTGTACTTGCTCGGCTTCATTCGTTGATATATGATTCAATGTTTGCATTTTATGTTCTTGATGTAGGAGCGTGTGGTGTGGTTGTTTGCACATACTGCATTTGAACTTGCTGTGACATTTCTCATCGTTTTTGTGGGTTAAACAGTTACCACACAATTTGTTGTTCTCAATATATCGTTTTCTCTCATAAATTGATAAAGCTTTAAATGCTTGACACATGTATATTTTGTGCGGTTGATGACAGTACTGGCATTTAGCCGCATTTGTAGTAGAGTGATATGCCTTGAAGCGGGACCATTCTTGGTTTTTAGGGGGCCGCATAATTTTCTGTGGCATGAGCTCTTTCTTTTTAGAATCCTTTAGTGATTCCAACGATTGAAATCTATTTTCCAAGAAGCGAAATAGAACGTCATACGTTGGAAGCTCTCGAGGCTTTTCTAGACCTTGCTCATACAACTTGTGGCTTTCGAGGTCTAATTTCTGAATTACTAGATGAGCTATTAGTGGAGCCCAGTCGGTAGTATCTATACCAAGATTGGATATTGCGTGTAAGCATTCTTTTGTTGTATCGTGAAGCTTGCGAATACCAACAGCCGTCTCGTGGTCTAGCTTGGGTTGGGCTAGTAGTACCTGTACTTGAACTGAGAAGAGCTTCCTTTTATTATTGTATCTATCATTGAGTAACTGCCATGCAGTCTTGTAATTGGCATCTTCTCAGCCTCTCCCAGCCTGCTGTTATTGTGGATCAGCCTGATGAATATATCATGAAATGATGTCCAGCTTTGATAGTCTCCATCGAACATAGGTATTGCTAATCTAGGTAGCTTGATGTCATCATCGCTTCTTTGGAAGGTACCTATTTTTTCTTGCAAAAAGATGACAATATCTTGGTAGATGTCTTCAGTGGCCTGAAACACCTTGTTTTCATTGTACTCTTTGTATATCTCAGTTGGACTAGCTATCATATTAGTATGATTTAGCGCTATATTATCCCAGTAAGCTTTAATGGTGTTTAGCTTATGTTGGTAATAAAAATTGGAGTGCACGTTCTCTGCTTCTCCTTTTATGGATTCCACTAATCTTTTAAACAATTGGATTGTTTCTTGCTGAACACGGAAAAGTTTCATGTGATCATCCACTTTGCTGGTATCATGTTCAACCATGGATTTTTCCTCTTCCAATACTTCTTCCAGTTTATTCAGCAATAATACAGAAATCGCATCGTAATGTTTTTCTGATTCTTTGAAGAATTGCTTCTCGAAATACTGATGCTTGGGATTTGTACTCTTTAATTCCCTTATTTCCGTATCTCTTTTTAAAAATTCAGCCCACAAACCTTCAAGTCGGTCAAGTCTTGCCTGTAGGTATATTTTTGTTTTGCGCTCATCACCGTCTTTTTTAAAATTAGTTTTAATTTTAAGAATGTCTTCTAGGCATTCCGTTTGCAATAGTGCCGCTTCATCCATGCTGAAGTTGGATCTTCTTTTAAGTTTCCTTCTGGATTGTTAGTGTCTTCCTTCTAATGGAAATTGTCCAGCGCAGTGAATGGTGGCTAAAGATAAGACCAGCTAGTAGACTTCCTTCCTTCTGATAGAAATCGCCGTGAACTTTTGTTGAAGCTAAGATCAGCTACTAGACTTCCTTCCTTCTAATAGAAATCGCCGTGAACTTTTGTTGAAGCTAAGATCAGCTACTAGACTTCCTTCCTTCTAATAGGATATGCTGTAAAAAGGCTCGAAGGACCAATGTTCGGTAGGGGAACCGAAAGGTTAATTAACGCTTACCACTTGTGGGGGCGTCGGTGTAATGCTAGAAGTACGCTTACCACTGGTGGGGGCGTAGCAAAGTTCTAAAAAAAGGTAACTACTATTTTGGCGTATAATTAAAAACTCTACTTTATTATAAAATATCGATTAATTTATACATATTAATTGCTTACGCCTAAATATTATGTTTTTCCATTTTATTTTAAGCAAAGGTGAACGACTTTGCTTTACTTGCATTTATTGCTGTATACAGTTGAATTGCGCTAGCTGCAGTATTTGCGCGAGTTGCATTTTCATGCGGATTATTTTTTGTGGAATGCAGCAATGGTATGCAGAATTGATGATTGGTATGTTGTGGGGTCATTGTCTGTTATGATTGTCTGATCAGTCCGTTCTTAATTAGTCTTTCAATCAAAGTATCCATTTCCAATAGATGTCTTCTTTTCTATTGCACTATGGCACGTAACCATATTATTTAAATGTTATATAAATACATATCTGTTATATAAATGTTGAAATACACACTCGTTTTTGGTAATTAAACACCTTACACCCCCCCCCCCCATTTTAACGCTAGATCCGCTCCTGTGGGTATGTGTCTGGATTGCTGACAAAATCTGTAATTGTTTCCAAATTATTAATGTCTTTAGGAGGACATATATAACATTTTGAGTTACAGGCCTTACCGTCAACTATGGTTTCTTCAAAAGTAAATCCTACTTCCGAAACTCTGTTTTTTATTTTATTTATGATCGTAGCATACTACATGTAGCAGTATACTACACTGAAACTAGCAGCAGTGCGCACCGTGTGCTACACCACGATTGGTTTACCACTCTGACCAGACTACGCGAGCGAACAGAACGCGAGTGAAAAGAACGGAGTTTGTCTTGCATTCAGGGAATACGGAATTTTCTTCTCATGTTCTTCCAGTTTCAGTGGTTAAAAAATTTACTGTTTACTTATTTTAAAAACTAGCGTCATAAAGGTTAGCGTTTTTATCCCGCTATTTTCTACTTAGCTTGGGGGGTGAATATAAGACATAGAAATAAATGATTTTCCTATTATAACGTACCTAATGAAGTTCTAGATTTTATTCTTTCTCCTTCGCTCTCCCGAAGCCCTCCTCGAGTTAATGGTTGAATAGGATTGCTTTCTCTCTCTTTCCGATTGTGATAGGTACACTGAAAAATACTCTGCCCTCAGTGTCGTTGGGTGGATGGGGCAAGCAGAAAAAATGCAAAACATCTGCGCCTTCACAGGAGGTAATGGTCCCTTCTGGACCGGGTGTGTTGCGGCTTTTTTTGTTTTGACAGCGGCAGATCTTCATGGAACCCCCCCCCCCCACACTCTCCGCCAATAGCCGAGGCGAGCTAGGGGGCAGCCCTGCACTTCAACCCTGTCTACCGAGTGATCTGTCAGCTCATGCTAGCAGTCTGGATCTGGACTTTACATTCAAGCAAATCATTCAACATAGATTCATAACACACTTTAGTTTTTTGAAAATTTTCTATTTGTTGCCTGACATGTTGAAATTCATTTACAATTTCTTCATCGGTCGCTTTTACAAATCTAAATCTTATCGGTCTGCAGAATGAAGTGGATGACATTCGAGGATTCTTCCATAATATTTGTTTAGTCTTCTGTTCATCTAATTCATAAAACTATAAGGGCACGCCTGCCAAAACACATAACTCTTCAAAATTCAGTTCATTGGACTTGCCTTATAATGTATTGACTTTGACCCCCACTACCATCACATCCCCACTTAAATACGACAGTTCTAACACAAATTTATCTTTATTAAAAAAAAATTTTCTATAATCTCCGACTGTACGACACGCTTCACGGTAATGTCAAAAATAGCCTGGGGGCCGGATTGACTAACTCGGAGTGTTTTGAACTTGTGGAGATGAGATCTCTTTTGCCACTTAATTCTCCACTCGGAATTCTGTAACTCGTGGAATTTGTATTGAGATTTACCAAACTCTCCATTGCACTCAGCAAAACTCTCGGCTGTGTTAGTTGTGGAGAAGTAAGAAAAACTTTTCTCAACTGACAGTATTGTCTGCTTTTATTATCCTTTGTGAAGGTACCAATGTATCTAGGATCTTCAAATTGAATTATGGATTAACTGCATATCCTGGCTATGCTTTCAAAAACAAATTATGGACATCCTTGCAATACTTACAGAGAAATAAGGATTTTGGTGTCTCAAGGTACCCGCTAAAAATTGTAAATCATGCGAAAATGGTCAATTTGGTCGTCTTCCAGTACAGAAGAGATGCTATAAAAATTTTAAATATGCACATTAAATCTTGTATGTAGGATGACATCGCATCTTCATTTTATCCCCTAATTAGATATGTAATTAGTTTTTGAGTCCGATAAATAGTTTTGGAGATAACTTCAAAAGAAGTGAATCAGTTCATATTAAGATGAAAAAATGACCGTTTTTTGGTACAAAAATGGACATATTTTTAACTCATCATTATGAAGAACTGGTAAGTCGTGAAAATTCGCTTTCCATGAGAAAAATGTTCACAACAAGGTACTAATGGATGTGAAACAAAGAACAGAAGAAATATATGCAAAATATAGGAACTGGGGTGTATATGAGCAAAAAATCCGTCTTTCGGCGGTAAAAAATCAGTTATGAAGTTAAAATGATCAAAAAAAAACTACACAACTCCATTACCGGCTTTTCCCTCTTTAATTTGATACCAAACATGACTTATTTTGGACAACCGCCAATTGGGGGTGGTACGACCCCCATCCCCAAAGGACCCTCCCCGACAAATTGTTCACCTATATTTTTGTACTCTAGACCCTAAATCCATAGAAAAAATCTCCAATGCTCTACGAGCCTCCCACACAGAGTTAGCCTTAGCCGTCTCAATATTTCGTTTTCTTTAATTCCCAAATTCTCCATTCCACTTGTTAATTCTCCGGTGTTTTGCAAGTGGAAAAGTAAGTGGAAAAATTGTATTGTCTGCTTTTGTTGCGTTTTGTGAAGGTATCTAGGTACCTAGGAATTTCAAATTTAGTTATATATTCACTGCGTGTCCTGGCTATATTGTGAAAAACAAATTATTTAAATCCATTCAATACTAACAGAGGAACAAGGATTTTGTCTCTCAAAGTACCCGCTAAAAATTACAAATCACGCGAAATTGATCAATTTGGTCGTCGTCCAGTACAGAAGAGATGCTGTAAAATTTTTAAATATACACGGTAAAGCTTGTGTGTAGGATGAAATCGCATCTACATTTTGTCCCCTAATTAAATATGTAAATAATTTTTGAATCCGATAAACCGTTTTGGAAATAACTGTAAAAGAAATGTAGCCGTCCTTTTTAAGGTGAAAAATTGGCCGGTTTTGGTACAAAAATTGACACATTTCATCTCATCATTGCGAAGAACTGGTAAGTCCTGGAAATTTACTTCCCATGACAAAAATGTTCACAACGGAGTACTAATGGATGTGAAACAAAGAACGGAAGAAATATATGCAAAATATGGAAACTGGGGTGTATATGACCGTAGTGTAAAAAAATAGTTTTTCGGCGGTCAAAAGTCAGCTATCACGTTAAAACGATCAAAGACAAACTACACCACTCGATTACTCTCTCCTCCCTCTTTAATTTGGTATCAAACATGACGTAGTTTGAGCAACCCCCTATGAGGGGTGGTACGACCGCCAACCCCCAAAACACCCTGCCTGCAAAATTGTTCACCTATATTTTTGTACTCTAAACCCTTAATCTATCAAAAAAAAAAATTCCAATACTCTTCAGCCCTCCCACAGTTATAGTTAGGCGCCCGTGAATATTGCAATAGCAAAATTTACCGCCGAGGCCGCTCAAATCTGCAAATTACCGTTAATCGAAATAAAATATAGCCTATAATACCCATGCGTGCCTAATTACCAAAGTGAATTCTTACTTTTTTTTTATTGGGCTTAGAGATCCTGAGCTTACCCCTGCGAATTATTGCAGCTCCTGATATTGTCTTAATTTTTTTAATTTCCCTTAATCAGCTCCCATTTCTACCCCGCACTCTCCCCGCCCCTTTTCCTAAACCTATCTTGTTCGCGCTGAGCTCCCTTTTTTTTGTTACCACATACATTCTCCTTCTACTCTCCATTCTCTCGTTATCCCGGAAAAACTCGAGAAAACCTACTCTCCTACATCCCTCAAAAACTACCCTAACAAAAAAGAAATTTAAATTTATTTCGACAGTGGAAGGTAATAGACAGATGTACCTCACATATGAAAAAAAGTCCAGCCCTCTACAACAAAACTTGATACCCTTAATCGTCCCAGGCGATTCGCACTTTTTCACATTTCTTACGTTTTCCCTAATTCTCCAACCATGTTAGTGAATTGGGAATGGAGAATTAGGGAATTAAAAATTCTAAGAAAACGCAATTCTCATCTCCCAAATTCCCAAATTCTCCGCGCTACAGAATCCGGCCCCTGTAGTATCGAGATTTTACATTGGTTGGAGGGGGGGGGGGGGGGGGAGGGCGGTACATAAAACAATACACAGGTACACAACGTAAGTTATACAAGCAATTGTCGTACTGCTAGCTTCGCTACTGAGTTAAGACTGGCTAGGACAAAAAGAGAGAACTTGGGTCAGAGTCGAGCCGGTCTGACTGTCGGCATTATCAACTAAATCGTATATAACACACAAAAATTAAATTTTTATTTAATTGGTTTCCAAAATGTTAAAACCCGGACAGCATAGGAAACCCCGTCCGGACGCTCCCTGCCCGCCCACAAAAACTAGGATAAATCCGGGAAACCCGGACGGATGGCAGCATTAATCTAGGGTTAAATATACTTCTCTTTGTCGATTTCTATTACATTTTATCTTTTTTAGTTTTTTGTTAACTAATGCTGTATATAATGATATTCTATGACTTGTATATACAACAAGAATTCCCCTTACGAAAAAGATAGTTATTCTTGCGAGAGGAATAACTCTCGGGGAAAGGTGATAAAAAATTTGAAATTTCTTGTCTGTGGCAATTATATTTCGTTTTGTTTATGCGTGTAGTACTCTTGTTGTGGGGTAATTTCACTGTAGCGGATTACTATAGTTTCTTCGCCAATAAGAGTAGTACCTACGTGTTTTTATTTTTCTATGGCACGAGACCAGTACGTTTTATAATGTTGTTTACCGCAATGATAAAATGCGAGTCTTTCCACAGCCCTCTAGACCTCCACGATTTACTCTATTTATGTGTTACATATGGCTCCCGGATAACAGGGATCCATTCGTTTAGTATTGCATACGAATGGAAAGGGAGGGGTCTATCACCGGGTGTTGTTGCCACTATTTCCACACCGGCGACAGTCCCTTGTGGCTGCAGGTGAGATTATTTTATTCTGCTTCCTTTTGCACTTGTCTAAGACGGTATTCTCTTTATTTTGTTTCTGGTGCAGTCCTTTCAATTGCCTGAAAGTATGGCCTATGTTCGTGTTGCCACGATTGCATGGACTCTCCGGTGAGTGCTCTGGTAATAGCGTTCACCGCTACTCCTCTGTTCCCAGAGGCCCCTGTCGATTGGGAGAATTTAGAGGATGACTGTTATGATAGGGACAGCTTCATGCAAAGGCCCGATGTACGCATCGCGTCCAGCGCGTTTTCCGCTTCTTTCGCGGTAGACCCGTGTAAGTTAGGAGTAAGACCCAATGAATGCACTGTGTTGATACTCTTAAGATTTATTTATAAAAAAAAAAATTGTCATAGAAAAGTTTGAGTTATTAATTAAATCGACAAATAATTAAAAGAATTGTCAGAACCACTTCCGACTGAAAATGGAAAACAATTGACAAGGAAAAGAACTGTCAAAGCATCTGCCACGCGTTAAAAGTAGAAAATTGCTCTTTTTTCGCGTCGAGTACGGCAAGCGAACACGAACTTAAACCCGTATATTCTATTGAACTATTTTGTGTTGTCGCTGTAGTTGGCAGATGCAAACCTCTTAAATATTTTACCGCATTTAGTTTTCTTTAAAAATTTTGTGTAATTATCCTGTACTTCTTGCCTCTTCTATAGTATAATCAAAAAAATATATATATATAAAGAAAAAAATGTTGAGGTTCTTAATCTTATTACCTGTTCCCTCTTTCAGTTTTGCTCTTGTTTTAGGGTTGCGATACCTCAACTTGGGGCTGCCGTGGTCAATAGTTCGGTTCGACTGGTATTGGTTGTTAGTTTTTACATTATTGTTGTTTGGTTTTTTGCCGGATTACAAAAATATATACTATTAGCACAGACAAGTAATAACAGATATCCAGCGCCTATGGACGAAAGTGATGTTCTGCAGTATTCAAGAAGAAGAATACAAAAAGCGCTCTAGTGTCGTTTGCCCGTAGAAGTTTTTGTCTTTGCTACGAAATGAAAAAATTATATAAATTTCAGCTGTTAGCGCGCGTTGATCCTACTATTCCGTAATTACGTTGTGCCATAGACATCTCTCTTTCGAATACAAAATCAACGATGCCTCGACGATGCCTCGACCTTTGATGTAGGGAAGGCCTCAATTTCTTCTTAGAAATTTACAGAAAATGTTTCGGTAGAATTTTTATTTCCTTTAGAGGCAGACTGGAGTTATTTTCAGATACAATACTTTCATGTGTGCCGTGGCCGCTCCATAAATGTATACCAATTCTAAAGAAAAAATGTAAAGTAAATTTATAGGAAAATTTTCTCATGTACTCAGCTAGCGGGCATAAACAAAAGTAGCTTCATCATTGTCGTGTAGCCAGTCTTCTTCATAGGTCATCGGTTTTCGATTCTTTTCTTTCTTTTTAGCAGTAGATTAGATTAGCGTTTTGGCAGTAGATTATATTTTAGGATTATTGGTAACATAAATTTCGATATTTTTCTCTTTAAATTTTGCTTAGATTTAGAATTATTTTTTCTTTAGAATTTGATTAGAGAAATAATGTTCTGCAGTTCTTCTTTTAGGTGTAGTAATTAAGATATATTTTGGTAATTACTACTTGAGCTCCTTTGCTGAATTTATAGGACATTGTAGCTTTAGATATTTTGTTAGGTTTAGTTTTGGATTTTAATTTAGATACTTAAATATTCATTATAATCATTTACATTACCTAATATTTTTACATATTGGTCCATTCTTTTTTTTGCTTAAGTCACAGATTGGGGATAACAAATTTAAATTTCGGTATTTTTCCTTTGAGTTTTTGTTTAGATTTAGGATTTTTCTTTACAAGTTTTTTAGAAAAGATTTACCTTATTTCTTTAGCTGTTTTGTTGGATTTCGAGGACAGTGCAGGTTTCTTTATTTTATTGGCTTTATTTTCGAATTAAATAAGATAATTTCTATATATCAAATTTTTCAATATGTCTTTGGCAAAGAAATAAATGTGTAATACATTTATGTCAAGCGAATTTAATATTATTTCCTGAGAGGAGATTCTTTGAATTTCCTAAAAAGGGAACTGAAGTATTTTCACTGGCTTTCTGTTGTAGATGAAAACTCCCAAAATGTTATGTCATACAGAAAATGATGAAGATGAAGAGATGCTTTTAATTTTCCTATAACTAGGAAAACATATCAAAGAAAAGTGGTTGATTCAGATGTCAGCATCGAAGAATTAAATCAAGCTTCCTCTGTTTTATCTACATCGAAAAACAGCAATGATATTGAAAGTGACTTTTGCTATGAATGCCCAAAACAATTTAAAAACATTAAATATAATATGAAAAATATTGCATATTGCAAATTTAAAGCAAAGAATAAAAATACTGGAGATAGAGAAACAATTATTAAAAAACAAAAACAAATTATTGAAAAATAAGGTCCTACGCTTAAAGAAGAATAGACAAGGAGTTAAAACTCAGACAGTTAATGAATCTATTAAATCGCTGATGGGACCTAGCGATAATTCAAAGACTATTGCAAAAATTATATTTTCAGTTGACTCAAATAAAGTGTACACAGAACAACAAAAGATTTTATGTCAGTGTATTTACTTTCCCCCATCTACAGGATACAATTTTTTAAGGGATATTCTTATTCCCCGACTTCCCTGTGTATCATCATTACATAACTGGATTAAAATTAAGGCTATACCGCCTGGCTTTCATTCCAATGTACTGCAGGAAATTGCAGACTAATACTGTCGAAAAGAGAAAGGGAGGTTGAGCTTTGTTTTCGTTTTCACGAAATGAGTTTCCAAAAGCAATTAAATTATAACAAGGCTTTGGATAAAATGGACGGATTTGTCGACTACGGTGATGGAAAAAGGACAAAAGACAGCGCTAAATCAGTTTATGTTTTTATGATTCGAAGTATTGCTAGAAAATTCAAACAAGTGTTGCATTATGTTGCGTGTCCAAGTGCTATTGCAGTAGATATTTTGCAAATGGAAATAAAAAAATGTATTGATGTTTGCAATAAGATGCAGTTGCATGTAAGATCAATAGTTTGTGATTAATCCCCAATCAATAGGAAACTTTGTAATTTGTGCAACGTTTCACCAGAGAATAATTTTTTCATCTTTAATGACATAAAAATCTCCGCGTTTTACGATGTACCATATTTATTTAAAAGTGTCAGAAATAATCTCTTAAATTCTGACCTTAGTACTCCAGATGGGTTAGTGAGTTGGAAAATTGTAGAATTTCTATATAATCATGAAAAAAATAAAGCTACCAAAACATGCCCGAAATTATCATTGTCTCATATTTATCCCACAACATTTCAAAAAATGAGTCTAAAACGTGCTGTTCAGATCCTCAGCAAAAGCGTCGCTGCAGGAATTAAGGCATTATTAGCTTTAGGAAAATTTCCACAGAATTTTGGAGACAAAGCACTCTCCACCTCCTAAATTAATTATTTGATATACTTAATGGACGTCCACCAATTTCAATAAAATCATTTGAAATTAAGTTCCTTATGGATATGAAGACGTACCTTCTTAGTATAAGTCCAGAGGAGAAAGCAAATAGAGCTCACTGTTTTTAAGGTTTGGTATTATCAATAAATTCTGTTTTAGACACATCACAGATTTTTTTTGAAAAATACCAGGATATTGTTTATTTTCATTCAAATAAAATGAATCAAGATCTTTTGGAAAATTTCTGTTCTAGAATTAGAGCCCGCAATGCAAAATTATCTATAAAATTTTTGTTTTCATCAAAATATGCAAATTGACAGTGATGAAATACTCGAAATTGACTGGAACGCAGCGTTTGAAATACATACAAAACAGTTCAGGGAATAAATGCCTAAGCATGGTCGAAGATCAGAATGATGCTCCTTTTATGAAAAGAACCCTGGAATTTACGGTAAGAATGAAGAAAATGAGTCTTCAGTACAGCTAAATGAAGTTGCTATAAGATATTTTAGTGGATATTGCTTTCTTCAAACCATGAAAACTTTAAAAATCCCTTTTTTCTGAGTATGTCCATATACTGACGCAGAACTACAGCTTAAATACAGGTGTTAGTTCAATTTTAATTAAACTGAAGCAATACGACAATTAAAGGGCTTAATTTCACCAACCGAATTTTTTTATAATATATGTAAATTACGCACAATAATATTCGAAAGCATTTTTAGAACCACGCCAATAATTGACAATATTCAGCAATACATTATAAAAAAATGTGTCCATCAAACGGATGAATATAACTCGGAATGGTTCAATAAAAACCAAAAATGCTATGAGCATCGTGTAAGAATTTGGAATTTATGATACTAGTTCTTTTACCTAAAAATTGCAAGTGGATACAAGACATGGAAAAATCAAACAAATTAAAAATTTTCTCTAAAAATAAAAAGATTATATTATAGAGATTATAGAATATATCACATTCATAAAATATTAATTTAGTTACATATTTTAATATAATGAAAATATCTCCAGTCGGCCACTACAGTGAATGAAAATTCTGCCGAAATATTTTCTGTAAATTTATAAGAAGAAATGAATGCTTGTTGCTTAACTAACGTCTACGCTCATAAATATTATTAGCCGCCCCAAGCACTCATTGACGGCCATAATACATAAAAATTCTAAAGAAAAAATATTCAATAAACTTCTAGGAAAAATTGAGGTCTTCTGCATCAGGCCGAGCCATCGCTGATTTTATGTATATTGGAGCGTGGCACTCATATTCATTGCAATCTACACACTCATCCATTCCTTTCATTCAAGCAATAGCAACAATTTACTCAGTTAAAAACAACAAATAAAAATTGGTTCGTTTTACGTCAGTTTACAAACGAAAATGAGCAAAAAAAAATGATTGCAGTCAATGTAAAAATTTTGTCGGTTCATTTCGTTCGGAGCTTTGCTAAAGTTAGCCAAGACTTGTCAGTTAATCTTGTTGGTTATGGGCCTTGCATATCTGTTATTACTTGTCTGTGCAGTTAGTTCCTTATGGTTGCCATTTATTACATTCTGCTTAATATTTAGTTTCCTTAACACTTTATCTAATGTTAGTTTTGTTCTAAGTATAGGTTAGTCTTGTTACCTTAGTTTATATATACAGGGTGTCCCGAATTAGGATGGCCATATGAAAGGAGGTGATAGATCTCGGGAAGAAATGAAAAAAAATGTATGGGAGGGGTCGGGGGTCTAACTTCACCCTCCTGGGAGCTACGGGGGTTTGAAGTTTTTTCCCAGTGTTGAGTAAGTGTTTCAACATGTTTCCCAATATCTCCTAGGGTTTTTTAAATATTGGAATGCGTCTTTTTCTAATCGATGGCTAATCAATTGCCCATTAAGGAGGTGTGAAATTCTTTTTCCTGTTGTTAATGTCTTCGAAGTTATAGCCCTGCAAAGTGAAAATTTTGAGTCAAAAAATAAATTTTTTCGGATTCAAATGAAATTATCTCAACATTTTACCCTATTATTTTTTTCGGCCTGGAAGAAAGCCCAATCTATAAGTTAGTCTTCACAGTACACAAAAATATTTGACCATTCTCAAATCTACAATAAAGTAAAAAGTGATTGAGTGAAAAACATGCTTAAGGTTTCTGAATGAAAACTTTTTTATTAATTAACCGATTTTTATGAATTTTTTTTATTTATATTGAAAACATTTAGCTCTTGTCCTGGAGGGTTTTCTTTTTTCGAAATTCATTTTCGAACATTTACATTATAATGGTTAAAGTTAGACATTTTCGAAATCGAATAACTTTTATTTGAATCGTACGATTTTTTAATTATAGCACTTTTTTGAAAGATCTTTTTATTCTGAACCCATTTTTTCAAGTTTTAGTTCATTTGGACTTTTGAGTGTCGAGAAAAATAGGGTGGGGGGAATTTTCGATATTAACTCTAACTTGAGTAATTTAAGGAGTAGGGGGATGAAATTTATACAACTTATAGATCCTTCGATACTGTATCTTTTGGTTTTCGAAAATGTTCGAAATTCGCAATAGATTTCGAAATTCACGCGGTTGAATTTTTCAAATCGTCATTTCAGATTTTCCCTTATTTCTCCACTCCCTGAGGGTCTAGCGAGATGTTTTAAGATTCTTTGGAAAGCCTATGGGCGTGGCTATAAAATATCAAAAATTTAGAAAAACGGTATTTTCGAAACGCTCGGAAAAGGGGGAAATAGGGTGAAGGGTGCCATCACGAAAATCGTCCTAGATTCCGTACTTCTTATCACATGGGGATGAAATTCTACACCTGAATTCCACTTACAATTTCCCATAGCATGACGGTATTTTTTTTTCGAATTTCGAAAAATTTTCATACAAAATTGATGATTTTCGAAAAACGTAAGGGTCATTTGCCCGGCTTATAACAAGTGAAATTCCAACTCCACTGGGTCGAGTGGGGTATCGTTGGAAAGAGAACACTTCAAAATTTACGAATCTGAAATTTCACCCCCCCCCCACCCTTCCTTGTGGGTGGGGGGAGGTAAAACGTAACGTAAAATGTTAGGGGGTGCAGCGGGGGAGCGGGGTGTCCGAGGAAAATTTCGAATGCGCCAAATGAAAGATCCCTTCGAGGACTATCGATTTGTGCACTAATATCGCTTAAGGGTGGTACTGGGTTGATTTAACAGGGTGTTCAATTTACATCTACCCGCATCACGGTGCTACCCCACAAAAAAAGTTATTGCAAATTTGGGATCCCAAAACATAAGTAATAGCGGATCAAAGAGCATGAAACTTGCTGGAAAACTTAATAAAACATCAGCGAAAAACAAATTGGTGTGATCGATTTTCTTTTTCTGCCCTTATTTACTTAATAATAGTATTTGAAGTTCAGAAATTTGCTTTAACTATTTTCAATATTCGAACCTGTTTTGCGGGGAGAGGGGGGACCCGATGAAAAAACTAACTTCAGATTCGTCTTTAATTCAATAAAGGGATTAAAGTTATGAAAAAAAAAATTTAGGGTGGGGGGATTTTGTGGTGGGGGGTTGTTACCCCACCCCCCACAAGCCCTAAATTTGGCATGTGGGGTGTCTAATTAAAGCCCCCGCCGAGCTCTATCGAATGGCGTTTTTCAAATTTCAATTGAGTATACTTCGTAGTATATTTTTTTCACCCTCTTACATTTTACCTGAAAACCACTTTTTCACTTTGTCGGACCCTGCATCATAACGGATGCCCGTAGAGAAAAAATTTTATATTCAAATTAAAGGTAACCAAATTCTCTATCCATTAGAATGTTTTCATTTGTGATTTAAGACATTTTCTCACTGAGTTTTTCCTCCCGAAGTTCAAAGTTTTTCCTCATCTGGGTCCCATATACCCCATTACTACATATGAGTTATTTTTCCAATTTTTTTTCAACCATAGGCATTAGTGTTCGATTACGAAACTTTTTTATCTTTACAAAAAAATTTCTCCGAAGCACCGTTATTCCGTAAAGAGAAATTGTAAATTTTTACATCATCTCACGGCAAAAAGCGGCAAAAAGCCGTCGTAAAAGGAGGTTGTTCTACTATTATTAAGTTTTCTCCTAAACTATCAGCCGGAGCGGAAAACTAATTGCAAATAAACGTTCCCAACAAAACAGGCTTCATTTTATCCGCTGACATTATACTCAAAAAGTGTATAATTAAGTAGTAATAGTAGAAATAAAAACTTTGAAAACGACCAAAACGGTCAGAAAACGCCATGAAAAACCGGCATTTCCTTAATTTAAGCCGTTTTGTTGAGATACTTTTGTTTTTATTTTAGCTATTTTTAACCGGATCTTCATAGTTCATTTTTTCTATGATAACTATGACCCCTGGGAATCTTGTGGATTTTTTTCAATTTTTTCCGGAGCCGGAAGGGCTCCTACGGGCCCATTTAATCACCCTGTTCCCAAAAAAACAAATTTCATTCCCATAATTACATTGCGAGGCAAGCTAAATTAGTTTCATGAACACACATACGTACATAGGTGTGCTACTGAAAACTACCACCCTTTTTATCTCGGCCAAATTCCAACCGATTTTCAAAATTCTTTTTACTAAATTCATCTTAGTGATTTTTTTCTGATTTTTTAAGACTATTACGAATTTCGTAGGGTACCGGGTTATAGGGTTCTTGCCCACCCCCTCATATATTATAATACGAAACTAATTTTCATTTGTGTATGTAAGCATTTGTATATGAACTAAGAAGTACACAATTTCATTGAAAGATGCATTTATAGCGCAAGGCAAGTAAGATAGTTTGGCTTAGCCAGTAGGGCGCTAGGTCAGAGAATTTAGGGATTGTGAGTTCGAGTGCTGAATTTTTTTTAATATTTTATTTTTTATATATATGGCGGGTTCATTGCTAAAGTGAACCAAGCACAGATCTTTTTCAAGCTTTTGGTTTATCCCTTTCTTGACGGCTACTTAGAGCTGTGATATTCAAGTAAATTGGTACTCATTGGAAATAAATTTACCAGTAAAAGTGAGACTTGATGCTTATTATGAGGATTTTTTTCAACATAAAGCAAGGTTGGCCTATTTATTATTGGAGTACCTATATGGAAAAAAATAAAGAAAAATATGATATATGAGACGGATTTGGAAGATTGCTATGTAGGTTTCATATCATTATGTGAAATGTAACATTCAAATTTAATTTTTTTTTAAAAAGCCCATGTGCAAATTTTGTTAATAATCTGCGTATAACCCATGATTACATAACCTGTATATATACCCTGATTTACATATTTCCACGGTAGGAGGTTGTTCTACTCTTATTAATTTTTCTTCTAAACTATTAGGCCGATCGGAAAACTAATTAGATTTAACTTTATGGGGCAAAATGTAGATGCGATTTCAAACTACAAATATCCTATACCGTTTATATATTTAAAATATTTATAGTATCTCATCTGTGATAGAAGATGACCAAATTGAGCATTTTACGGGTCATTTAAAAAAATTTCAAATTTCTTCATACACCAAAGTCGATCGTTATCCGTAAGTGTTAGTTCAATTTCAACTATTCCTTTTTCAAAGTATACCTAGGATATGTGGCATTACAAATGATGTAAATTTAAGGTTTGCGTCCACCTTGGTGGAGGGGGTGGGAATAAAAACGGGAAAATTTTCGGATTTTTTTTTAGAAAAAAATTTTCAAATCATTTTTTTAGTAATGAAATTTTCAAGGAGGGCTGAACAAGGGTAGATAATTACAACCCCTATTTGTCCTAAAAATAAATCTTTTTACTAAATCTCGATGCGATTCTAATTACCGATTCGCCGATGAGTTTTGTATGATACTATCTTTCATCGGTCATTACATTACATTCAGCGCCATATTTTTTGTATATCCTGCAACAATTAAGCCACTTTTTTTCTCTTAACATTATCTCTAATCCACTAGCTTTTACCTAAAATAAACTACAAGACATTATTCAAAGTCGTTTAGCAATAACTAACCAAATAAGTTTGCATGGTTCGCTAAATTAGATTCTAATTAGATTCGTCCCTCATTTATATGGGGAATGTTACGTACGATTGAAATGTTTTAATTTTAACGGGACTTATAGCAATCGTATAAGTCCCGTTTTAAATTTAGAAGTAGTATACTACTGTCCCTAAATTATTGTGTTTTTTTTCAATGCTATCCGACAAACGGTTTAAAAGATTGCAATACATAGATTTCATTATCTCATTTAATTTGCATGCTCATATTAAGGAATGAATTAAAATTCCCGTTATTTTGTAATTAATATGCAAATTTTTTTAGCTTAATTTTTATTACGATTTTTTTCTGATTTTTTGAGCATATTTTCAAACTCCTCCGACATACGTGACAAAATCTGAATATTTGGCGCCCGAAATCAGCGTCCTGAAAATTGATTTGGAAATTTCGTTATACGAAATAACAATTATTCCAATTTTTAATTTTTCTCTACAATTGTGATCATAAAAGGATTATCTATACCGAATTTTAGCATTCTCTGATTTTATTTTCCTATTTAAAAAAATTAAAATGTCCTGGAAATGTAAGGTCCATTAGACGACTCCTGGTGGGGGCCACATAAAGCAACTGGACAGTCTATTTCAAGAAGTGGCTTTTGACATTCCTGCTTTATCGTTTAAAATTTATTTGAGCCAATTCGGTTACTTCCTTCAAATTCTACAAGAATTTCACTTCGACAAGTCCAGCCAAGATTTGCGAAATCAAGCATTTTGTAAGGGGTTTGCCCATCAAAAAATCTCAAAATATCACGATTTCATTTTTTGAGCCTACCCCAACATGTGGGGACTCATTGGAAAGGTCTCGATGAGTAGATTACAGAAATAACAAAAATTTCCCCCCTCCACCAATTTTTCGGGTGATTTTAGACAAAAACCCGTTATTTTTGCAGTCTGTGCTTCCTTGAATTACACAAACTTCCAATACAGAAGGCCATTATAGCTACTTATGTCCTATAATTTTCAAAATTTATTTGAAGTCATTACCTCTTATCATTCAGGAGATATCGAATTTCAAAGTATTCAAGTCCCAATATAATTAGGGAATTCCTTGGTGCATGTAGGTATGTATGTATGAAAAGTGAATTTCCTATTTTTCATCCTATCTTAGCGATTGAGCACTCATTGGAAAGGTACATTTTGAATATGCAAAAACATTTTACCCCCACCATATAATTTAGTGAAAAGGAAGGCGGGGAAAGGAATGATTTGTACTACGCGTACAGTTTGAGCACGTGTATCTCCTACAATTATTCACTTATTTCAGAAATTTTTCGATTTTCTGTTATTGTGAATTTTTCTGATTTTTTGAACATATTTGCAAACTCCTGCGACGAACAACGTGACGTAATCAGAAATTCTTGAGCGCCAAATTTCCACCTTGAAAAGTGATTTGAAAATTTTATTGTATGAAATAACGGTTATTCCAATTTTTAATTTTTTCCTACAATTGTGATCATAAAAGGATTGTATGTACCGAATTTTAGTATTCCTAGATTTTAAATTTCTATTAAAAAAAAAATAAAATGTCACGATTAATTTTTACGCGTCTGTATACACCTGTGAGATCGAACACAATTCAGTCTATATATACATTTATAGCCCAAACTGGACAGGGGAGTTTGGCTCAGTCAGTAGGGCGGTAGGTCAAAGTTGTTGAGTAGGGCGGGTATGGGTTCGATTGTTAACAGTGGAATTTTTTTTTTTTTAATTTTTTTTTATATATGACGGGTTTATTGCTAAAGTGAACCAAGTCCACTTTTACAACTGATAGTAATATTGATTAGAGTTGGTCCATTGTGATTTTAT
Source organism: Dioctria rufipes (assembly GCA_963924295.1). Classification (NCBI taxonomy): domain Eukaryota; kingdom Metazoa; phylum Arthropoda; class Insecta; order Diptera; family Asilidae; genus Dioctria; species Dioctria rufipes. Next base: position 41,613 of record CAWUPM010001398.1, on the reverse strand, counting down.
TTACTATTTTTATGAAAAAGGCCGTCTGCTAACTTTCAGCGCTCTAAGTGAACTATGCCTATAAAAAAATTCGTATACAAAATTTCAGTTCACTACGTAGATGCATTCTCAAATATTCTCAAACATATAGCGAAAAACTAAATTTTTAAAGAAAGCCCCATGAAAGAGATACCCGATTTGTTTTTTTTTAAAGCCAGTGTGCAAAATTTCAACTCAGTTAATTGGAAATTTTTATTTTTCCTGTATCTTACTACGTTCATGCGTCAGTTTCCAAACAAGATAAACAAAAGTACCAAAGTGCCAAGTTCCCGCTTTGAAATTTGACAGTCAGGCTCTAATATGGCCGAGCGTCACGCACAGATAAGCCGGCATTTTGGTTACGCTGAAGGTAGATACACGACAAGTATTCCCATTAGAATTTTGACACATTGAAGCTGATAGCCTGTGACGTAATTGTGTGACTAATGTACATGCATGTTTATAGGAAAGACAGAGAGATCAGAGAGCGTATTGTGTTCCAGGTACCGTGATTTCCTATACATTTCACGATATGACATCATCTAATGGTGGAACATGGTTCGTAATGGGAATAACATGAATTCTATATACATTGGGGTACACTCATGTACCTGAGAAGATGGCCTTATACCGGCGCGGCGCTCCCTTGAAATATCGAGACTTCCAATATAGGAGAAAGTTATACTCACTTAGCTTTCAGCGTTCAGGAGATATCAAAATTCAAAGTATTTAAGCCCCTATCTAATTGGGGATTGGTGTACGTTCCATACATTATGTATGTATGTAAGTGGTAAAACATAAATTTACTATTTTTCATCCAATCTTAACGTATGACCACTCATTGGAAAGGTCTCGATGAGTGTATTTAGTGAAAAAGATGGGGAGGGTGGGAGTAAAAACCAGAATTGACTCCACTCTTTTGGCTATTGCTCCTCACCCTCCTTACCGTTTCTCTTCATTCTTTTTGCATATGGTGGCCAACCCCTCTCTCTACAAACAGGCAATCATCTGTTCCTCCCCTCACACCGTCGCGAAGCACACCATGCCAATCTACAGTCTACATTCAAAAAAAATTTCCGACATGCCTCCACTCTTTTGTCCATTGCTCCTCACCCTCTGGACCGTTTCTCTTCATTCTTCTCTCAAATGATAGCCAACCCCTCCCCCTACCTATGGGAAAACGTCGCACCCATCCCCACCCTCTCGCCGGGCATCGCCGGCGGGCTCACCCTAGTTAATATAAAGTAAAGAGTGACGGCGAGGCCGAGCGCAGCGAGGCCGAGCAGCGTTTAATTCTATACATTTTGTATGAAACGATGCGAGATTTCGGTTTTCCCATACATTTTGAGTGAAAACATGAGTAAGAAATTTCGAGGGTTTATGACTTTGCCCAATAAGTGCCAGTAATTATAAATTGATATTTTTTTAATTAATTTTCCTAGAACCGCAACTAAATTTTTTTTTCTCGGTGGGTCAAGAGAATTTGAAGGGGGGGGTTTCTGGAAGGGGAGGGGGGAAAAACATGAATTCGCTGTAATTTGGTACATGTGTTGCCCTCGATGTCGCGCATCTTTTGGTCAAGTTTTTTTTGAGAGGGGGGCTTGCGCTCGGCGGGGAGGAGGGGGTGAAGTTGAAATTATTTTTGTTAATATCTCCACAACCAAGAGGCGTAGCGGGGTGTTTGATGTCTTAAATGAAAGCTGCCATCTGCCGCTATACGTGTTAGAAATTTCAGTTGCCCCGGTTTGAGGGGGGCGGAATAGGACGAGGACGCAATATCGTAGTGTCGGGGGGTATAGAACCAAAAAAATGTGCAGGGGTAAGCTCGGAACTTACCAGGCCGATTGAGATAATTTCAAAAACATGTGCTACAAAAGACCTGCGAAAAACAAGTAGGGTACTACGTTTTTCGATTTTTTGGGGTGGGGGGGAGTATGGGGGGCAAACGCCTTTTTGCGTTTGCAGGCTATTTGAGATCCCCAGTATAGACGTGTGGGTACTCAAACTTCTTAGAATAAAAAAACAAATTCAAAAATGTAATAGATTACCCATATTGTACTAGAGCAAAATTACTTCAACCCCCTGCCTTTCCGTTATTTCGCGTTTTTTCGACTTAACACCGAAATACAAAAATGCTCTACCTGCACTCCCCTATCGATCCCCATCATTACTTTTTTCGAAATTTGATCTTTTACTTTCGGAAAAAAACGTACTAGATTTTTTTACACAAAATCGCCCATAAATCCGTAGGGTCAAGTCCGATCGGAAAACGGATTTCACCGTTCGACTCACCTAATCGTCCACTACAATTCGTGGAAGAAAATTTTTTTCACCAGGGTAGCATTATGGTGGGGGGTAGGTACCCCCGGCGGGGGGGTGGCTCCAATTCGCCATGTTACATATCAAATTAAAGGTCCCGCCGAGTACTATCCGACTATGCACTTTTTTTCCCGATTCCGAAAACTTCATCGAGACGTTTTTACCGTTGAAAGTCCAATTCCCATGCATTTTCATACATCTACGTCACATATACCCCATTTACCACATTTCGCATATATTTCAATTTTTTTTTCTTTCACACGCATTAGTGGTCTATTGTGAACATTTCTCCCATAGCAAGTTATTTTATTAGAGCACAACAAATTACCGTAATAATGAAAAGAAAAAAAATCGAGATTTTCACACAAAAATCGCTCATTTCTTCCCTGAAAAACGACACTTTTTTTTCTTTTTCTATTATTCACAAAACTATAAAACGCACGTGAAAACTAATTAGATACGCGATTAGGGCACAAAACGTAGATGCGATTTCATCCTACAAACATCCTTTTCCGTTTACATTTAAAAATTTCATAGCATCTCATCTGCGAAGGAAGACGACCAAATCGGCCATTTCTGGGGTCATTTTTGAATAATTTCAAACTACCATCATACACAAAAGTCGATATTGCTGGAGATGTATGAGACAGATTTCCATGATTCTTTTTTTAAACTATAGCCAGGATATGCTCCTACACGAGGACTATCCTTTTTTGGGGTTAGCCCCCCCACGTGGGGAAGGGGGGTCAAGAACGGCAAAATTTTTCGATTTTTTTTTGGAAAAATCAATTTCAATCCTTTTTTTTAGTAATGAAATTAACAATGAGGGAAAACTGGGTGGGGGTATTTTCAACCCCTATTTGTTCTTAAAATAATACGTTTTACAAAATCAACTTTCGATTGTAATTAACGAATTTATAGTCATTTTTCTAAAACACTACCGAAATTCATTAATTAGATTACATGCAACGCCACCATGCGGGTCTATTTTCCAACTTTAAGCCACTTTTTTACTACTATTACTTTCTTTAATCTCTTAGCTTTCATCTAAAAAAAACCCCAACTCATTATCTTTATTAGTTTAGGAGGTACTGAAACAATTACATTACGAGGTGCGCTAAATTAGATTCAATCTAATTAACTCCCATACATAGGTGTGGGGGTTAATATCTCGGCCAAATTCCAACGGATTTTCATAATTCTTTTTGCTAAATTTATTGTACCGATTTTTTTGTGATTTTTTGAGACTATTCCGAGGTGGGTGGGGCCGCGGGTTACAGAGTTATAATGGCGGGTTACATATATATTATATATTAATATCAAAAAAATTAAAAAAAATACAAAAATTATTTTTCGGGGGGTGGGGGTAATTATTTTAGATTCTACTATCTGTGTAGATTATCCATTCAAAATTTCAATAAAATAGGTGTATAACTTCAAGGTCAAATGGTCATTCATATGTACCAAGAAGAAAAATTTTCTCATTTTTTTGATTTCACGTGTTCTGAGGGGGGTGCGGTAAAGGGGCTGACGGGACAAATGATGCATGAAATTTAAAGCTACTCTTATTATATATATGCAGGGTAAAGCATATCTCGGTCGGATGTAATTTAATTTACATAAGTTAACTGTAACTTGCACTCTACCATCACTTTTTTTAGCCCGGTAAGGGGTGTCTTTTACAAGGGAACATCATATAATTTCCTGAAAAGTTAACTTTTTTTCAACTTCTCTTTTACAATTAAATACTACATAAAATGCTTAATATAAGTTCTTTGGATAGCAAGACTCCATTATGACAATTGGTCGGACAAAAAAATTGTTCAAATTAATTCATTGATATAGAGATATTAGCTCAAATTTCGCATATCTAGATTTCATGTGCTCTGAGGGGGGTGCGGTAAAGGGGCTGAGGGGACAAATGATGCATGAAATTTAAAGCTACTGTTATGCTATACATGCAGCGTAATGCATATTTCTTTGGGATTGAATTTAATTACAATAAGCAATCTACAACTGACACCCTACCATCACTACTTTTCAAGAATTATGGGGTGTCGCTAAAAAGATGGCCTTATACCGGCGCTCCCTTCGAATATCGAGACTACCAATATAGGAGAGAATTATACCTACTTATGTTCTTCAAATATCAAAATTTATCTGAAGCTATTAGCTGTTATCGTTTAGGAGATATTAAATTTCAAATCTCCTAAGTCCAACTCTAAATGGGAAATTTGTTCGTGTTTGGTTGTGTGTATATATGTTCTTTATGGAAAGTGCTTTGTCCTATATAACTCACTACGGTTAAGTCCTATTGAGAAACTGATTCGACTATGCGACTTATATGATCGACCCCTAAAACTCATTGAATAAACTTTTTTCCCAGAGGGTACTTTAGGGTGGGGGGTAGGTACCCTCTGGGGAGGGGGGATTCCAGTACAGCATGTCGCATATCGCTGGAAAGCCCTCGCCGAGTACTATCGACTGGAGTACTTATTTTACTGATCCACTTCACTGGGTTGCTACAAATTAGGCCCAAAGTCGGTACTTTTTCGTTATTTATAACTTTCCTCCCTATAGCGGCGCTCCCTTCAAATATCGAGACTACCAATATAGGAGAGAATTATAGCCACTTATGTTCTCTAACTATCGAAATTTACTTGAAGCAATTAGCTGTTATCGTTTACGAGATATTAAATTTCAAATCTCCTAAGTCCAACTCTAAATGGGAAATTTGTTCGTGTTCGGGTGTGTGTATATATGTTCTGCGGTTTTTCGTACATAACTGAGTAGGGTACAAGTTCTTATTTCTTATTTTTCATCCGATCTTAGCATATGAACACTCATTGGAAAGGTATCGATGAGTAGATTACAGAAATAGCAAAAATTTCCCCCCACCCCCACTTTTCGGGTGATTTAAGGCCAAAAACCGTTATTTTTGCACTCTGCGCTTCCTACCGGCGCCCCCTTGAACTACACGGACTTCCAATATAGGAGGGAATTATAGCCCCTTATGTCCTTTAAATATTAAAATTTATTTCAAGCTTTTAGCTGTTATCGTTTAGGAGATATTAAATTTCAAATCTCCTAAGTCCAACTCTAAATGGGAAATTTGTTCGTGTTCGGGTGTGTGTATATATGTTCTGTGGTTTTTCGTACATAACTGAGTAGGGTACAAGTTCTTATTTCTTATTTTTCATCCGATCTTTGCGTATGAACACTCATTGGAAAGGTATCGATGAGTAGATTACAGAAATAGCAAAAATTTCCCCCCACCCCCACTTTTCGGGTGATTTAAGGCCAAAAACCGTTATTTTTGCACTCTGCGCTTCCTACCGGCGCCCCCTTGAACTACACGGACTTCCAATATAGGAGGGAATTATAGCCCCTTATGTCCTTTAAATATTAAAATTTATTTCAAGCTATTAGCTGTTATCGTTTAGGAGATATTAAATTTCAAATCTCCTAAGTCCAACTCTAAATGGGAAATTTGTTCGTGTTCGGGTGTGTGTATATATGTTCTGTGGTTTTTCGTACATAACTGAGTAGGGTACAAGTTCTTATTTCTTATTTGTCATCCGATCTTTGCGTATGAACACTCATTGGAAAGGTCTCGATGAGTAGATTACAGAAATAGCAAAAATTTCCCCCCACCCCCCACTTTTCGGATGATTTAAATCCAAAAACCGTTATTTTTGCACTCTGCGCTTCCTACCGGCGCCCCCTTGAACTACACGGACTTCCAATATAGGAGAGAATTATAGCCCCTTATGTCCTTTAAATATTAAAATTTATTTCAAGCTATTAGCTGTTATCGTTTAGGAGATATTAAATTTCAAATCTCCTAAGTCCAACTCTAAATGGGAAATTTGTTCGTGTTCGGGTGTGTGTATATATGTTCTGTGGTTTTTCGTACATAACTGAGTAGGGTACAAGTTCTTATTTCTTATTTGTCATCCGATCTTTGCGTATGAACACTCATTGGAAAGGTCTCGATGAGTAGATTACAGAAATAGCAAAAATTTCCCCCCACCCCCCACTTTTCGGGTCATTTAAGGCCAAAAACCGTTATTTTTGCACTCTGCGCTTCCTAGCGGCGCCCCCTTGAACTACACGGACTTCCAATATAGGACAGAATTATAGCCCCTTATGTCCTTTAAATATTAAAATTTATTTCAAGCTATTAGCTCTTATCGTTTAGGAGATATTAAATTTCAAATCTCCTAAGTCCAACTCTAAATGGGAAATTTGTTCGTGTTCGGGTGTGTGTATATATGTTCTGTGGTTTTTCGTACATAACTGAGTAGGGTACAAGTTCTTATTTCTTATTTGTCATCCGATCTTTGCGTATGAACACTCATTGGAAAGGTCTCGATGAGTAGATTACAGAAATAGCAAAAATTTCCCCCCACCCCCCACTTTTCGGGTCATTTAAGGCCAAAAACCGTTATTTTTGCACTCTGCGCTTCCTAGCGGCGCCCCCTTGAACTACACGGACTTCCAATATAGGACAGAATTATAGCCCCTTATGTCCTTTAAATATTAAAATTTATTTCAAGCTATTAGCTCTTATCGTTTAGGAGATATTAAATTTCAAATCTCCTAAGTCCAACTCTAAATGGGAAATTTGTTCGTGTTTGGGTGTGTGTATATATGTTCTTTATGGAAAGTGCTTTGTCCTATATAACTCACTACGGTTAAGTCCTATTGAGTAACTGATTTCACTATGTGACTTATATGATCGACCCCTAAAACTCCTTCAATAAACTTTTTTCCCAGGGGGTACTTTAGGGTGGGGGGTAGGTACCCTCTCTATAGAGTACTGTACCTATTTTTCATATAATTTCATATATTTTCCATATAATTTAGTGAAAAAGAGAGGGGTGGAAAGGAATTATTCGTACTACATATACACACAATTGAACCAAATGTGGTTCCTACAATTACTACAAATTATATTCAAATTTTTTTTTTTTTTTCATTTATTTATTTAGTACCACAATTTTACACGGTGCGTTAAAAATCATTATATTTCTCTCTCCTTCTTCTATTTTTTTTTTTTTTTCACCGCTATTTTCAATTGTTTTTTTTAAATTTCTTCTCTTTTTTCCTTTTCTTTCTGCAGCTTCTGTACTTCCAGTTTCAGCGTCCGCTGCTGTTGTTGTTGCTGTCCCGCCTGCTGCTGCTGTTGCAACGTTCGCTGCTGCTTCTGTTACAACGTTTGCTGCTGTTGCAACGTTCGCTGCTGCTTCTGTAACGTTTGCTGCTGCTGCTGCTTCTGTAACGTTTGCTGCTGCTGCTGTTGTTCTTCTGCCTGCTGTTGTTGCTGCTGTAGCTTTTCCGGCTGCTACGACTGGTGCAGCTCCCCCAATTCTTTTTCTGTAATTTATTTTAATTTCTTTTTATTATTTGTATATACATTAAATATATCTATATGCATATATATTTTTTTCTAATTTGTATATATATGTAATATATAATTACATATATATTTTTTTTAAATGCTTACCCTGACGTTGAAAAGACCTTCCGTCGACCCATCTTGATTAAAGACTGTTTTGTTTTTGATTTTCATTTCAGAATGATCTGATTCATTTCCAGGAATATGAAATACTTTTTTTCAGATTTCTTACTTACAGGGTGGTTATAATTTTAGTACACTTGCAATTAAATTTACCGACAGATATTATTTCCACCCAATTTGTTTGGACTTTTTTTTTTATTCTATTGATTAAAACACGTTTCGAATATATTCCAATATTTAATAACAACATTACAGCTTTGTAAATGGAATAAGGTATATAGCACAAATTTTGGCAAATCTTTTTGCCTCTTTTAAGCTAAAAATGTACCCTGAACTGTAACCAATTTTGGAAACAGTATGGCTGTATTAATTGGAATGCATTGGAATTTACATAAAAATTTAGCCAAATTTATTGCTTATACAATGCTTACAATCTCAATAAAGTTTGACATCAAATCTGCAGAGGAGCATATTTTTCAGTAATATTTAAATATTATTTTTGTGTTAATTAAACAATTTTAACTTACTAAATAATTTTTATGTAATGCATGTAATACTATTTTCCAACATCTTTAGTGTTTCTAATCGACAAATAATAATAAATTATTAATCGGTGTACAATTGTACATAATTTACGGTTTTCACGGCATCTTCAATATTTGTGCCATTTTTTATGCAAGAACGTTCAGTCCATTCTTATTATATGTCAGTCACCGATCCACTCACATATAATAAGAATGGACTGAGTCATCCTATCTAATTTCTGTAGTCAAAAATGACACAATTTTTGCCTAAAATTCTATTTGTCTCTTTCAAGCTCAAAATGTACACTGAACTGTAACCAATTTTGGAAACAGTACGGCTGTATTAATGGGAATGCATCGGAATTGACTTAAAAATGCACACAAATATATTATTCATGTACGTCTATCCCTTACAAGCTCAAGCATATTTGATATCAAATCTGGAGAGGAACACATATTTCAGTAATATTAAAAATTAATTTTTGTGTTAATTAAAACGAGTTTAACTTCGTAAACAATTGCCATTTTATCCAATACAATTTTAAATTATATTTTGTGTTTCCAATGGACAAATAATAACTAAATCGGTGTGCAAACCCTAAATATTTCCTCTACGAATTGTAGTGGGTAATTAGCTGAGTCTTCCCACACAAGAAGTTTTTAGGGAAGGAAGGAATTTCCTTCCCTGGGTCTAGACGTGCTTTAACAATAATGCTGCTTCGCGTAGTTCCATATATGATTACTGAAATTAATTGTGTGCGTATTGAATTAACTCACACTTTTTAAAATAAACAATAAATGTATCACAAATTCATAAAAACATTTATTTCGACACACCCACTTATTTATTTGTTGTTTTTTTCTCTCAGTTGGTACCTTTGAGGAGAGAACTAAAGGTGAAAACCCAATGAACGCGGCAGGCGTCGCGTCGCTTTGACAATTCAATAGAATATACGTGTTTAAGTTCGTGCTGGCCAAATGGCTGTCGCGCTTGCCGGATTCGACGCGAAAGTAGAGCAATGTTCTACTTTTAGCGCGCGGCAGACGCTTTGACAGTTCTTTGGGATGTTTATATGCTTGATAAGCTACAAACGCAAGAACTGCCACATCTAATAACTCTGATATATCCATTATTTCACTTTTAAATAATAATTCAAGCTTTTCTATCACTTTTTCTTTTTATAAATAAATCTTAACAGTACCAACGCGTCGCGTCCATTGGGCCATGCTCAAATCATACACGCGTCTGCCGCGGAGAACTGTCAAAGCGACGCGACGCCTGCCGCGTTCATTGGGTTTTCGCCTTAAAGGAGATGACATCCCATTGTAAAGTATATGTATGGCAGCGTACCCAAAAATTGTCGCCATCTTGATTTTGGCGGGGTGTTTCACTGTCACTTTTCTAGAAATAAAGAGCCGCGAAGTGCGTTTGGCGCAGAGACGTAGTTACAAATGTATAATTTACTTTTTATAGGAAATGCTTAATGACTATTGGACTAAGTCATAATATGTGCTCGAAATTTAGCCGTGTTGAGGAAAATGCTTTAAAAATACTTTTATCGTAAATTCGGTAAATTCCACTCACATGCATATATAAGTAAATTCGCAAATAATTTAGATATATCGTCAGTGAGGAAATACTTTTATGAAAAAAACTGGTGCCACATGAAACAGGAGATCAGTCAGTCCATTTATATACATGTCAGTGGGTGGTGCGGCAGATTGTCCCGACTTTTTAAGAAATGTGTTGGAATTTTCGCGCCATTAATTTTTGATATTTAAGGCATCAACAATTTTTAACGCCATCTCTGCCACCTAACAAAAACAAGAAGAAGAACGAAAGTTGCTACGCTTTTTTCAACACATGTCGCCTTTTTTAGTTATCTCCTCGAAGGTTGGTAAATACTTCGTGCTTAGATTAAAAAAGTCAGCAATATTGAAATTAGCCCACTTTATGCAGTACATTTCTATGAACGTAGTTAGTTATTATTATATATGGCAGTGTTTGTACCACATTGTACATTCTGTATTAAATGAGGTGCGACAACGCGCCGACAATTTCTGCGGCGTACTCATTTCTAATCTGATTTTCTGATTACTTTCTATGATGCCAACAGAGCAATTTTATTTGGCTAGGTATCTTCTCCTGCAAATATGTAGTACCAATATAAGAACGCTGGATCTACTCTGTTGCGCTCTTATTCCAATTTGTGTCACAGCGCGACACAACAATTTCACAGTTCAATTTGCCGCAATGTCGCGCTGCGCACTAAACTGAATCTGTTTCATTGGCGGGAAGTTAACAAAATTACCCGGTAGAAAAGCGATTATAATAAAACCTTTAGAATTTCTCATGCGTATCTAATGAATAAATTGCCTTTGGTAAAACTATTTAATCAGTAATAACCCTAAATTATAAATTTAAAAACATTTACTATAAATTTCACGATATTACGTCACATAATGGTGGAACATAGTTCGTTATGGGAATTATTTTTAATTTTTTCAAATTTGACAACTGTCAATTGTGTTGTTATTGCTCACATATGAAAACAATTGTCTTTTGTGTTTTCGTGTTTTCTAATCTAATATAATTAAATTGTGTTTTCTAATATTAATAAATATTAGAAATTAATTATTATAACAAGTGTAGGTTCGATTGCCGTCCGGCAAAAAATTGTTAATAATTTTTGGGTTTTTGGTGGAGAAAGAAAAAATAATTTCTTTCATTTCTCAAACGTAAGTAACATAATAGAATAGAATTAAAAAAATATTTATTGAAGAACTTCAGCTTTAGCTACGTTACACCGTTAGGTACATCCAGTAAATATTAGATAATTGGTATAATTAGTGCAGTTATTAAGCAAATTAATTAAGGAGTAACTAACAAACTCATTGCAGTAGAATATGATACCACTAATATAGTTAGATTATGATGGTAAATAATAGCGAGCTGAAAAGGCTAAAAATAAAGTTGGAAATGCAGATTAACGAAATAAGTGATAGTAACAAATATCAGCCGACCGAAATCTAAGAACGTCGTTTAAAAATTATGTCTCATAATCGGTGCGTATCAGAAAGAATACATTCAGAACGTATTCTAAAGGATATAAAACTTATATAAATTAGTACCCACGAAAACAGATTCAAAACGATATGGAATAGATTAGAAAAGTATTTATTGAAGAACCTCAGCTTACGCTACGTTAGTTAGGTACATCGAGTAAGTAATAGATAGTTAGTACAAGCAATAGAATCAAATTTTATGAGAAAACTAACAAAGGAGCAACGAACAAACTTATTGCAGTACAAACTAATTTTAGTATTATACTTTAATACATGAAGCTATTGACAAACATATTGAATCAAAATAAAATAAAATAAACAATAATAATGATAATAATGACAGTAATAAAAACATGCAACCATTATTCAAAGCTAAAAAGAAAATAGTATACAAGATCAGCAGTGAGATTAAATGAATATACAGTGGTACAATGTTATAATGTGAATTATCGCATATAAAAATGTCAAGTAAGAAATTTAAAGTACAAATATGAATTACTAAATACTAGATACTAAAATAAGCCTTAACTTAAAATAAAGATTAAAATTTTTATAAAAATTAAAATTTTGAATTTATAATTAGAGACCACAAGTGTCTCGGAAATGAGTGCCAATGTGCCGACGAAGTATACTTTAGCGTGCATTAGTGGCCATTAGTTGAATTATGAAGTTAAATATTAGCAAGCTAAAACTGGTCAAAATAAAGTTGGAAATGCAGATAATAGACGAAATAAGTGATCGTAACAATAACAGCCGTCAATAGATAATAAAATAAAATAAAATACTCAAAACAAACCTGTAGCGAGCTAATTTTGACGCAGTGGACAGACTGACTCACTAGGAATGGGAGCTGTCATGCTACTATAATTAACTAAAAATTGTTCTGATCATCTTCTCGATATGCTCCACAGGATATCAGAACATGTTCTCTGACTACACGTGTTCCTATCAAAAAATCATATTCTTTTCATTTGCTTTTTATAATACTCATATTAGCCCTGCTGACCGAAATCTTCTAACGTGCGTCGGTTAAAAATGTTCGCGTGATAATCGCTGCATATCCGAAAGAATAGATTCAGAACGTATTCTAAAGAATATAAAATTTGAATAAATTAGCACCCACGGAAACATATTCAGAATGTATTCTAAAGGATATAAAATTCATATAAATGAGTATCCACAGAAACATATTCAAAACGATATTCAATAGATATGGATGAAATCCATATTCGGGAAAGTTTGTACGCAGCATTTTCATAAAAATTATAAATGCAATTAATAAAATTAACTAAATCAGGCAAATACTTTTTGCCAAAATTATCACGAGTAATTATCAGACCGCTGATATTACTCCACTTTAAACATTACAGTTTCGGGAAGTAATGTATTATAACTAAGTCTACTTGCAACTTTAATTACATATCACAATCTGTCAACGAACAGAGTACGACCAAAAGCTGGACAGGATGGCCAGTTGAGTTTTTTCGTAGTCCTTAATAGTGTAGGGATACTAACGCAATGAAGCAATACAAAAAAATTTCAATAAGGACATAAAATCCCTTAAGGTTTTATTTACGATGGTTGGAAAAATTCAATATCTGAAAAAAAACACAACGTATCAACGTACAGAGTATGACCAAAAACTGGACAGGATAGCCAGTTGAGTTTTTTCGTAGTCCTTAATAGTGTAAGGATACGAATACAATAAAGTAATCCAAAAAAATTCCAATAAGCACATGAAATATCTTAACGTTTTAATTACGATTACTGAAAAAGTTGAATGTATGAACAAATCGCAACGTGTCAACGTACATAGCAGTACCAAAAATTGAACGGAATAGCCAAGTGACTTTTTTCTTAGTCCTTAATAGTGTAAGGATACTAATACAATAAAGTAATCCAAAAAAAATCCAATAACGACATGAAATATCTTAACGTTTTAATTACGATTACTGAAAAAGTTCAATGTATCAACAAATCGCAACGTGTCAACGTACATAGCAGTACCAAAAATTTAACGGAATAGCCAAGTGACTTTTTTCTTAGTCCTTAATAGTGTAAGGATACTAATACAATAAAGTAATCCAAAAAAAATCCAATAACGACATGAAATATCTTAACGTTTTAATTACGATTACTGAAAAAGTTTAATGTATGAACAAATCGCAACGTGTCAACGTACATAGCAATACCAAAAATTGAACGGAATAGTCAAGTCAGTTTTTTCTTAGTCGTTAATAGTGTAAGGATACTAATACAATAAAGTAATCTAAAAAAAATCCAATAACGACATGAAATATCTTAACGTTTTAATTACGATTACTGAAAAAGTTGAATGTATGAACAAATCGCAACGTGTCAACGTATATAGCAGTACCAAAAATTGAACGGAATAGCCAAGTGACTTTTTTCTTAGTCCTTAATAGTGTAAGGATACTAATACAATAAAGTAATCCAAAAAAAATCCAATAACGACATGAAATATCTTAACGTTTTAATTACGATTACTGTAAAAGTTGAATATATGAACAAATCGCAACGTGTCAACGTACATAGCAGTACCAAAAATTTAACGGAATAGCCAAGTGACTTTTTTCTTAGTCCTTAATAGTGTAAGGATACTAATACAATAAAGTAATCCAAAAAAAATCCAATAACGACATGAAATATCTTAACGTTTTAATTACGATTACTGAAAAAGTTGAATGTATGAACAAATCGCAACGTGTCAACGTACATAGCAGTACCAAAAATTGAACGGAATAGCCAAGTGACTTTTTTCTTAGTCCTTAATAGTGTAAGGATACTAATACAATAAAGTAATCCAAAAAAAATCCAATAACGACATGAAATATCTTAACGTTTTAATTACGATTACTGAAAAAGTTGAATGTATGAACAAATCGCAACGTGTCAACGTACATAGCAATACCAAAAATTGAACGGAATAGTCAAGTCAGTTTTTTCTTAGTCCTTAATAGTGTAAGGATACTAATACAATAAAGTAATCTAAAAAAAATCCAATAACGACATGAAATATCTTAACGTTTTAATTACGATTACTGAAAAAGTTGAATGTATGAACAAATCGCAACGTGTCAACGTATATAGCAGTACCAAAAATTGAACGGAATAGCCAAGTGACTTTTTTCTTAGTCCTTAATAGTGTAAGGATACTAATACAATAAAGTAATCCAAAAAAAATCCAATAACGACATGAAATATCTTAACGTTTTAATTACGATTACTGAAAAAGTTGAATGTATGAACAAATCGCAACGTGTCAACGTACATAGCAGTACCAAAAATTGAACGGAATAGCCAAGTGACTTTTTTCTTAGTCCTTAATAGTGTAAGGATACTAATACAATAAAGTAATCCAAAAAAAATCCAATAACGACATGAAATATCTTAACGTTTTAATTACGATTACTGAAAAAGTTGAATGTATGAACAAATCGCAACGTGTCAACGTACATAGCAATACCAAAAATTGAACGGAATAGTCAAGTCAGTTTTTTCTTAGTCCTTAATAGTGTAAGGATACTAATACAATAAAGTAATCCAAAAAAAATCCAATAACGACATGAAATATCTTAACGTTTTAATTACGATTACTGAAAAAGTTGAATGTATGAACAAATCGCAACATGTCAACGTACATAGCAATACCAAAAATTGAACGGAATAGTCAAGTCAGTTTTTTCTTAGTCCTTAATAGTGTAAGGATACTAATACAATAAAGTAATCCAAAAAAAATCCAATAACGACATGAAATATCTTAACGTTTTAATTACGATTACTGAAAAAGTTGAATGTATCAACAAATCGCAACGTGTCAACGTACATAGCAGTACCAAAAATTGAACGGAATAGCCAAGTGACTTTTTTCTTAGTCCTTAATAGTGTAAGGATACTAATACAATAAAGTAATCCAACCAAAATCCAATAACGGCATGAAATATCTTAACGTTTTAATTACGATTACTGAAAAAGTTGAATGTATGAAAAAATCGCAACGTGTCAACGTACATAGCAGTACCAAAAATTGAACGGAATAGCCAAGTGACTTTTTTCTTAGTCCTTAATAGTGTAAGGATACTAATACAATAAAGTAATCCAAAAAAAATCCAATAACGACATGAAATATCTTAACGTTTTAATTACGATTACTGAAAAAGTTGAATGTATGAACAAATCGCAACGTGTCAACGTACATAGCAATACCAAAAATTGAACGGAATAGTCAAGTCAGTTTTTTCTTAGTCCTTAATAGTGTAAGGATACTAATACAATAAAGTAATCCAAAAAAAATCCAATAACGACATGAAATATCTTAACGTTTTAATTACGATTACTGAAAAAGTTGAATGTATGAACAAATCGCAACATGTCAACGTACATAGCAATACCAAAAATTGAACGGAATAGTCAAGTCAGTTTTTTCTTAGTCCTTAATAGTGTAAGGATACTAATACAATAAAGTAATCCAAAAAAAATCCAATAACGACATGAAATATCTTAACGTTTTAATTACGATTACTGAAAAAGTTGAATGTATCAACAAATCGCAACGTGTCAACGTACATAGCAGTACCAAAATTTGAACGGAATAGCCAAGTGACTTTTTTCTTAGTCCTTAATAGTGTAAGGATACTAATACAATAAAGTAATCCAACCAAAATCCAATAACGGCATGAAATATCTTAACGTTTTAATTACGATTACTGAAAAAGTTGAATGTATGAAAAAATCGCAACGTGTCAAAGTACATAGTAATACCAAAAATTGAACGGAATAGCCAAGTGACTTTTTTCGTAGTCCTTAATAGTGTAAGGATACGAATACAATAAAGTAATCCAAAAAAATTCCAATAAGCACATGAAATATCTTAACGTTTTAATTACGATTATTGAAAAAGTTGAATGTATGAACAAATCGCAACGTGTCAACGTACATAGCAATACCAAAAATTGAACGGAATAGTCAAGTCAGTTTTTTCTTAGTCCTTAATAGTGTAAGGATACTAATACAATAAAGTAATCCAAAAAAAATCCAATAACGACATGAAATATCTTAACGTTTTAATTACGATTACTGAAAAAGTTGAATGTATGAACAAATCGCAACGTGTCAACGTACATAGCAATACCAAAAATTGAACGGAATAGTCAAGTCAGTTTTTTCTTAGTCCTTAATAGTGTAAGGATACTAATACAATAAAGTAATCCAAAAAAAATCCAATAACGACATGAAATATCTTAACGTTTTAATTACGATTACTGAAAAAGTTGAATGTATGAACAAATCGCAACGTGTCAACGTACATAGCAATACCAAAAATTGAACGGAATAGTCAAGTCAGTTTTTTCTTAGTCCTTAATAGTGTAAGGATACTAATACAATAAAGTAATCCAAAAAAAATCCAATAACGACATGAAATATCTTAACGTTTTAATTACGATTACTGAAAAAGTTGAATGTATCAACAAATCGCAACGTGTCAACGTACATAGCAGTACCAAAAATTGAACGGAATAGCCAAGTGACTTTTTTCTTAGTCCTTAATAGTGTAAGGATACTAATACAATAAAGTAATCCAAAAAAAATCCAATAACGACATGAAATATCTTAACGTTTTAATTACGATTACTGAAAAAGTTGAATGTATCAACAAATCGCAACGTGTCAACGTACATAGCAGTACCAAAAATTGAACGGAATAGCCAAGTGACTTTTTTCTTAGTCCTTAATAGTGTAAGGATACTAATACAATAAAGTAATCCAAACAAAATCCAATAACGGCATGAAATATCTTAACGTTTTAATTACGATTACTGAAAAAGTTGAATGTATGAAAAAATCGCAACGTGTCAAAGTACATAGTAATACCAAAAATTGAACGGAATAGCCAAGTGAGTTTTTTCGTAGTCCTTAATAGTGTAAGGATACGAATACAATAAAGTAATCCAAAAAAATTCCAATAAGCACATGAAATATCTTAACGTTTTAATTACGATTATTGAAAAAGTTGAATGTATGAAAAAATCGCAACGTGTCAACGTACATAGCAATACCAAAAATTGAACGGAATAGTCAAGTCAGTTTTTTCTTAGTCCTTAATAGTGTAAGGATACTAATACAATAAAGTAATCCAAAAAAAATCCAATAACGACATGAAATATCTTAACGTTTTAATTACGATTACTGAAAAAGTTGAATGTAATAAAAAAGTCGCAACGTGTCAACGTACATAGCAGTACCAAAAATTGAACGGAATAGCCAAGTGACTTTTTTCTTAGTCCTTAATAGTGTAAGGATACTAATACAATAAAGTAATCAAAAAAAAATCCAATAACGACATGAAATATCTTAACGTTTTAATTACGATTACTGAAAAAGTTGAATGTATCAACAAATCGCAACGTGTCAACGTACATAGCAGTACCAAAAATTGAACGGAATAGCCAAGTGACTTTTTTCTTAGTCCTTAATAGTGTAAGGATACTAATACAATAAAGTAATCCAACCAAAATCCAATAACGGCATGAAATATCTTAACGTTTTAATTACGATTACTGAAGAAGTTGAATGTATGAAAAAATCGCAACGTGTCAAAGTACATAGTAATACCAAAAATTGAACGGAATAGTTAAGTCAGTTTTTTCTTAGTCCTTAATAGTGTAAGGATACTAATACAATAAAGTAATCCAAAAAAATTCCAATAAGCACATGAAATATCTTAACGTTTTAATTACGATTACTGAAAAAGTTGAATGTATGAACAAATCGCAACGTGTCAACGTACATAGCAATACCAAAAATTGAACGGAATAGCCAAGGGAGTTTTTTCTTAGTCCTTAATAGTGTAAGGATACTAATACAATAAAGTAATCCAAAAAAATTCAAATAATTACGATTATTGAAAAAGTTGAATGTATGAAAAAATCACAACGTGTCAACGTACATAGTAATACCAAAAATTGAACGGAATAGTCAAGTCAGTTTTTTCTTAGTCATTAATAGTGTAAGGAT
This sequence comes from Dioctria rufipes, assembly GCA_963924295.1. NCBI lineage: Eukaryota > Metazoa > Arthropoda > Insecta > Diptera > Asilidae > Dioctria > Dioctria rufipes. The sequence goes on along the minus strand of CAWUPM010001398.1, from coordinate 23,127 downwards.
ACTAATACAATGTAAGGATACTAATACAATGAAGGGATGTGGGGCGTTCAAATATAATATATAAATAAAATTTCAAGTATCTTTTATTGCAAATTACTTACAACGGCATTTGGGGCGTTTAAGTAAAAATTACCTTTTACTTTACGCGTAGACGCTTAAGTGTTTTACATATGAAATTCAAGTCCGACAACAATTACGTTAAATTGTATCTTCTCTACTACTATCTTCCCATTACTAAAAACTTCATAATATATTATAATTTTATTCCATTTACAATTTTTATAAGTTAGATATTTTTTTAATATTAAAAGCAACGGTATTCCTAAGAATTTTTCTATTTTTTTATTCCAGATAAGACGCTTTCTCTGTGTTTGACCTTTCCTTTTTTTTTTTATTTACCTGATCTTACTTAGCATAATGCCAAAGAGAAAGGGTTCACTAGCCATACGCGTTAAAAACTCGCGTAAGAAGGCTAAAATTCCTCAAATGGAAAATGCGGCAGACTCGGAATCGGTTGTCCGCCCTGTAGCTGCTGACGTGTCCTCTGACGCTGACAGTGAACAATTTGTAATTGTTCCAGCAACGGCCAATCAGCATGACACAAATCAGGTGGAGAATTCGGGTCATCGTGTTCAAAGGTCTTCTTCGCCTTTTATTCCAAACGCTGCTGTAGGTGCATCTACAGCTTCCGTACATGTACCTCAGAGTGAACAATTACCTCTAATTGTTCCACACAGCTCCGTTCTTGGAAGAGAAACATGGCTTAATGATCCGAGAATTTCGGAATGTTTAGATTGTCCCACTCCTGGACGTGCTGACGTTCCCGATTATGATAGCGACGACAGTTGCTATGTACCGAGACAGCCAGATAGTTTGTATCATGCTGTTGTATCCCAATGGCTGAATGACCCAAACTTAAATGCTGGTGCCGGTAGTTCTACAGCTTTTCTTTCTGATGTACCTGGTACTATTCCTCAGGTTGCTAATGTCCAAATTGAACAAATTCCAAATGTTCCTCAAGGCATTAGCACAGCACCATCAGATGCCCCTGAGGAGGTCATATTTGTTAGGCCAAGGGTACCTAAGAGAAAAAGGAAAAACCGTCATTGGGGTAACAAGACCCGAAGGACTTCAACGATACCAGATGTTATTCCGGATGGAGTTCCATTAGTTGTCGACGATGTTGAAGTCATTCCTGAGGTTCCTCAGAACAATGACGAAATTCCACAATTACGGAATATTGTTTATCCATTAGCATGGTGTCGCATAGAGGAAATACCATCCACAGATATTGATGTACATACCTGTGGACAGTTAAATTCTATTTGCAGACACTGCAATGCTTTATACTTTCCTGCGGAAAAAAATACTCGGGGAAGATACGTTCATTGTTGCAAAGATGGTACGGTTTGCCCAACTCCATTGGGTGCATACCCATCACTGTTTTTGGAACTATTTTTGGGTAGTCACCCAAAATCTGAACACTTCCTCAAGAATATACGAAAGTATAACTCAGCTTTATCTTTTGCATCAAAAGTTGCTGAAACGCGTCATGTACCAGGCAGGCCTGATACTACGTTTTTTGCTGTACATGGAAAAATTCACCATCGTATAGCCAATAGTATGCGCCCTTTTGCAAATGTTGCTCCCAGATATGCACAATGCTATGTGTATGATGCTGAGGAAGCATTAAGGCAAAGGGCAAATGTCGACGTTAATCATGATCTCGATCTAGACTTATTAAGAGAGTTAGATCATGAGCTACGAACTGCCAATCCTTTTGCACAGTCTTATATGTTAATGAGACAAGTTGTGGAAGATGCAATAGAGCGTGATGGACCAGATGCGGTTGAAAATATTCGAATGTTTTTTGCACGTCCGAATCCTTCCGCTGAGATCCATCAAGGCCGGTTGAATGCTCCAGTTGCAACCGATGTTGCAATGATATTTAGGAGCGCATCTGGTATACCACCGGCGCAATCTTTTTGCATATACCCAGTTGGTGGTGGCTTACGGGATTTACCAAGAGAAAATAGATATTGTGATCCATTAAGCTATACCCTCCTTTATCCAAGTGGTGGAACTGGATGGTCAGCTGATCTCGAATATACTTTTCTCCAGCATTATTTGTATCGTTTTTCTTTAAGAGAAAACGATCGTAATATGATACTACGGTCTAGAAAGTTGTTCCAAGAGTATGTTGTAGACGCATATGCTGCTATTGAAGCACAGCGTCTCCGATATTTGCGAACACATCAATCAGACTTGAGACGTGATTCGTATCTTGGACTTATTGATTACGTTCAAAATAGGGCGAATCAAGCTGGAGTACAAGCTGGTATTCCAGTTATATTGCCAAGTACGTTCATTGGAAGTCCGCGGTATTTGAACCAGCTATTCCAGGATTCAATGGCAATAGTAGTTAGGTTTGGTAAACCTGATTTGTTCATTACGTTTACCTGCAACCCTAAATGGCCCGAAATAAAAGATAATTTATTTCCCGGCCAAAACTATACAGATCGACCAGATTTAGTAGCGCGCGTTTTTGAAATAAAAATGAAAGCGTTTCTAAATGATATTTTGAAAAATAATATTTTGGGTCGAGTTGTTGCTCATATGGGGCAAGTAGAGTTTCAAAAAAGGGGATTACCACATCTGCATCTCTTATTGATATTACATACTGATAATAAAATAAGAAATGCAGATGATATTGACAGGGTTGTTTCGGCTGAAATACCTAATAAAAACGTCAATAGAAAACTCTATGATGCTGTTTCGTCCCATATGATTCATGGACCATGTGGACGGTTAAATCCACATTCTCCATGTATGGAAAATGGAAAATGTTGTAAACAGTTTCCGAAAAAGTTTTCTGAAAGGACACATCCAAATGATAACGGTTACCCTATATACAAACGACCGGATAATGGTCGATATATTATTAAAGGGGATGTTATTGTTGATAACCAATTTGTAGTTCCTTATAATTGGTATTTACTGCTTAAGTATAACGCACATATTAATGTAGAAATATGTAACGAATTTACGGCAGTTAAGTACCTTTATAAATACATTTATAAAGGATCTGATATGGTCACGCTTACTTTTATGGGTGATAATAATACACATACTTTACAGTATGATGAAATAAGAGCCTATGAAATGTCCCGATACGTTTCAGCACTAGAAGCTGTATGGCGTATATGGAAGAAGCATTTGTCATATCGCTCGCATGATGTCGACCGTCTGTCAGTTCATTTGCCAGACAGGCAAAGTATTTTATTTCATCCAAACGAAGAGGATGAAGCTTTGGAAAGAGCTGCTAATACAGATACTACTTTAACTGGATTTTTTAAGTTAAATGAAGTTGATGTAGATGCTCGCCAATTATTATACATTCAAATTCCTGAACATTATGTTTGGATCAAGAGCCGACACAGGAATTATTGGAAGAAGCGACAAAGGAGATTTAATAAAGTTTGTCGTATGGTTTCCGTAAGTGTACGGGATATTGAAGCGTACCATTTGCGGATACTACTTCATCACGTTCGTGGCCCTAAAAGTTTTGATGATGTTAAGACGTATAATGGCGTCTTACATACTACTTTTAAAGAGGCATGCCTTGCAAGACGTTTATTGCAAGACGATCGTGAATGGTATAATGCCATGGAGGAAGCAATTACATTTCAAATGCCACATAAGTTGAGACAACTTTTTGCATTTATTTGTATATTTTGCTCCCCAGATTCGCCGTTAGAGCTTTGGCTACGATTTCGCAATGATTTATCCGAGGATTACATTAGACGTTTGAATAATGATGACCAAGGATATGATCAAGCTTTAACAGATATTGCTCGATTATTGAATATTCATGGAAAGACTTTGGAACAAATGGGTTTGCCATTAGTTGACCATGCTGTCTTTGGAATTAATGATAATGATATTTATAATCCTGTTCAAGAGGATAATGAATATCAGCGAGCGTATAATAGATTTAATCCCCACCAAAAAAAATTCTTTGATGATGTTATGTCCGAGTTAAATGGTATAACATCAAATGGAAGATGTTTCCATTTAGATGCTTTTGCTGGGGCAGGTAAGAGTTTTGTTTTGAATGCCATTCTTAACAAAGTACGGTCAAATGGAGGTGTCGCAATTGCGGTGGCTTGGTCTGGAATTGCTGCCACTCTTCTTAAAGGTGGGTCCACAGCGCATTCCAGATTTAAGTTGCCCTTCGATTTGGATGAGACATCTGTTTGTCGTATAGCACCAACTTCACCTGAAGGAAGTTACATTCGTACTGCACAAATTATTGTCTGGGATGAATGTACCATGACTAATAAATTTGCCTTTGAAGCTGTTGATCGCGCTCTACGCGATATAACAGGAGTTAACCAACCCTTTGGTAATAAGATTATTATCATGAGTGGTGATTGGAGGCAAATACTTCCAGTTGTACCTTTTGGTAGTGCATTAACCGTAATAGAGACTTGCATTAAGCAATCACATTTATGGGTGCATTTCCGAAGGTATGTTTTATCAATTAATATGAGGACCAATCCATGGGAAGTAGAGTTTTCCAATTGGTTACTCAAATTAGGTGATGGAAGATTGTCGAATACCTACGGATTAGGTGCAGATATTATCGAAATTCCAACTGTTAATGTTGCATCCGATAATTTAATTCAGGACGTTTATGGTGAAAACATAAACAATATTTCAGATGATGATTTAGTCAATACGGGCATTTTAAGTTCAAAAAATGAGACCGTACTTGCATTAAATGAACAAATTCTCACTAAACTTTCAGGCGATGTTTGCACTTATTTTAGTGCAGACAGTATTGCAGGATCAGACAATGATCAGGCACGTGAGAATATTCAGGTCCGTGAGCAGTATCCAATGGAATATGTTAATGCACTCACACCTGCCGGTATGCCACCGCATTCACTGAATTTAAAAGTCGGTGCGGTCGTTATGTTACTCCGTAATTTAGATATTATTGGAGGTTTATGCAATGGAACTAGGCTTATTATCAGACATATGTTGCCTAATCTTATCGAGGCGGAAATTGCTATCGGAGCAAAGAAAGGCGAACACGTCTTTATACCACGCATGCAACTAAGTCCAACTGATAATAGGCAACCATTTATATTAACCCGAATACAATATCCGTTAAGACTATCTTTTGCAATGACCATCAATAAGGCTCAGGGACAGAGTCTTAGAAAGATAGGTATATTGCTTAGGGAACCAGTCTTTTCCCACGGAATGTTATATGTCGCGTTTTCAAGAGCTACAACTCGAACCTCTGTTCATGTTGCTGTCGAAGACAGTGATAGGCAGGGAAAATTAGTAGCTGGACGAGATAATGTTTTTACTCCGAACGTGGTATTTCGGGAAGTATTAAACTAATTTTGGATAACATTATTTTTTGTTGGTGATCAACAATAGTTGTTCATTATTTAGTTTAATTCAAAAAAATTTTTATCGTATAGAGTACAATAAGTATCTAAAGTATTCTTACTGTTTCTCATGTAGAAATACCTTTAAGTAAGCTGAAAATATTTTTAGATATTGTATTTTTGCGAAAATACCTAACTTCTGTTAGGTCAAATCGTATAAAATGCAGTAAGTATCTATAAAGTATTCTTACTGTTTCTCATGTTGAAATACCTTTAGGTAAGCTCAAAATATTTTTAGATATTGTATTTCTTGCGAAAATACCTAACTTCTGTTAGGCCATATCGTATAAAATGCAGTAAGTATCTATAAAGTATTCTTACTGTTTCTCATGTAGAAATACCTTTAAGTAAGTTAAAATATTTTTAGATATTGTATTTTTGCGAAAATACCTAACTTCTGTTAGGCCATTCGTATAAAATGCAGTAAGTATCTATAAAGTATTCTTACTGTTTCTCATGTAGAAATACCTTTAAGTAAGTTAAAATATTTTTAGATATTGTATTTTTGCGAAAATACCTAACTTCTGTTAGGGGAAACATTCGTATCTTATGAATGTGATGATGGTTTATAGGCCTCCTTGGGAACTACCATTTAAAAAAAAGTAAGAAAGGAAATAATGGTTATAGGCCTCCTTGGGAACTACCATTTAAAAAAAAGGAAGAAAGGAAATAATGGTTATAGGCCTCTTTGGGAACCCACCATTTAAATAAAAGGGTAAGAAAAGCATGGTTATAGGCCTCCTGGGGAACCAACCATGTAAAAATAATGGTAACGAATCTAAAGGGACACCTCATGGGTGATTTGGAAGGTCCCTCATTATATTATATGGTATATATATTTTTTTATTATTATTTTTTATTAAATATTTTTTCAATTTTTTTCAATTTTTCAATTTTTTTATTTTTTCAATTTTTTCTATAAGAGTGGAAGCATAATTTCTGAGCGAAGAAACTGTCAACGGGAGAGGTATCCGGTAAAAAACATTGCGGAATGTCACTTCTATATATATATATATTTGTACCTATGGCGATATTTATATTTATATATATATACTTATTTTTACCTATGTACCTATGTCTATATTTATATTTATATATATATGTATATATTTGTACCTATATACCTATGTCTATATTTATATATATTTGTACCTATATTTATATACCTATATCTATATATCTATATCTATATATATTTGTACCTATATTTATATTTATATATCTATATATATTTGTACCTATGTCTATATAATTTGTACCTATATTTATATATATATATCTATACTATATATACATATATATATATATATACACTCAAATGATAGCGTCGCCCCTCCCCCTATCCATGGGCAAGCGTCACACCCCTATCCAACCCCTAGGCGCAGCGGAGCCAGCCTGATCCACTAGTTAATATAAAGTAAAGAGTGACGGCGAGGTCGAGCGCAGCGAGGCCGAGCTGCGTTTAATTCTATACATTTTGTATGAAATGATGTGAGTTCCGTTGATTTCCATACATTCTAAGTGAAAACATGAGTAAGAAATTTCGAAGGTTTTCGGGCAAGAAGCAAAAGTGGTAGTAAATATTAATATTTTTCAATTATTTTTTTTTTATTCAATCAGTAACTTAATATAGGGTCGCCGTACTGAAGCGGTTTTTTCATTTTCGGGGTGGGGGGAAGGGGAGGGGGGAAAAACATGATTTCGCTGTAATTTGGCACATCTGTTCCTTTCGATGTCGCGCATCTTTTGGTTAAGTTTTTTTTGAGAGGGGGGCTTGCTCTCGGCGGGGAGGAGGGGGTAAAGTTTAACCTATTTTCGTTAATAACTCCACAACCAAGAGACGTAGCTGGGTGTTTGATGTCTTAAATGAAAGCTGCCATCTGCCGCTATACGTGTTAGAAATTTCAGTTGCCCCGGTTTGAAGGGGGCGGAATAGGATGAGGGCGCAATATCGTAGTGTCCGGGGGTATAGAACCAAAAAAGTTTGCAGGGGTAAGCTCGGAACTTAGCAGGCTGATTGAGATAATTTCAAAAACATGACCTACAAGAGACCTGCGAAAAACAAATAGGGTACTACGTTTTTCGATTTTTTGCGGTGGGGGGGAGTGAGGGGGGCAAACGCCTTTTTGCGTTTGCAGGCTATTTGAGACCCCCAGTATAGACGTGTGGGTACTCAAACTTCTTAGAATAAAAAAACAAATTCAAAAATGTAATAGATTACCCATATTGTACTAGAGCAAAATTACTTCAACCCCCTCCCTTTCCGTTATTTCGCGTTTTTTCGACTTAACACCGAAATACAAAAATGCTCTACCTGCACTCCCCTACCGATCCCCATTATTACTTTTTCTGAAATTCGCTCTTTTACTTTCGGAAAAAAACGTACTAGATTTTTTCACACAAAATCGGCCATAAATCGGTAGGGTCAAGTCCGATCGGAAAACGGATTTCACCGTTCGACTCACCTAATCGCCCACTACAATTCGTGGAAGAAAATTTTTTTCACCAGGGTACCATTAGGGTGGGGGGTAGGTACCCCCGGCGGGGGGGTGGCTCCAATTCGACATGTTACATATCAAATTAAAGGTCTCGCCGAGTACTATCCGACTGTGCGCTTTTTTTCCCGATTCCGAAAACTTCATCGAGACGTTTTTACCGTTGAAAGTACAATTCCCATGCATTTTCATACATCTACGTCACATATACCCCATTTACCACATTTCGCATATATTTCAATTTTTTTTTCTTTCACACGCATTAGTGGTCTATTGTGAACATTTCTCCCATAGGAAGTTATTTTATTAGAGCACAACAAATTACCGTAATAATGAAAAGAAAAAATATCGAGATTTTCACACAAAAATCCCTCATTTCTTGCCTGAAAAACGACGCTTTTTTTTCTTTTTCTATTATTCACAAAACTATAAATCGCACGTGAAAACTAATTAGATACGCGATTAGGGCACAAAATGTAGATGCGATTTCATCCTACAAACATCCTTTTCCGTTTACATTTAAAAATTTCATAGCATCTCATCTGCGAAGGAAGACGACCAAATCGTCCATTTCTGAGGTCATTTTTCAATAATTTCAAACTACCTTCATACACAAAAGTCGATATTGCTGGAGATGTATGAGACGGATTTCCATGATTCTTTTTTTAAACTATAGCCAGGATATGCTCCTACACGAGGACTATCCTTTTTTGGGGTTAGCCCCCCCAGCTGGGGAAGGGGGGTCAAGAACGGCAAAATTTTTCGATTTTTTTTTCGAAAAATCAATTTCAAACCTTTTTTTTAGTAATGAAATTAACAATGCGGGAAAAGTGGGTGGGGGTATTTTCAACCCCTATTTGTTCTTAAAATAATACGTTTTACAAAATCAACTTTCGATTGTAATTAACGAATTTATGGTCATTTTTCTAAAACACTACCGAAATTCATTAATTAGATTAATTAGATTATTCGTGTTCGGGTGTGTGTATATATGTTCTGTGCTTTTTCGTACATAACTGAGTAGGGTACAAGTTCTTATTTCTTATTTGTCATCCGATCTTTGCGTATGAGCACTCATTGGAAAGGTCTCCATGAGTAGATTACAGAAATAGCAAAAATTTCCCCACACCCCCACTTTTCGGGTGATTTAAGGCCAAAAACCGTTATTTTTGCACTCTGCGCTTCCTACCGGCGCCCCCTTGAACTACACGGACTTCCAATATAGGAGAGGATTATAGCCCCTTATGTCCTTTAAATACTAAAATTTATTTCAAGCTATTAGCTGTTATCGTTTAGGAGATATTAAATTTCAAATCTCCTAAGTCCAACTCTAAATGGGAAATTTGTTCGTGTTCGGGTGTGTGTATATATGTTCTGTGGTTTTTCGTACATAACTGAGTAGGGTACAAGTTCTTATTTCTTATTTGTTATCCGATCTTTGCGTATGAGCAGTCATTGGAAAGGTCTCGATGAGTAGATTACAGAAATAGCAAAAATTTCTCCCCACCCCCAGTTTTCGGGTGATTTAAGGCCAAAAACCGTTATTTTTGCACTCTGCGCTTCCTACCGGCGCCCCCTTGAACTACACGGACTTCCAATATAGGAGGGAATTATAGCCCCTTATGTCCTTTAAATATTAAAATTTATTTCAAGCTATTAGCTGTTATCGTTTAGGAGATATTCAATTTCAAATCTCCTAAGTCCAACTCTAAATGGGAAATTTGTTCGTGTTCGGGTGTGTGTATATATGTTCTGCGGTTTTTCGTACATAACTGAGTAGGGTACAAGTTCTTATTTCTTATTTTTCATCCGATCTTAGCATATGAACACTCATTGGAAAGGTATCGATGAGTAGATTACAGAAATAGCAAAAATTTCCCCCCACCCCCACTTTTCGGGTGATTTAAGGCCAAAAACCGTTATTTTTGCACTCTGCGCTTCCTACCGGCGCCCCCTTGAACTACACGGACTTCCAATATAGGAGGGAATTATAGCCCCTTATGTCCTTTAAATATTAAAATTTATTTCAAGCTATTAGCTGTTATGGTTTAGGAGGCATCGAATTTCAAAGTATTTAAGTCCCAATCTAATTAGGGAATTCCTTGGTTACGTCACATACATACGTATGGATGTAGTGGTAGAGTTACTTATTTCTTATTTTCCTTCCGATCTTAGCGATTGAACACTCATTGGAAAGGTCTTGCCGAGTACATTGTGAATATGCAAAAACATTTGACCCCCACCATATAATTTAGTGAAATAGAAGGGGGGGAAAGGAATTATTTGTACTACACACACACTTCAAGCGCGTGTGGTTCCTACAATTACTAACTTATTTGAGAAATTCTTTGATTTTCGCTTACTGTGATTTTTTTCTGATTTTTTGAATCCAGCCGGAGCCGAATCGGACAATAAAAGCATATCGACAATTTTGCTCCTTACGATTCACACAATCGATTGTGAAAAAGTACAATTTAAGATAGCCATTTAAGCCTTCTTAGTCAAAAAGAATAACAGGTCGGGGCATAGGGGGTGGGAAAAAAACCCGGGTTTTTTTTTTTTTTTTTTTTTTTTTTAGAAATCGCCAAGATTATAGATCATTTTGGTGGCGATTGATGTATGGAATCAAAATGGATTTAAGGCAGGGAAAGATTTTAAGAAACTGGCGACGGGGTGAGGTTTGTATAGACATACTGCAGTGCCGTATATAAATTAATTTATATGGGAAGTTATTAAATTATTATTAAATAAATGTTTTTTTTAATAGAAATCATCAAGCTTATTGGTGACGATTCGAGATATTCTGGGTTATGGGGTCCGGTGGATATATACATACTGCACTGCTATATGGGAAGTTGAAAGGAGAGAGCGATATTGTTAGTAATTTATATGGGGATATGGGGAGTTGGAAGGAAGATTGGATTATTCGATTGTGGGATGGTGGTTGATATAAACTGCCGACGGGAACGGTAGATAGGTACATATTGCCGAATATATATATATTTTTTTTTTATATACATACATACATACATAGCTGATTATATCATTTTGGTTTGATCTGAATGATATAATTTATATGGGAAGAGTTCTTTTTCGGTGTGAAGTAAACCAAATGTATGTGGAGAGTTGGAATTGGAAAACATCCAGGAAAATTCGGAAAAGTTCGGAATAATTAGAAAAAATTCGGAAAAGTTGGAAAACATCCGGAAAATTACTCGAAAAAATTGGAAAACATCCGGAAAATTTGGAAAATTATTCGGAAAATTTGGAAAATTATTCGGAAAATTCGGAAAATTCGGAAAATTATTCGAAAAAATTCTGAAAAATTGGAAAACCTCAGGTAAAATTGGAAAAGTATTCGGAAAATTCGGAAAACATCCGGAAAATTTGGAAAATTATTGGGGGAAAATTCGGAAAAATTGGAAAACATCCGGAAAATTGGAAAAATTATTCGGCAAATTTGGAAAAGTGTTCGGAAAATTCGAGAAAATTCGGAAAACAGCGGGAAAAATTGGAAAATTATTCGGAAAATTCGGAAAACATCCGGACAATTTGGAAAATTATTCGGAAAATTTGGAAAATTATTCGGAAAATTCGGAAAATTATTCGAAAAAATTCTGAAAAATTGGAAAACCTCAGGAAAAATTGGAACAATTATTCGGCAAATTTGGAAAAGTGTTCGGAAAATTCGAGAAAATTCGGAAAACAGCGGGAAAAGTGGAAAATTATTCGGAAAATTCGGGAAAAATTCGGAAAACATCCGGAAAATTTTGAAAATTATTCGGAAAATTCGGAAAATTATTCGGAAAATTTGGACAATTCGAAAAAATTCTGAAAAATTGGAAAACATCAGGAAAAATTGGAAAATTATTCGGAAAATTCGGGAAAAATTCGGAAAACATCCGGAAAATTTGGAAAATTATTCGGGAAATTCGGAAAAAATCCTAACAATTATAAAAAAATCGCCAAAAAATTATAAAAATACTTAAAAATTAGAGAAAATTAAAAAAAATCGCAATAATTGAAACAAACATTCGGAACAATTGCAAAAACTTCCACAAAATTAAAAAAAATTCGGAATAATTGCAAAAAATTCGGAACAATTGGAAAAAAATCAGGAACAATTGAACAAAATCGTCATAATTTAAAAAAAAAATCCGGAACAATTGGAAAAAATTAAAAAAAAACGTAGTAATTGAAAAAAATTCGAAACAATTGGAGAAACGTTCGTAACAATTAGGAAGAAATCCGAAACAATTGAGAAAAAATCGTAATAATTTGAAAAAAATTCGGAACAATTGGAAACAAATCAATAAAATTAAAAAAAATACGTAATAATTGCAAAAAATTAAGAACAATTGGAAAAAATCTTAACAATGTAGAAAAAAAATTCCGAACTATTGCAATAAAATCGTAATAATTTGAAAAAAATTCCCAACAATTGGAAAAAATTCACAAAATTAAAAAAAATCGTAATAATTGAAAAAAAAAATCCTAAACAATTGGAAAAACGTTCGGAACAATAGCAAAAAAATCCGGAATAATTGAAAAAAATCGGAGTATTTTGAAAAAAATCGGAACAATTGGAAAAAAAATCAAAACAATTTGAAAAAAATTCGGAACAATTGCAAAAAATTTCGAGCAATTGGAAAAAAAACGGATCAATTGAAAAAAATTCCGAGCAATTGGAAAAAAATCGGAACAATTGAAGAAAATCCTAATAATTTGAAAATATTCGTGGGAAAAACCAACTCTACTATGCACATACACACACACTTTTTGGGCAATTCTTGCGAATTTATTTGCTAATTTCACGAAAAAAATTAGCATTTAAAAAAAAATCGCAGAAGTAGCGAAAAACATTCGACCACACACACACACACACACACATTTCGGCTATTTTTCCTTAAAAATTTCCGAAAAATTGGAAAATTATTCGAAACAATTGGAAAAAATCTGGACCAATTGGAGAATTATCGAAAAAATGGAAAAATTATTCGGAACAATTGGAGAAAATCTGGAACAATTGGAGAATTATCGAAAAAATGGAAAAATTATTCGGAACAATTTGAAAAATATTGGGGAAAATTGGATAAAATTCGGAACAATTTGAAAAATATTGGGGAAAATTGTAAAAAATTCGGAACACTTGGAAAAAATTCGGAACAATTGGAAAAAAATTCGGAACAATTGGAAAAAAATCGGAACAATTGGAAAAAATTCGGAACAATTGAAAAACACAAAATTTGAGGATTTTAAGAAAAAATGGAGAAATAGCGAAAAACGCACTCGACAGCACACACACACAAACACAATTTTTGCCAATTCTTGCAAATTTCTTTCCAATTTTTAAGATTATTTTGCGAACTTTTAGCAATCTTAACGATTTTTTCCAATTTCAACGACTTATTTTTCGAACTTTTTGCAACCTTCACGATCTTTCGCGATTTTTACTATTCATTTTTTGAACTTTCTGCAAACTTAAGAATTTTTTTGCAATTTTTGCGATTTCATTTTAGAACTTTTTCAATCTTAACGATTTTTTTACAACCTTAACGATTTTTTTACAATATTAATGATTTTTTTTTCAATCTTAATGATTTATTTTTCGAACTTTTTGATTTTTTTGCAATTATTACAATTTTTTACAACATTAACGATATTATTTTTACAACTTTTGCAATTTTCCCGACATTGTTTTTGCAATTTTCCCGCCAATTTTCGTTTTAATTTTCCCGCCAATTTTTTTTTTTTTTTTTTTGCAATTTTCCCGACAATTTTTTATAATTTGTAAGTCAATTTTTGCATTTTTTTTTTTTAATTTTTTCTATAAGAGTGGAAGAATAATTATTACGATTTTTTACAACATTAACGATATTATTGTTCGAACTTTTGCAATTTTCCCCCCAATTTTTTTTTAATTTTCCCGCCAATTTTTTTTTTTTGCAATTTTCCCGACGGTTTTTTATAATTTGTAAGTCAATTTTTTTCAATTTTTGCATTTTTTTATTTTTTCAATTTTTTCTATAAGAGTGGAAGCATAATTTCTGAGCGAAGAGACTGTCAACGGGAGAGGTATCCGGTAAAAAACATTGCAGTATGTCCCTTATATATATATATATATTTGTACTTATGGCGATATTTATATTTATATATATATATTTATTTTTACCTATGTACCTATGTCTATATTTATATTTATATATGTATATATTTGTACCTATATACCTATGTCTATATTTATATATATTTGTACCTATGTACCTATGTCTATATTTATATTTATATATATCTATATATATTTGTACCTATATTTATATTTATATATATCTATCTATACTATATATACTATATATATATATCTATACTATATATACATATATATATATATATACACTCAAATGATAGCGTCGCCCCTCCCCCTATCCATGGGCAAGCGTCACACCCCTATCCAACCCCTAGGCGCAGCGGAGCCAGCCTGATCCACTAGTTAATATAAAGTAAAGAGTGACGGCGAGGCCGAGCGCAGCGAGGCCGAGCAGCGTTTAATTCTATACATTTTGTATGAAACGATGCGAGATTTCGGTTTTCCCATACATTTTGAGTGAAAACATGAGTAAGAAATTTCGAGGGTTTATGACTTTGCCCAATAAGTGCCAGTAATTATAAATTGATATTTTTTTAATTAATTTTCCTAGAACCGCAACTAAATTTTTTTTTCTCGGTGGGTCAAGAGAATTTGAAGGGGGGGGTTTCTGGAAGGGGAGGGGGGAAAAACATGAATTCGCTGTAATTTGGTACATGTGTTGCCCTCGATGTCGCGCATCTTTTGGTCAAGTTTTTTTTGAGAGGGGGGCTTGCGCTCGGCGGGGAGGAGGGGGTGAAGTTGAAATTATTTTTGTTAATATCTCCACAACCAAGAGGCGTAGCGGGGTGTTTGATGTCTTAAATGAAAGCTGCCATCTGCCGCTATACGTGTTAGAAATTTCAGTTGCCCCGGTTTGAGGGGGGCGGAATAGGACGAGGACGCAATATCGTAGTGTCGGGGGGTATAGAACCAAAAAAATGTGCAGGGGTAAGCTCGGAACTTACCAGGCCGATTGAGATAATTTCAAAAACATGTGCTACAAAAGACCTGCGAAAAACAAGTAGGGTACTACGTTTTTCGATTTTTTGGGGTGGGGGGGAGTATGGGGGGCAAACGCCTTTTTGCGTTTGCAGGCTATTTGAGATCCCCAGTATAGACGTGTGGGTACTCAAACTTCTTAGAATAAAAAAACAAATTCAAAAATGTAATAGATTACCCATATTGTACTAGAGCAAAATTACTTCAACCCCCTGCCTTTCCGTTATTTCGCGTTTTTTCGACTTAACACCGAAATACAAAAATGCTCTACCTGCACTCCCCTATCGATCCCCATCATTACTTTTTTCGAAATTTGATCTTTTACTTTCGGAAAAAAACGTACTAGATTTTTTTACACAAAATCGCCCATAAATCCGTAGGGTCAAGTCCGATCGGAAAACGGATTTCACCGTTCGACTCACCTAATCGTCCACTACAATTCGTGGAAGAAAATTTTTTTCACCAGGGTAGCATTATGGTGGGGGGTAGGTACCCCCGGCGGGGGGGTGGCTCCAATTCGCCATGTTACATATCAAATTAAAGGTCCCGCCGAGTACTATCCGACTATGCACTTTTTTTCCCGATTCCGAAAACTTCATCGAGACGTTTTTACCGTTGAAAGTCCAATTCCCATGCATTTTCATACATCTACGTCACATATACCCCATTTACCACATTTCGCATATATTTCAATTTTTTTTTCTTTCACACGCATTAGTGGTCTATTGTGAACATTTCTCCCATAGCAAGTTATTTTATTAGAGCACAACAAATTACCGTAATAATGAAAAGAAAAAAAATCGAGATTTTCACACAAAAATCGCTCATTTCTTCCCTGAAAAACGACACTTTTTTTTCTTTTTCTATTATTCACAAAACTATAAAACGCACGTGAAAACTAATTAGATACGCGATTAGGGCACAAAACGTAGATGCGATTTCATCCTACAAACATCCTTTTCCGTTTACATTTAAAAATTTCATAGCATCTCATCTGCGAAGGAAGACGACCAAATCGGCCATTTCTGGGGTCATTTTTGAATAATTTCAAACTACCATCATACACAAAAGTCGATATTGCTGGAGATGTATGAGACAGATTTCCATGATTCTTTTTTTAAACTATAGCCAGGATATGCTCCTACACGAGGACTATCCTTTTTTGGGGTTAGCCCCCCCACGTGGGGAAGGGGGGTCAAGAACGGCAAAATTTTTCGATTTTTTTTTGGAAAAATCAATTTCAATCCTTTTTTTTAGTAATGAAATTAACAATGAGGGAAAACTGGGTGGGGGTATTTTCAACCCCTATTTGTTCTTAAAATAATACGTTTTACAAAATCAACTTTCGATTGTAATTAACGAATTTATAGTCATTTTTCTAAAACACTACCGAAATTCATTAATTAGATTACATGCAACGCCACCATGCGGGTCTATTTTCCAACTTTAAGCCACTTTTTTACTACTATTACTTTCTTTAATCTCTTAGCTTTCATCTAAAAAAAACCCCAACTCATTATCTTTATTAGTTTAGGAGGTACTGAAACAATTACATTACGAGGTGCGCTAAATTAGATTCAATCTAATTAACTCCCATACATAGGTGTGGGGGTTAATATCTCGGCCAAATTCCAACGGATTTTCATAATTCTTTTTGCTAAATTTATTGTACCGATTTTTTTGTGATTTTTTGAGACTATTCCGAGGTGGGTGGGGCCGCGGGTTACAGAGTTATAATGGCGGGTTACATATATATTATATATTAATATCAAAAAAATTAAAAAAAATACAAAAATTATTTTTCGGGGGGTGGGGGTAATTATTTTAGATTCTACTATCTGTGTAGATTATCCATTCAAAATTTCAATAAAATAGGTGTATAACTTCAAGGTCAAATGGTCATTCATATGTACCAAGAAGAAAAATTTTCTCATTTTTTTGATTTCACGTGTTCTGAGGGGGGTGCGGTAAAGGGGCTGACGGGACAAATGATGCATGAAATTTAAAGCTACTCTTATTATATATATGCAGGGTAAAGCATATCTCGGTCGGATGTAATTTAATTTACATAAGTTAACTGTAACTTGCACTCTACCATCACTTTTTTTAGCCCGGTAAGGGGTGTCTTTTACAAGGGAACATCATATAATTTCCTGAAAAGTTAACTTTTTTTCAACTTCTCTTTTACAATTAAATACTACATAAAATGCTTAATATAAGTTCTTTGGATAGCAAGACTCCATTATGACAATTGGTCGGACAAAAAAATTGTTCAAATTAATTCATTGATATAGAGATATTAGCTCAAATTTCGCATATCTAGATTTCATGTGCTCTGAGGGGGGTGCGGTAAAGGGGCTGAGGGGACAAATGATGCATGAAATTTAAAGCTACTGTTATGCTATACATGCAGCGTAATGCATATTTCTTTGGGATTGAATTTAATTACAATAAGCAATCTACAACTGACACCCTACCATCACTACTTTTCAAGAATTATGGGGTGTCGCTAAAAAGATGGCCTTATACCGGCGCTCCCTTCGAATATCGAGACTACCAATATAGGAGAGAATTATACCTACTTATGTTCTTCAAATATCAAAATTTATCTGAAGCTATTAGCTGTTATCGTTTAGGAGATATTAAATTTCAAATCTCCTAAGTCCAACTCTAAATGGGAAATTTGTTCGTGTTTGGTTGTGTGTATATATGTTCTTTATGGAAAGTGCTTTGTCCTATATAACTCACTACGGTTAAGTCCTATTGAGAAACTGATTCGACTATGCGACTTATATGATCGACCCCTAAAACTCATTGAATAAACTTTTTTCCCAGAGGGTACTTTAGGGTGGGGGGTAGGTACCCTCTGGGGAGGGGGGATTCCAGTACAGCATGTCGCATATCGCTGGAAAGCCCTCGCCGAGTACTATCGACTGGAGTACTTATTTTACTGATCCACTTCACTGGGTTGCTACAAATTAGGCCCAAAGTCGGTACTTTTTCGTTATTTATAACTTTCCTCCCTATAGCGGCGCTCCCTTCAAATATCGAGACTACCAATATAGGAGAGAATTATAGCCACTTATGTTCTCTAACTATCGAAATTTACTTGAAGCAATTAGCTGTTATCGTTTACGAGATATTAAATTTCAAATCTCCTAAGTCCAACTCTAAATGGGAAATTTGTTCGTGTTCGGGTGTGTGTATATATGTTCTGCGGTTTTTCGTACATAACTGAGTAGGGTACAAGTTCTTATTTCTTATTTTTCATCCGATCTTAGCATATGAACACTCATTGGAAAGGTATCGATGAGTAGATTACAGAAATAGCAAAAATTTCCCCCCACCCCCACTTTTCGGGTGATTTAAGGCCAAAAACCGTTATTTTTGCACTCTGCGCTTCCTACCGGCGCCCCCTTGAACTACACGGACTTCCAATATAGGAGGGAATTATAGCCCCTTATGTCCTTTAAATATTAAAATTTATTTCAAGCTTTTAGCTGTTATCGTTTAGGAGATATTAAATTTCAAATCTCCTAAGTCCAACTCTAAATGGGAAATTTGTTCGTGTTCGGGTGTGTGTATATATGTTCTGTGGTTTTTCGTACATAACTGAGTAGGGTACAAGTTCTTATTTCTTATTTTTCATCCGATCTTTGCGTATGAACACTCATTGGAAAGGTATCGATGAGTAGATTACAGAAATAGCAAAAATTTCCCCCCACCCCCACTTTTCGGGTGATTTAAGGCCAAAAACCGTTATTTTTGCACTCTGCGCTTCCTACCGGCGCCCCCTTGAACTACACGGACTTCCAATATAGGAGGGAATTATAGCCCCTTATGTCCTTTAAATATTAAAATTTATTTCAAGCTATTAGCTGTTATCGTTTAGGAGATATTAAATTTCAAATCTCCTAAGTCCAACTCTAAATGGGAAATTTGTTCGTGTTCGGGTGTGTGTATATATGTTCTGTGGTTTTTCGTACATAACTGAGTAGGGTACAAGTTCTTATTTCTTATTTGTCATCCGATCTTTGCGTATGAACACTCATTGGAAAGGTCTCGATGAGTAGATTACAGAAATAGCAAAAATTTCCCCCCACCCCCCACTTTTCGGATGATTTAAATCCAAAAACCGTTATTTTTGCACTCTGCGCTTCCTACCGGCGCCCCCTTGAACTACACGGACTTCCAATATAGGAGGGAATTATAGCCCCTTATGTCCTTTAAATATTAAAATTTATTTCAAGCTATTAGCTGTTATCGTTTAGGAGATATTCAATTTCAAATCTCCTAAGTCCAACTCTAAATGGGAAATTTGTTCGTGTTCGGGTGTGTGTATATATGTTCTGCGGTTTTTCGTACATAACTGAGTAGGGTACAAGTTCTTATTTCTTATTTTTCATCCGATCTTAGCATATGAACACTCATTGGAAAGGTATCGATGAGTAGATTACAGAAATAGCAAAAATTTCCCCCCACCCCCACTTTTCGGGTGATTTAAGGCCAAAAACCGTTATTTTTGCACTCTGCGCTTCCTACCGGCGCCCCCTTGAACTACACGGACTTCCAATATAGGAGGGAATTATAGCCCCTTATGTCCTTTAAATATTAAAATTTATTTCAAGCTATTAGCTGTTATGGTTTAGGAGGCATCGAATTTCAAAGTATTTAAGTCCCAATCTAATTAGGGAATTCCTTGGTTACGTCACATACATACGTATGGATGTAGTGGTAGAGTTACTTATTTCTTATTTTCCTTCCGATCTTAGCGATTGAACACTCATTGGAAAGGTCTTGCCGAGTACATTGTGAATATGCAAAAACATTTGACCCCCACCATATAATTTAGTGAAATAGAAGGGGGGGAAAGGAATTATTTGTACTACACACACACTTCAAGCGCGTGTGGTTCCTACAATTACTAACTTATTTGAGAAATTCTTTGATTTTCGCTTACTGTGATTTTTTTCTGATTTTTTGAATCCAGCCGGAGCCGAATCGGACAATAAAAGCATATCGACAATTTTGCTCCTTACGATTCACACAATCGATTGTGAAAAAGTACAATTTAAGATAGCCATTTAAGCCTTCTTAGTCAAAAAGAATAACAGGTCGGGGCATAGGGGGTGGGAAAAAAACCCGGGTTTTTTTTTTTTTTTTTTTTTTTTTTAGAAATCGCCAAGATTATAGATCATTTTGGTGGCGATTGATGTATGGAATCAAAATGGATTTAAGGCAGGGAAAGATTTTAAGAAACTGGCGACGGGGTGAGGTTTGTATAGACATACTGCAGTGCCGTATATAAATTAATTTATATGGGAAGTTATTAAATTATTATTAAATAAATGTTTTTTTTAATAGAAATCATCAAGCTTATTGGTGACGATTCGAGATATTCTGGGTTATGGGGTCCGGTGGATATATACATACTGCACTGCTATATGGGAAGTTGAAAGGAGAGAGCGATATTGTTAGTAATTTATATGGGGATATGGGGAGTTGGAAGGAAGATTGGATTATTCGATTGTGGGATGGTGGTTGATATAAACTGCCGACGGGAACGGTAGATAGGTACATATTGCCGAATATATATATATTTTTTTTTTATATACATACATACATACATAGCTGATTATATCATTTTGGTTTGATCTGAATGATATAATTTATATGGGAAGAGTTCTTTTTCGGTGTGAAGTAAACCAAATGTATGTGGAGAGTTGGAATTGGAAAACATCCAGGAAAATTCGGAAAAGTTCGGAATAATTAGAAAAAATTCGGAAAAGTTGGAAAACATCCGGAAAATTACTCGAAAAAATTGGAAAACATCCGGAAAATTTGGAAAATTATTCGGAAAATTTGGAAAATTATTCGGAAAATTCGGAAAATTCGGAAAATTATTCGAAAAAATTCTGAAAAATTGGAAAACCTCAGGTAAAATTGGAAAAGTATTCGGAAAATTCGGAAAACATCCGGAAAATTTGGAAAATTATTGGGGGAAAATTCGGAAAAATTGGAAAACATCCGGAAAATTGGAAAAATTATTCGGCAAATTTGGAAAAGTGTTCGGAAAATTCGAGAAAATTCGGAAAACAGCGGGAAAAATTGGAAAATTATTCGGAAAATTCGGAAAACATCCGGACAATTTGGAAAATTATTCGGAAAATTTGGAAAATTATTCGGAAAATTCGGAAAATTATTCGAAAAAATTCTGAAAAATTGGAAAACCTCAGGAAAAATTGGAACAATTATTCGGCAAATTTGGAAAAGTGTTCGGAAAATTCGAGAAAATTCGGAAAACAGCGGGAAAAGTGGAAAATTATTCGGAAAATTCGGGAAAAATTCGGAAAACATCCGGAAAATTTTGAAAATTATTCGGAAAATTCGGAAAATTATTCGGAAAATTTGGACAATTCGAAAAAATTCTGAAAAATTGGAAAACATCAGGAAAAATTGGAAAATTATTCGGAAAATTCGGGAAAAATTCGGAAAACATCCGGAAAATTTGGAAAATTATTCGGGAAATTCGGAAAAAATCCTAACAATTATAAAAAAATCGCCAAAAAATTATAAAAATACTTAAAAATTAGAGAAAATTAAAAAAAATCGCAATAATTGAAACAAACATTCGGAACAATTGCAAAAACTTCCACAAAATTAAAAAAAATTCGGAATAATTGCAAAAAATTCGGAACAATTGGAAAAAAATCAGGAACAATTGAACAAAATCGTCATAATTTAAAAAAAAAATCCGGAACAATTGGAAAAAATTAAAAAAAAACGTAGTAATTGAAAAAAATTCGAAACAATTGGAGAAACGTTCGTAACAATTAGGAAGAAATCCGAAACAATTGAGAAAAAATCGTAATAATTTGAAAAAAATTCGGAACAATTGGAAACAAATCAATAAAATTAAAAAAAATACGTAATAATTGCAAAAAATTAAGAACAATTGGAAAAAATCTTAACAATGTAGAAAAAAAATTCCGAACTATTGCAATAAAATCGTAATAATTTGAAAAAAATTCCCAACAATTGGAAAAAATTCACAAAATTAAAAAAAATCGTAATAATTGAAAAAAAAAATCCTAAACAATTGGAAAAACGTTCGGAACAATAGCAAAAAAATCCGGAATAATTGAAAAAAATCGGAGTATTTTGAAAAAAATCGGAACAATTGGAAAAAAAATCAAAACAATTTGAAAAAAATTCGGAACAATTGCAAAAAATTTCGAGCAATTGGAAAAAAAACGGATCAATTGAAAAAAATTCCGAGCAATTGGAAAAAAATCGGAACAATTGAAGAAAATCCTAATAATTTGAAAATATTCGTGGGAAAAACCAACTCTACTATGCACATACACACACACTTTTTGGGCAATTCTTGCGAATTTATTTGCTAATTTCACGAAAAAAATTAGCATTTAAAAAAAAATCGCAGAAGTAGCGAAAAACATTCGACCACACACACACACACACACACATTTCGGCTATTTTTCCTTAAAAATTTCCGAAAAATTGGAAAATTATTCGAAACAATTGGAAAAAATCTGGACCAATTGGAGAATTATCGAAAAAATGGAAAAATTATTCGGAACAATTGGAGAAAATCTGGAACAATTGGAGAATTATCGAAAAAATGGAAAAATTATTCGGAACAATTTGAAAAATATTGGGGAAAATTGGATAAAATTCGGAACAATTTGAAAAATATTGGGGAAAATTGTAAAAAATTCGGAACACTTGGAAAAAATTCGGAACAATTGGAAAAAAATTCGGAACAATTGGAAAAAAATCGGAACAATTGGAAAAAATTCGGAACAATTGAAAAACACAAAATTTGAGGATTTTAAGAAAAAATGGAGAAATAGCGAAAAACGCACTCGACAGCACACACACACAAACACAATTTTTGCCAATTCTTGCAAATTTCTTTCCAATTTTTAAGATTATTTTGCGAACTTTTAGCAATCTTAACGATTTTTTCCAATTTCAACGACTTATTTTTCGAACTTTTTGCAACCTTCACGATCTTTCG
>CAWUPM010001397.1:0-56152 GCA_963924295.1 Dioctria rufipes | reverse complement strand
AAGAATGTTGTTAATCTAATTCAAAAACTATTTCTACTAAAAGGACTTTTGTCGAACAACTTCCAAGAATTATTTTCTTCTACCCGGAAGAAGGTTATTAAACGAATGAGCCCTCGTTGGGCGCGGAATAATGAGGGGAATCCAACAGTAAAATATTTCTGACCGCGACTTTCTAGTTTCAAAAATATGCCACAAAAACCCTTTGTGTGTGACCTGATTTCTGGTGGCCTTTCCTATGCAATTTTTTTGGTCTATTTTAAAAACTAGACATTTATTTAGCAAAATTCCTTTTTAGATCGCTTTGTATTCCTTTCCACGTTAAAATAAACCCTCATTCGTCAAGATCGGTCACAAGGTATTTTTTGAATGAAAAAAGTGCAAAGCCTATAGTCCTGCCATTTTGCGAAATTTCGATTAACATCTTTTGTCCCCGATTTTGACGAATGAGCGCTCGTTGGACGCGGAATAATGAGAGGAATCTAACAGTAAAATATTTCTGACCGAGACTTGCTAGTTTCAAAAATATGCCACAAAAACCCTTAGTGTGTGACCTGATTTCTGGTGGCCTTTCCTATGCAGTTTTTTTGGTCTATTTTAAAAACTAGACATTTATTTAGCAAAATTCGTTTTTAGATCGCTTTGTATTCCTTTCCACGTTAAAATAAACCCTCAATCGTCAAGATCGGTCACAAGGTATTTTTTGAATGAAAAAAGTGCAAAGCCTATAGTCCTGCCATTTTGCGAAATTTCGATTAACATTTTTTGTCCCCGATTTTGACGAATGAGCGCTCGTTGGTTGGACGCGGAATAATGAGAGGAATCTAACAGTAAAATATTTCTGACCGAGACTTGCTAGTTTCAAAAATATGCCACAAAAACCCTTAATGTGTGACCTGATTTCTGGTGGCCTTTCCTATGCAGTTTTTTTGATCTATTTTAAAAACTAGACATTCATTTAGCAAAATTCCTCTTTAGATCGCTTTGTATTCCTTTCCACGTTAAAATAAACCCTCATTCGTCAAGATCGGTCACAAGGTATTTTTTGAATGAAAAAAGTGCAAAGCCTATAGTCCTGCCATTTTGCGAAATTTCGATTAACATCTTTTGTCCCCGATTTTGACGAATGAGCGCTCGTTGGACGCGGAATAATGAGAGGAATCTAACAGTAAAATATTTCTGACCGAGACTTGCTAGTTTCAAAAATATGCCACAAAAACCCTTAGTGAGTGACCTGATTTCTGGTGGCCTTTCCTATGCAGTTTTTTTTGGTCTATTTTAAAAACTAGACATTTATTTAGCAAAATTCCTTTTTAGATCGCTTTGTATTCCTTTCCACGTTAAAATAAACCCTCAATCGTCAAGATCGGTCACAAGGTATTTTTTGAATGAAAAAAGTGAAAAGCCTATAGTCCTGCCATTTTGCGAAATTTCGATTAACATTTTTTGTCCCCGATTTTGACGAATGAGCGCTCGTTGGACGCGGAATAATGAGAGGAATCTAACAGTAAAATATTTCTGACCGAGACTTGTTAGTTTCAAAAATATGCCACAAAAACCCTTAGTGTGTGACCTGAATTCTGGTGGCCTTTCCTATGCAGTTTTTTTGGTCTATTTTAAAAACTAGACATTTATTTAGCAAAATTCCTTTTTAGATCGCTTTGTATTCCTTTCCACGTTAAAATAAACCCTCAATCGTCAAGATCGGTCACAAGGTATTTTTTGAATGAAAAAAGTGCAAAGCCTATAGTCCTGCCATTTTGCGAAATTTCGATTAAAATTTTTGTCCCCGATTTTGACGAATGAGCGCTCGTTGGACGCGGAATAATGAGAGGAATCTAACAGTAAAATATTTCTGACCGAGACTTGCTAGTTTCAAAAATATGTCACAAAAACCCTTAATGTGTGACCTGATTTCTGGTGGCCTTTCCTATGCAGTTTTTTTGGTCTATTTTAAAAACTAGACATTTATTTAGCAAAATTCCTTTTTAGATCGCTTTGTATTCCTTTCCACGTTAAAATAAACCCTCAATCGTCAAGATCGGTCACAAGGTATTTTTTGAATGAAAAAAGTGCAAAGCCTATAGTCCTGCCATTTTGCGAAATTTCGATTAACATTTTTTGTCCCCGATTTTGACGAATGAGCGCTCGTTTGACGCGGAATAATGAGAGGAATGTAACAGTAAAATATTTCTGACCGAGACTTGCTAGTTTCAAAAATATGCCACAAAAACCCTTAGTGTGTGACCTGAATTCTGGTGGCCTTTCCTATGCAGTTTTTTTGGTCTATTTTAAAAACTATATATTTATTTAGCAAAATTCCTTTTTAGATCGCTTTGTATTCCTTTCCACGTTAAAATAAACCCTCAATCGTCAAGATCGGTCACAAGGTATTTTTTGAATGAAAAAAGTGCACAGCCTATAGTCCTGCCATTTTGCGAAATTTCGATTAACATTTTTTGTCCCCGATTTTGACGAATGAGCGCTCGTTTGACGCGGAATAATGAGAGGAATGTAACAGTAAAATATTTCTGACCGAGACTTGCTAGTTTCAAAAATATGCCACAAAAACCCTTAGTGTGTGACCTGAATTCTGGTGGCCTTTCCTATGCAGTTTTTTTGGTCTATTTTTAAAACTAGACATTTATTTAGCAAAATTCCTTTTTAGATCGCTTTGTATTCCTTTCCACGTTAAAATAAACCCTCAATCGTCAAGATCGGTCACAAGGTATTTTTTGAATAAAAAAGTGCAAAGCCTATAGTCCTGCCATTTTGCGAAATTTCGATTAACATTTTTTGTCCCCGATTTTGACGAATGAGCGCTCGTTGGACGCGGAATAATGAGAGGAATCTAACAGTAAAATATTTCTGACCGATACTTGCTAGTTTCAAAAATATGCCACAAAAAACCCATAGTGTGTGACCTGATTTCTGGTGGCCTTTCCTATGCAGTTTTTTTGGTCTATTTTAAAAACTAGACATTTATTTAGCAAAATTCCTTTTTAGATCGCTTTGTATTCCTTTCTATGTTAAAACAAACCCTCAATCGTCAATATTGGTCACAAGGTATTTTTTTAATGAAAAAAGTGCAAAGCCTATAGTCCATGCCATTTTGAGAAATTTCGATTAAAATTTTTTGTCCCCGATTTTGATGAATGAGCGCTCGTTGGACGTGTTGTGGCCCAATATAAGGAAGATTCTTCCAGCAGCCAAGGGCGCATTTTAGTGAAATAATTAGCAATTGCTAAACAGTAACCTCGCATGGTACTGTTCTGCAACTGTCGGTTATTTTGCTGATTAGCTCAACAGCTGGCTGCGATGAGCGCTTAGTGGAGCAATCGACGATTACAATAATAATTAACCTCGCATGGTAATTATTGTGTAAAGCGATTGTTTACTACTAAGCGACTCAGGTGCTGCAACCGGTAGAACAAACGACAAGGTTGTTGTCGTTTGTTTACATCCGCGTTGTGAGCAAAGAAAGTACTTCCGAATATCGGGGCATAAAAGACCAATGACTGGTCTGGCGAGTGCCGTTAGTTTCAGTCATCGTCGTAGTTAATTGTTCAGCCGCGAGTTAACTTTTGTTTTAAGGTGTCAAGTTACCGTTCGGTTCGGGTTAGAATTGCGTGAATTATGTAGTAAGTTAGATCAATGTTGATTAAAATAAAGATTTATATGTGAGTAACTCGAGTGTTGTTATTTTCAAGTAGTTTTATTAGAATAAATCGTTGGATTATC
The DNA here is from genome assembly GCA_963924295.1 of Dioctria rufipes. Classification (NCBI taxonomy): domain Eukaryota; kingdom Metazoa; phylum Arthropoda; class Insecta; order Diptera; family Asilidae; genus Dioctria; species Dioctria rufipes. The sequence goes on along the minus strand of CAWUPM010001397.1, from coordinate 52,414 downwards.
GTTCTATTGCTTTAGGAACACGACAGACGCGGAATAATGAGAGGAATCTAACAGTAAAATATTACTGACCGATACTTGCTAGTTTCCAAAATATGCCACAAAAAACCCTTAGTGTGTGACCTGATTTCTGGTGGCCTTTCCTATGCAGTTTTTTTGGTCTATTTTGAAAACTAGACATTTATTTAGCAAAATTCCTTTTTAGATCGCTTTGTATTCCTTTCCACGTTAAAATAAACCCTCAATCGTTAAGATCGGTCACAAGGTATTTTTTGAATGAAAAAAGTGCAAAGCCTATAGTCCTGCCATTTTGCGAAATTTCGATTAACATTTTTTGTCCCCGATTTTGACGAATGAGCGCTCGTTTGACGCGGAATAATGAGAGGAATGTAACAGTAAAATATTTCTGACCGAGACTTGCTAGTTTCAAAAATATGCCACAAAAGCCCTTAGTGTGTGACCTGATATCTGGTGGCCTTTCCTATGCAGTTTTTTTGGTCTATTTTCAAAACTATATATTTATTTAGCAAAATTCCTTTTTAGGTCGCTTTGTATTCCTTTCCACGTTAAAATAAACCCTCATTCGTCAAGATCGGTCACAAGGTATTTTTTGAATGAAAAAAGTGCAAAGCCTATACTCCTGCCATTTTGCGAAATTTCGATTAACATCTTTTGTCCCCGATTTTGACGAATGAGCGCTCGTTGGACGCGGAATAATGAGAGGAATCTAACAGTAAAATATTACTGACCGATACTTGCTAGTTTCCAAAATATGCCACAAAAAACCCTTAGTGTGTGACCTGATTTCTGGTGGCCTTTCCTATGCAGTTTTTTTGGTCTATTTTGAAAACTAGACATTTATTTAGCAAAATTCCTTTTTAGATCGCTTTGTATTCCTTTCCACGTTAAAATAAACCCTCAATCGTTAAGATCGGTCACAAGGTATTTTTTGAATGAAAAAAGTGCAAAGCCTATAGTCCTGCCATTTTGCGAAATTTCGATTAACATTTTTTGTCCCCGATTTTGACGAATGAGCGCTCGTTTGACGCGGAATAATGAGAGGAATCTAACAGTAAAATATTTCTGACCGATACTTGCTAGTTTCAAAAATATGCCACAAAAAACCCATAGCGTGTGACCTGATTTGGTGGCCTTTCCTATGCAGTTTTTTTGGTCTATTTTAAAAACTAGACATTTATTTAGCAAAATTCCTTTTTAGATCGCTTTGTATTCCTTTCTATGTTAAAACAAACCCTCAATCGTCAAGATTGGTCACAAGGTATTTTTTGAATGAAAAAAGTGCAAAGCCTATAGTCCATGCCATTTTGCGAAATTTCGATTAAAATTTTTTGTCCCCGATTTTGATGAATGAGCGCTCGTTGGACGCGGAATAATGAGAGGAATCTAACAGTAAAATATTACTGACCGATACTTGCTAGTTTCCAAAATATGCCACAAAAAACCCTTAGTGTGTGACCTGATTTCTGGTGGCCTTTCCTATGCAGTTTTTTTGGTCTATTTTGAAAACTAGACATTTATTTAGCAAAATTCCTTTTTAGATCGCTTTGTATTCCTTTCCACGTTAAAATAAACCCTCAATCGTTAAGATCGGTCACAAGGTATTTTTTGAATGAAAAAAGTGCAAAGCCTATAGTCCTGCCATTTTGCGAAATTTCGATTAACATTTTTTGTCCCCGATTTTGACGAGTGAGCCCTCGTTGGACGCGGAATAATGAGAGGAATCCAACAGTAAAATATTTCTGACCGCGACTTGCTAGTTTCAAAAATATGCCACAAAAACCCTTTGTGTGTGACCTGATTTCTGGTGGCCTTTCCTATGCAATTTTTTTGGTCTATTTTAAAAACTAGACATTTATTTAACAAAATTCCTTTTTAGATCGCTTTGTATTCCTTTCCACGTTAAAATAAACCCTCATTCGTCAAGATCGGTCACAAGGTATTTTTTGAATGAAAAAAGTGCAAAGCCTATAGTCCTGCCATTTTGCGAAATTTCGATTAACATCTTTTGTCCCCGATTTTGACGAATGAGCGCTCGTTGGACGCGGAATAATGAGAGGAATCTAACAGTAAAATATTTCTGACCGAGACTTGCTAGTTTCAAAAATATGCCACAAAAACCCTTAGTGTGTGACCTGATTTCTGGTGGCCTTTCCTATGCAGTTTTTTTGGTCTATTATAAAAACTAGACATTTATTTAGCAAAATTCCTTTTTAGATCGCTTTGTATTCCTTTCCACGTTAAAATAAACCCTCAATCGTCAAGATCGGTCACAAGGTATTTTTTGAATGAAAAAAGTGCAAAGCCTATAGTCCTGCCATTTTGCGAAATTTCGATTAACATTTTTTGTCCCCGATTTTGACGAATGAGCGCTCGTTGGACGCGGAATAATGAGAGGAATCTAACAGTAAAATATTTCTGACCGAGACTTGCTAGTTTCATAAATATGCCACAAAAACCCTTAGTGTGTGACCTGATTTCTGGTGGCCTTTCCTATGCAGTTTTTTTGGTCTATTTTAAAAACTAGACATTTATTTAGCAAAATTCCTTTTTAGATCGCTTTGTATTCCTTTCCACGTTAAAATAAACCCTCAATCGTCAAGATCGGTCACAAGGTATTTTTTGAATGAAAAGAGTGCCAGCCTATAGTCCTGCCATTTTGCGAAATTTCGATTAACATTTTTTGTCCCCGATTTTGACGAATGAGCGCTCGTTGGACGCGGAATAATGAGAGGAATCTAACAGTAAAATATTTCTGACCGAGACTTGCTAGTCTCAACAATATGCCACAAAAACCCTTAGTGTGTGACCTGGTTTCTGGTGGCCTTTCCTATGCAGTTTTTTTGGTCTCTTTTCAAAACTGTATATTTATTTATCAAAATTCCTTTTTAGATCGCTTTGTATTCCTTTCCACGTTAAAATAAACCCTCAATCGTCAAGATCGGTCGCAAGGTATTTTTTGAATGAAAAAAGTGCAAAGCCTATAGTCCTGCCAATTTGCGAAATTTCGATTAACATTTTTTGTCACCGGTTTTGACGAATGAGCGCTCGTTTGACGCGGAATAATGAGAGGAGTGTAACAGTAAAATATTTCTGACCGAGACTTGCTAGTTTCAAAAATATGCCACAAAACCCCTTAGTGTGTCACCTGATTTCTGGTGGCCTTTCCTATGCAGTTTTTTTGGTCTATTTTCAAAACTATATATTTATTTAGCAAAATTCCTTTTTAGATCGCTTTGTATTCCTTTCCACGTTAAAATAAACCCTCAATCGTCAAGATCGGTCACAAGGTATTTTTTGAATGAAAAAAGTACAAAGCCTATAGTCCTGCCATTTTGCGAAATTTCGATTAACATTTTTTGTCCCCGATTTTGACGAATGAGCGCTCGTTGGACGCGGAATAATGAGAGGAATCTAACAGTAAAATATTTCTGACCGAGACTTGCTAGTTTCAAAAATATGCCACAAAAATCCTTAGTGTGTGACCTGATTTCTGGTGGCCTTTCCTATGCAGTTTTTTTGGTCTATTTTAAAAACTAGACATTTATTTAGCAAAATTCCTTTTTAGATCGCTTTGTATTCCTTTCAACGTTAAAATAAACCCTCAATCGTCAAGATCGGTCACAAGGTATTTTTTGAATGAAAAAAGTGCAAAGCCTATAGTCCTGCCATTTTGCGAAATTTCGATTAACATTTTTTGTCCCCGATTTTGACGAATGAGCGCTCCTTGGACGCGGAGTAATGAGAGGAATCTAACAGTAAAATATTTCTGACCGAGACTTGCTAGTTTCAAAAATATGCCACACAAACCCTTAGTGTGTGACCTGATTTCTGGTGGCCTTTCCTATGCAGTTTTTTTGGTCTATTTTAAAAACTAGACATTTATTTAGCAAAATTCCTTTTTACATCGCTTTGTATTCCTTTCCACTTTAAAATAAACCCTCAATCGTCAAGATCGGTCACAAGGTATTTTTTGAATGAAAAAAGTGCAAAGCCTATAGTCCTGCCATTTTGCGAAATTTCGATTAACATTTTTTGTCCCCGATTTTGACGAATGAGCGCTCGTTGGACGCGGAATAATGAGAGGAATCTATCAGTAAAATATTTCTGACCGAGACTTGCTAGTCTCAAAAATATGCCACAAAAACCCTTAGTGTGTGACCTGATTTCTGGTGGCCTTTCCTATGCAGTTTTTTTGGTCTATTTTCAAAACTGTATATTTATTTATCAAAATCCCTTTTTAGATCGCTTTGTATTCCTTTCCACGTTAAAATAAACCCTCAATCGTCAAGATCGGTCACAAGGTATTTTTTGAATGAAAAAAGTGCAAAGCCTATGGTCCTGCCATTTTGCGAAATTTCGATTAACATTTTTTGTCCCCGATTTTGACGAATGAGCGCTCGTTGGACGCGGAATAATGAGAGGAATCTAACAGTCAAATATTTCTGACCGAGACTTGCTAGTTTCAAAAATATGCCACAAAAACCCTTAGTGTGTGACCTGAATTCTGGTGGCCTTTACTATGCAGTTTTTTTGGTCTATTTTTAAAACTAGACATTTATTTAGCAAAATTCCTTTTTAGATCGCTTTGTATTCCTTTCCACGTTAAAATAAACCCTCAATCGTCAAGATCGGTCACAAGGTATTTTTCGAATAAAAAAAGTGCAAAGCCTATAGTCCTGCCATTTTGCGAAATTTCGATTAACATTTTTTGTCCCCGATTTTGACGAATGAGCGCTCGTTGGAAGCGGAATAATGAGAGGAATCTAACAGTAAAATATTTCTGACCGATACTTGCTAGTTTCAAAAATATGCCACAAAAAACCCATAGTGTGTGACCTGATTTCTGGTGGCCTTTCCTATGCAGTTTTTTTGGTCTGTTTTGAAAACTAGACATTTATTTAGCAAAATTCCTTTTTAGATCGCTTTGTATTCCTTTCCACGTTAAAATAAACCCTCAATCGTTAAGATCGGTCACAAGGTATTTTTTGAATGAAAAAAGTGCAAAGCCTATAGTCCTGCCATTTTGCGAAATTTCGATTAACATTTTTTGTCCCCGATTTTGACGAATGAGCGCTCGTTTGACGCGGAATAATGAGAGGAATGTAACAGTAAAATATTTCTGACCGAGACTTGCTAGTTTCAAAAATATGCCACAAAAACCCTTAGTGTGTGACCTGATTTCTGGTGGCATTTCCTATGCAGTTTTTTTGGTCTATTTTCAAAACTAGACATTTATTTAGCAAAATTCCTTTTTAGATCGCTTTGTATTCCTTTCCACGTTAAAATAAACCCTCAATCGTTAAGATCGGTCACAAGGTATTTTTTGAATGAAAAAAGTGCAAAGCCTATAGTCCTGCCATTTTGCGAAATTTCGATTAACATTTTTTGTCCCCGATTTTGACGAATGAGCCCTCGTTGGACGCGGAATAATGAGAGGAATCCAACAGTAAAATATTTCTGACCGCGACTTGCTAGTTTCAAAAATATGCCACAAAAACCCTTTGTGTGTGACCTGATTTCTGGTGGCCTTTCCTATGCTATTTTTTTGGTCTATTTTAAAAACTAGACATTTATTTAGCAAAATTCCTTTTTAGATCGCTTTGTATTCCTTTCCACGTTAAAATAAACCCTCATTCGTCAAGATCGGTCACAAGGTATTTTTTGAATGAAAAAAGTGCAAAGCCTATAGTCCTGCCATTTTGCGAAATTTCGATTAACATCTTTTGTCCCCGATTTTGACGAATGAGCGCTCGTTGGACGCGGAATAATGAGAGGAATCTAACAGTAAAATATTTCTGACCGAGACTTGCTAGTTTCAAAAATATGCCACAAAAACCCTTAGTGTGTGACCTGATTTCTGGTGGCCTTTCCTATGCAGTTTTTTTGGTCTATTTTAAAAACTAGACATTTATTTAGCAAAATTCCTTTTTAGATCGCTTTGTATTCCTTTCCACGTTAAAATAAACCCTCAATCGTCAAGATCGGTCACAAGGTATTTTTTGAATGAAAAAAGTGCAAAGCCTATAGTCCTGCCATTTTGCGAAATTTCGATTAACATTTTTTGTCCCCGATTTTGACGAATGAGCGCTCGTTGGACGCGGAATAATGAGAGGAATCTAACAGTAAAATATTTCTGACCGAGACTTGCTAGTTTCAAAAATATGCCACAAAAACCCTTAGTGTGTGACCTGATTTCTGGTGGCCTTTCCTATGCAGTTTTTTTGGTCTATTTTAAAAACTAGACATTTATTTAGCAAAATTCCTTTTTAGATCGCTTTGTATTCCTTTCCACGTTAAAATAAACCCTCAATCGTCAAGATCGGTCACAAGGTATTTTTTGAATGAAAAGAGTGCCAGCCTATAGTCCTGCCATTTTGCGAAATTTCGATTAACATTTTTTGTCCCCGATTTTGACGAATGAGCGCTCGTTGGACGCGGAATAATGAGAGGAATCTAACAGTAAAATATTTCTGACCGAGACTTGCTAGTTTCAACAATATGCCACAAAAACCCTTAGTATGTGACCTGGTTTCTGGTGGCCTTTCCTATGCAGTTTTTTTGGTCTCTTTTCAAAACTGTATATTTATTTCTCAAAATTCCTTTTTAGATCGCTTTGTATTCCTTTCCACGTTAAAATAAACCCTCAATCGTCAAGATCGGTCGCAAGGTATTTTTTGAATGAAAAAAGTGCAAAGCCTATAGTCCTGCCAATTTGCGAAATTTCGATTAACATTTTTTGTCACCGATTTTGACGAATGAGCGCTCGTTTGACGCGGAATAATGAGAGGAGTGTAACAGTAAAATATTTCTGACCGAGACTTGCTAGTTTCAAAAATATGCCACAAAACCCCTTAGTGTGTCACCTGATTTCTGGTGGCCTTTCCTATGCAGTTTTTTTGGTCTATTTTCAAAACTATATATTTATTTAGCAAAATTCCTTTTTAGATCGCTTTGTATTCCTTTCCACGTTAAAATAAACCCTCAATCGTCAAGATCGGTCACAAGGTATTTTTTGAATGAAAAAAGTACAAAGCCTATAGTCCTGCCATTTTGCGAAATTTCGATTAACATTTTTTGTCCCCGATTTTGACGAATTAGCGCTCGTTGGACGCGGAATAATGAGAGGAATCTAACAGTAAAATATTTCTGACCGAGACTTGCTAGTTTCAAAAATATGCCACAAAAATCCTTAGTGTGTGACCTGATTTCTGGTGGCCTTTCCTATGCAGTTTTTTTGGTCTATTTTAAAAACTAGACATTTATTTAGCAAAATTCCTTTTTAGATCGCTTTGTATTCCTTTCCACGTTAAAATAAACCCTCAATCGTCAAGATCGGTCACAAGGTATTTTTTGAATGAAAAAAGTGCAAAGCCTATAGTCCTGCCATTTTGCGAAATTTCGATTAACATTTTTTGTCCCCGATTTTGACGAATGAGCGCTCCTTGGACGCGGAGTAATGAGAGGAATCTAACAGTAAAATATTTCTGACCGAGACTTGCTAGTCTCAAAAATATGCCACACAAACCCTTAGTGTGTGACCTGATTTCTGGTGGCCTTTCCTATGCAGTTTTTTTGGTCTATTTTAAAAACTAGACATTTATTTAGCAAAATTCCTTTTTAGATCGCTTTGTATTCCTTTCCACTTTAAAATAAACCCTCAATCGTCAAGATCGGTCACAAGGTATTTTTTTGAATGAAAAAAGTGCAAAGCCTATAGTCCTGCCATTTTGCGAAATTTCGATTAACATTTTTTGTCCCCGATTTTGACGAATGAGCGCTCGTTGGACGCAGAATAATGAGAGGAATCTATCAGTAAAATATTTCTGACCGAGACTTGCTAGTCTCAAAAATATGCCACAAAAACCCTTAGTGTGTGACCTGAATTCTGGTGGCCTTTACTATGCAGTTTTTTTGGTCTATTTTTAAAACTAGACATTTATTTAGCAAAATTCCTTTTTAGATCGCTTTGTATTTCTTTCCACGTTAAAATAAACACTCAATCGTCAAGATCGGTCACAAGGTATTTTTTGAATAAAAAAAGTGCAAAGCCTATAGTCCTGCCATTTTGCGAAATTTCGATTAACATTTTTTGTCCCCGATTTTGACGAATGAGCGCTCGTGGAAGCGGAATAATGAGAGGAATCTAACAGTAAAATATTTCTGACCGATACTTGCTAGTTTCAAAAATATGCCACAAAAAACCCATAGTGTGTGACCTGATTTCTGGTGGCCTTTCCTATGCAGTTTTTTTGGTCTGTTTTGAAAACTAGACATTTATTTAGCAAAAATTCCTTTTTAGATCGCTTTGTATTCCTTTCCACGTTAAAATAAACCCTCAATCGTTAAGATCGGTCACAAGGTATTTTTTGAATGAAAAAAGTGCAAAGCCTATAGTCCTGCCATTTTGCGAAATTTCGATTAACATTTTTTGTCCCCGATTTTGACGAATGAGCGCTCGTTTGACGCGGAATAATGAGAGGAATGTAACAGTAAAATATTTCTGACCGAGACTTGCTAGTTTCAAAAATATGCCACAAAAACCCTTAGTGTGTGACCTGATTTCTGGTGGCATTTCCTATGCAGTTTTTTTGGTCTATTTTCAAAACTATATATTTATTTAGCAAAATTCCTTCTTAGGTCGCTTTGTATTCCTTTCCACGTTAAAATAAACCCTCAATCGTTAAGATCGGTCACAAGGTATTTTTTGAATGAAAAAAGTGCAAAGCCTATAGTCCTGCCATTTTGCGAAATTTCGATTAACATTTTTTGTCCCCGATTTTGACGAATGAGCCCTCGTTGGACGCGGAATAATGAGAAGGAATCCAACAGTAAAATATTTCTGACCGCGACTTTCTAGTTTCAAAAATATGCCACAAAAACCCTTTGTGTGTGACCTGATTTCTGGTGGCCTTTCCTATGCAATTTTTTTGGTCTATTTTAAAAACTAGACATTTATTTAGCAAAATTCCTTTTTAGATCGCTTTGTATTCCTTTCCACGTTAAAATAAACCCTCATTCGTCAAGATCGGTCACAAGGTATTTTTTGAATGAAAAAAGTGCAAAGCCTATAGTCCTGCCATTTTGCGAAATTTCGATTAACATCTTTTGTCCCCGATTTTGACGAATGAGCGCTCGTTGGACGCGGAATAATGAGAGGAATCTAACAGTAAAATATTTCTGACCGAGACTTGCTAGTTTCAAAAATATGCCACAAAAAACCCTTAGTGTGTGACCTGATTTCTGGTGGCCTTTCCTATGCAGTTTTTTTGGTCTATTTTAAAAACTAGACATTTATTTAGCAAAATTCCTTTTTAGATCGCTTTGTATTCCTTTCCACGTTAAAATAAACCCTCAATCGTCAAGATCGGTCACAAGGTATTTTTTGAATGAAAAAAGTGCAAAGCCTATAGTCCTGCCATTTTGCGAAATTTCGATTAACATTTTTTGTCCCCGATTTTGACGAATGAGCGCTCGTTGGACGCGGAATAATGAGAGGAATCTAACAGTGAAATATTTCTGACCGAGACTTGCTAGTTTCAAAAATATGCCACACAAACCCTTAGTGTGTGACCTGATTTCTGGTGGCCTTTCCTATGCAGTTTTTTTGGTCTATTTTAAAAACTAGATATTTATTTAGCAAAATTCCTTTTTAGATCGCTTTGTATTCCTTTCCACTTTAAAATAAACCCTCAATCGTCAAGATCGGTAACAAGGTATTTTTTGAATGAAAAAAGTGCAAAGCCTATAGTCCTGCCATTTTGCGAAATTTCGATTAACATTTTTTGTCCCCGATTTTGACGAATGAGCGCTCGTTGGACGCGGAATAATGAGAGGAATCTATCAGTAAAATATTTCTGACCGAGACTTGCTAGTCTCAAAAATATGCCACAAAAACCCTTAGTGTGTGACCTGATTTCTGGTGGCCTTTCCTATGCAGTTTTTTTGGTCTATTTTCAAAACTGTATATTTATTTATCAAAATCCCTTTTTAGATCGCTTTGTATTCCTTTCCACGTTAAAATAAACCCTCAATCGTCAAGATCGGTCACAAGGTATTTTTTGAATGAAAAAAGTGCAAAGCCTATAGTCCTGCCATTTTGCGAAATTTCGATTAACATTTTTTGTCCCCGATTTTGACGAATGAGCGCTCGTTTGACGCGGAATAATGAGAGGAGTGTAACAGTAAAATATTTCTGACCGAGACTTGCTAGTTTCAAAAATATGCCACAAAAACCCTTAGTGTGTGACCTGATTTCTGGTGGCCTTTCCTATGCAGTTTTTTTGGTCTATTTTCAAAACCATATATTTATTTAGCAAAATTCCTTTTTAGATCGCTTTGTATTCCTTTCCACGTTAAAATAAACCCTCATTCGTCAAGATCGGTGACAAGGTATTTTTTGAATGAAAAAAGTGCAAAGCCTATGGTCCTGCCATTTTGCGAAATTTCGATTAACATTTTTTGTCCCCGATTTTGACGAATGAGCGCTCGTTGGACGCGGAATAATGAGAGGAATCTAACAGTCAAATATTTCTGACCGAGACTTGCTAGTTTCAAAAATATGCCACAAAAAACCCATAGTGTGTGACCTGATTTCTGGTGGCCTTTCCTATGCAGTTTTTTTGGTCTATTTTGAAAACTAGACATTTATTTAGCAAAATTCCTTTTTAGATCGCTTTGTATTCCTTTCCACGTTAAAATAAACCCTCAATCGTTAAGATCGGTCACAAGGTATTTTTTGAATGAAAAAAGTGCAAAGCCTATAGTCCTGCCATTTTGCGAAATTTCGATTAACATTTTTTGTCCCCGATTTTGACGAATGAGCGCTCGTTTGACGCGGAATAATGAGAGGAATGTAACAGTAAAATATTTCTGACCGAGACTTGCTAGTTTCAAAAATATGCCACAAAAACCCTTAGTGTGTGACCTGATTTCTGGTGGCATTTCCTATGCAGTTTTTTTGGTCTATTTTCAAAACTATATATTTATTTAGCAAAATTCCTTCTTAGGTCGCTTTGTATTCCTTTCCACGTTAAAATAAACCCTCAATCGTTAAGATCGGTCACAAGGTATTTTTTGAATGAAAAAAGTGCAAAGCCTATAGTCCTGCCATTTTGCGAAATTTCGATTAACATTTTTTGTCCCCGATTTTGACGAATGAGCCCTCGTTGGACGCGGAATAATGAGAGGAATCCAACAGTAAAATATTTCTGACCGCGACTTGCTAGTTTCAAAAATATGCCACAAAAACCCTTTGTGTGTGACCTGATTTCTGGTGGCCTTTCCTATGCAATTTTTTTGGTCTATTTTAAAAACTAGACATTTATTTAGCAAAATTTCTTTTTAGATCGCTTTGTATTCCTTTCCACGTTAAAATAAACCCTCATTCGTCAAGATCGGTCACAAGGTATTTTTTGAATGAAAAAAGTGCAAAGCCTATAGTCCTGCCATTTTGCGAAATTTCGATTAACATCTTTTGTCCCCGATTTTGACGAATGAGCGCTCGTTGGACGCGGAATAATGAGAGGAATCTAACAGTAAAATATTTCTGACCGAGACTTGCTAGTTTCAAAAATATGCCACAAAAACCCTTAGTGTGTGACCTGATTTCTGGTGGCCTTTCCTATGCAGTTTTTTTGGTCTATTTTAAAAACTAGACATTTATTTAGCAAAATTCCTTTTTAGATCGCTTTGTATTCCTTTCCACGTTAAAATAAACCCTCAATCGTCAAGATCGGTCACAAGGTATTTTTTGAATGAAAAAAGTGCAAAGCCTATAGTCCTGCCATTTTGCGAAATTTCGATTAACATTTTTTGTCCCCGATTTTGACGAATGAGCGCTCGTTGGACGCGGAATAATGAGAGGAATCTAACAGTAAAATATTTCTGACCGAGACTTGCTAGTTTCAAAAATATGCCACAAAAACCCTTAGTGTGTGACCTGATTTCTGGTGGCCTTTCCTATGCAGTTTTTTTGGTCTATTTTAAAAACTAGACATTTATTTAGCAAAATTCCTTTTTAGATCGCTTTGTATTCCTTTCCACGTTAAAATAAACCCTCAATCGTCAAGATCGGTCACAAGGTATTTTTTGAATGAAAAGAGTGCCAGCCTATAGTCCTGCCATTTTGCGAAATTTCGATTAACATTTTTTGTCCCCGATTTTGACGAATGAGCGCTCGTTGGACGCGGAATAATGAGAGGAATCTAACAGTGAAATATTTCTGACCGAGACTTGCTAGTTTCAAAAATATGCCACAAAAACCCTTAGTGTGTGACCTGATTTCTGGTGGCCTTTCCTATGCAGTTTTTTTGGTCTATTTTAAAAACTAGACATTTATTTAGCAAAATTCCTTTTTAGATCGCTTTGTATTCCTTTCCACGTTAAAATAAACCCTCATTCGTCAAGATCGGTCACAAGGTATTTTTTGAATGAAAAAAGTGCAAAGCCTATAGTCCTGCCATTTTGCGAAATTTCGATTAACATCTTTTGTCCCCGATTTTGACGAATGAGCGCTCGTTGGACGCGGAATAATGAGAGGAATCTAACAGTAAAATATTTCTGACCGAGACTTGCTAGTTTCAAAAATATGCCACAAAAACCCTTAGTGTGTGACCTGATTTCTGGTGGCCTTTCCTATGCAGTTTTTTTGGTCTATTTTAAAAACTAGACATTTATTTAGCAAAATTCCTTTTTAGATCGCTTTGTATTCCTTTCCACGTTAAAATAAACCCTCAATCGTCAAGATCGGTCACAAGGTATTTTTTGAATGAAAAAAGTGCAAAGCCTATAGTCCTGCCATTTTGCGAAATTTCGATTAACATTTTTTGTCCCCGATTTTGACGAATGAGCGCTCGTTGGACGCGGAATAATGAGAGGAATCTAACAGTAAAATATTTCTGACCGAGACTTGCTAGTTTCAAAAATATGCCACAAAAACCCTTAGTGTGTGACCTGATTTCTGGTGGCCTTTCCTATGCAGTTTTTTTGGTCTATTTTAAAAACTAGACATTTATTTAGCAAAATTCCTTTTTAGATCGCTTTGTATTCCTTTCCACGTTAAAATAAACCCTCAATCGTCAAGATCGGTCACAAGGTATTTTTTGAATGAAAAGAGTGCCAGCCTATAGTCCTGCCATTTTGCGAAATTTCGATTAACATTTTTTGTCCCCGATTTTGACGAATGAGCGCTCGTTGGACGCGGAATAATGAGAGGAATCTAACAGTAAAATATTTCTGACCGAGACTTGCTAGTCTCAACAATATGCCACAAAAACCCTTAGTGTGTGACCTGGTTTCTGGTGGCCTTTCCTATGCAGTTTTTTTGGTCTCTTTTCAAAACTGTATATTTATTTATCAAAATTCCTTTTTAGATCGCTTTGTGTTCCTTTCCACGTTGAAATAAACCCTCAATCGTCAAGATCGGTCGCAAGGTATTTTTTGAATGAAAAAAGTGCAAAGCCTATAGTCCTGCCAATTTGCGAAATTTCGATTAACATTTTTTGTCACCGATTTTGACGAATGAGCGCTCGTTTGACGCGGAGTAATGAGAGGAGTGTAACAGTAAAATATTTCTGACCGAGACTTGCTAGTTTCAAAAATATGCCACAAAACCCCTTAGTGTGTCACCTGATTTCTGGTGGCCTTTCCTATGCAGTTTTTTTGGTCTATTTTCAAAACTATATATTTATTTAGCAAAATTCCTTTTTAGATCGCTTTGTATTCCTTTCCACGTTAAAATAAACCCTCAATCGTCAAGATCGGTCACAAGGTATTTTTTGAATGAAAAAAGTACAAAGCCTATAGTCCTGCCATTTTGCGAAATTTCGATTAACATTTTTTGTCCCCGATTTTGACGAATGAGCGCTCGTTGGACGCGGAATAATGAGAGGAATCTAACAGTAAAATATTTCTGACCGAGACTTGCTAGTTTCAAAAATATGCCACAAAAATCCTTAGTGTGTGACCTGATTTCTGGTGGCCTTTCCTATGCAGTTTTTTTGGTCTATTTTAAAAACTAGACATTTATTTAGCAAAATTCCTTTTTAGATCGCTTTGTATTCCTTTCCACGTTAAAATAAACCCTCAATCGTCAAGATCGGTCACAAGGTATTTTTTGAATGAAAAAAGTGCAAAGCCTATAGTCCTGCCATTTTGCGAAATTTCGATTAACATTTTTTGTCCCCGATTTTGACGAATGAGCGCTCGTTGGACGCGGAGTAATGAGAGGAATCTAACAGTAAAATATTTCTGACCGAGACTTGCTAGTTTCAAAAATATGCCACACAAACCCTTAGTGTGTGACCTGATTTCTGGTGGCCTTTCCTATGCAGTTTTTTTGGTCTATTTTAAAAACTAGACATTTATTTAGCAAAATTCCTTTTTAGATCGCTTTGTATTCCTTTCCACTTTAAAATAAACCCTCAATCGTCAAGATCGGTCACAAGGTATTTTTTGAATGAAAAAAGTGCAAAGCCTATAGTCCTGCCATTTTGCGAAATTTCGATTAACATTTTTTGTCCCCGATTTTGACGAATGAGCGCTCGTTGGACGCGGAATAATGAGAGGAATCTATCAGTAAAATATTTCTGACCGAGACTTGCTAGTCTCAAAAATATGCCACAAAAACCCTTAGTGTGTGACCTGATTTCTGGTGGCCTTTCCTATGCAGTTTTTTTGGTCTATTTTCAAAACTGTATATTTATTTATCAAAATCCCTTTTTAGATCGCTTTGTATTCCTTTCCACGTTAAAATAAACCCTCAATCGTCAAGATCGGTCACAAGGTATTTTTTGAATGAAAAAAGTGCAAAGCCTATGGTCCTGCCATTTTGCGAAATTTCGATTAACATTTTTTGTCCCCGAATTTGACGAATGAGCGCTCGTTGGACGCGGAATAATGAGAGGAATCTAACAGTCAAATATTTCTGACCGAGACTTGCTAGTTTCAAAAATATGCCACAAAAACCCTTAGTGTGTGACCTGAATTCTGGTGGCCTTTACTATGCAGTTTTTTTGGTCTATTTTTAAAACTAGACATTTATTTAGCAAAATTCCTTTTTAGATCGCTTTGTATTCCTTTCCACGTTAAAATAAACCCTCAATCGTCAAGATCGGTCACAAGGTATTTTTTGAATAAAAAAAGTGCAAAGCCTATAGTCCTGCCATTTTGCGAAATTTCGATTAACATTTTTTGTCCCCGATTTTGACGAATGAGCGCTCGTTGGACGCGGAATAATGAGAGGAATCTAACAGTAAAATATTTCTGACCGAGACTTGCTAGTTTCAAAAATATGCCACAAAAACCCTTAGTGTGTGACCTGAATTCTGGTGGCTTTTCCTATGCAGTTTTTTTGGTCTATTTTTAAAACTAGACATTTATTTAGCAAAATTCGTTTTTAGATCGCTTTGTATTCCTTTCCACGTTAAAATAAACCCTCAATCGTCAAGATCGGTCACAAGGTATTTTTTGAATAAAAAAAGTGCAAAGCCTATAGTCCTGCCATTTTGCGAAATTTCGATTAACATTTTTTGTCCCCGATTTTGACGAATGAGCGCTCGTTGGAAGCGGAATAATGAGAGTAATCTAACAGTAAAATATTTCTGACCGATACTTGCTAGTTTCAAAAATATGCCACAAAAAACCCATAGTGTGTGACCTGATTTCTGGTGGCCTTTCCTATGCAGTTTTTTTGGTCTGTTTTGAAAACTAGACATTTATTTAGCAAAATTCCTTTTTAGATCGCTTTGTATTCCTTTCCACGTTAAAATAAACCCTCAATCGTTAAGATCGGTCACAAGGTATTTTTTGAATGAAAAAAGTGCAAAGCCTATAGTCCTGCCATTTTGCGAAATTTCGATTAACATTTTTTGTCCCCGATTTTGACGAATGAGCGCTCGTTTGACGCGGAATAATGAGAGGATTGTAACAGTAAAATATTTCTGACCGAGACTTGCTAGTTTCAAAAATATGCCACAAAAACCCTTAGTGTGTGACCTGATTTCTGGTGGCATTTCCTATGCAGTTTTTTTGGTCTATTTTCAAAACTATATATTTATTTAGCAAAATTCCTTCGTAGCTCGCTTTGTATTCCTTTCCACGTTAAAATAAACCCTCAATCGTTAAGATCGGTCACAAGGTATTTTTTGAATGAAAAAAGTGCAAAGCCTATAGTCCTGCCATTTTGCGAAATTTCGATTAACATTTTTTGTCCCCGATTTTGACGAATGAGCCCTCGTTGGACGCGGAATAATGAGGGGAATCCAACAGTAAAATATTTCTGACCGCGACTTTCTAGTTTCAAAAATATGCCACAAAACCCTTTGTGTGTGACCTGATTTCTGGTGGCCTTTCCTATGCAATTTTTTTGGTCTATTTTAAAAACTAGACATTTATTTAGCAAAATTCCTTTTTAGATCGCTTTGTATTCCTTTCCACGTTAAAATAAACCCTCATTCGTCAAGATCGGTCACAAGGTATTTTTTGAATGAAAAAAGTGCAAAGCCTATAGTCCTGCCATTTTGCGAAATTTCGATTAACATCTTTTGTCCCCGATTTTGACGAATGAGCGCTCGTTGGACGCGGAATAATGAGAGGAATCTAACAGTAAAATATTTCTGACCGAGACTTGCTAGTTTCAAAAATATGCCACAAAAACCCTTAGTGTGTGACCTGATTTCTGGTGGCCTTTCCTATGCAGTTTTTTTGGTCTATTTTAAAAACTAGACATTTATTTAGCAAAATTCCTTTTTAGATCGCTTTGTATTCCTTTCCACGTTAAAATAAACCCTCAATCGTCAAGATCGGTCACAAGGTATTTTTTGAATGAAAAAAGTGCAAAGCCTATAGTCCTGCCATTTTGCGAAATTTCGATTAACATTTTTTGTCCCCGATTTTGACGAATGAGCGCTCGTTGGACGCGGAATAATGAGAGGAATCTAACAGTGAAATATTTCTGACCGAGACTTGCTAGTTTCAAAAATATGCCACAAAAACCCTTAGTGTGTGACCTGATTTCTGGTGGCCTTTCCTATGCAGTTTTTTTTGGTCTATTTTAAAAACTAGACATTTATTTAGCAAAATTCCTTTTTAGATCGCTTTGTATTCCTTTCCACGTTAAAATAAACCCTCAATCGTCAAGATCGGTCACAAGGTATTTTTTGAATGAAAAAAGTGCAAAGCCTATAGTCCTGCCATTTTGCGAAATTTCGATTAACATTTTTTGTCCCCGATTTTGACGAATGAGCGCTCGTTGGACGCGGAATAATGAGAGGAATCTAACAGTAAAATATTTCTGACCGAGACTTGCTAGTTTCAAAAATATGCCACAAAAACCCTTAGTGTGTGACCTGATTTCTGGTGGCCTTTCCTATGCAGTTTTTTTGGTCTATTTTAAAAACTAGACATTTATTTAGCAAAATTCCTTTTTAGATCGCTTTGTATTCCTTTCCACGTTAAAATAAACCCTCAATCGTCAAGATCGGTCACAAGGTATTTTTTGAATGAAAAGAGTGCCAGCCTATAGTCCTGCCATTTTGCGAAATTTCGATTAACATTTTTTGTCCCCGATTTTGACGAATGAGCGCTCGTTGGACGCGGAATAATGAGAGGAATCTAACAGTAAAATATTTCTGACCGAGACTTGCTAGTCTCAACAATATGCCACAAAAACCCTTAGTGTGTGACCTGGTTTCTGGTGGCCTTTCCTATGCAGTTTTTTTGGTCTCTTTTCAAAACTGTATATTTATTTATCAAAATTCCTTTTTAGATCGCTTTGTGTTCCTTTCCACGTTAAAATAAACCCTCAATCGTCAAGATCGGTCACAAGGTATTTTTTGAATGAAAAAAGTGCAAAGCCTATAGTCCTGCCAATTTGCGAAATTTCGATTAACATTTTTTGTCACCGATTTTGACGAATGAGCGCTCGTTTGACGCGGAGTAATGAGAGGAGTGTAACAGTAAAATATTTCTGACCGAGACTTGCTAGTTTCAAAAATATGCCACAAAACCCCTTAGTGTGTCACCTGATTTCTGGTGGCCTTTCCTATGCAGTTTTTTTGGTCTATTTTCAAAACTATATATTTATTTAGCAAAATTCCTTTTTAGATCGCTTTGTATTCCTTTCCACGTTAAAATAAACCCTCAATCGTCAAGATCGGTCACAAGGTATTTTTTGAATGAAAAAAGTACAAAGCCTATAGTCCTGCCATTTTGCGAAATTTCGATTAACATTTTTTGTCCCCGATTTTGACGAATGAGCGCTCGTTGGACGCGGAATAATGAGAGGAATCTAACAGTAAAATATTTCTGACCGAGACTTGCTAGTTTCAAAAATATGCCACAAAAATCCTTAGTGTGTGACCTGATTTCTGGTGGCCTTTCCTATGCAGTTTTTTTGGTCTATTTTAAAAACTAGACATTTATTTAGCAAAATTCCTTTTTAGATCGCTTTGTATTCCTTTCCACGTTAAAATAAACCCTCAATCGTCAAGATCGGTCACAAGGTATTTTTTGAATGAAAAAAGTGCAAAGCCTATAGTCCTGCCATTTTGCGAAATTTCGATTAACATTTTTTGTCCCCGATTTTGACGAATGAACACGACAGACGCGGAATAATGAGAGGAATCTAACAGTAAAATATTAATGACCGATACTTGCTAGTTTCCAAAATATGCCACAAAAAACCCTTAGTGTGTGACCTGATTTCTGGTGGCCTTTCCTATGCAGTTTTTTTGGTCTATTTTGAAAACTAGACATTTATTTAGCAAAATTCCTTTTTAGATCGCTTTGTATTCCTTTCCACGTTAAAATAAACCCTCAATCGTTAAGATCGGTCACAAGGTATTTTTTGAATGAAAAAAGTGCAAAGCCTATAGTCCTGCCATTTTGCGAAATTTCGATTAACATTTTTTGTCCCCGATTTTGACGAATGAGCGCTCGTTTGACGCGGAATAATGAGAGGAATGTAACAGTAAAATATTTCTGACCGAGACTTGCTAGTTTCAAAAATATGCCACAAAAGCCCTTAGTGTGTGACCTGATATCTGGTGGCCTTTCCTATGCAGTTTTTTTGGTCTATTTTCAAAACTATATATTTATTTAGCAAAATTCCTTTTTAGGTCGCTTTGTATTCCTTTCCACGTTAAAATAAACCCTCATTCGTCAAGATCGGTCACAAGGTATTTTTTGAATGAAAAAAGTGCAAAGCCTATACTCCTGCCATTTTGCGAAATTTCGATTAACATCTTTTGTCCCCGATTTTGACGAATGAGCGCTCGTTGGACGCGGAATAATGAGAGGAATCTAACAGTAAAATATTACTGACCGATACTTGCTAGTTTCCAAAATATGCCACAAAAAACCCTTAGTGTGTGACCTGATTTCTGGTGGCCTTTCCTATGCAGTTTTTTTGGTCTATTTTGAAAACTAGACATTTATTTAGCAAAATTCCTTTTTAGATCGCTTTGTATTCCTTTCCACGTTAAAATAAACCCTCAATCGTTAAGATCGGTCACAAGGTATTTTTTGAATGAAAAAAGTGCAAAGCCTATAGTCCTGCCATTTTGCGAAATTTCGATTAACATTTTTTGTCCCCGATTTTGACGAATGAGCGCTCGTTTGACGCGGAATAATGAGAGGAATCTAACAGTAAAATATTTCTGACCGATACTTGCTAGTTTCAAAAATATGCCACAAAAAACCCATAGCGTGTGACCTGATTTGGTGGCCTTTCCTATGCAGTTTTTTTGGTCTATTTTAAAAACTAGACATTTATTTAGCAAAATTCCTTTTTAGATCGCTTTGTATTCCTTTCTATGTTAAAACAAACCCTCAATCGTCAAGATTGGTCACAAGGTATTTTTTGAATGAAAAAAGTGCAAAGCCTATAGTCCATGCCATTTTGCGAAATTTCGATTAAAATTTTTTGTCCCCGATTTTGATGAATGAGCGCTCGTTGGACGCGGAATAATGAGAGGAATCTAACAGTAAAATATTACTGACCGATACTTGCTAGTTTCCAAAATATGCCACAAAAAACCCTTAGTGTGTGACCTGATTTCTGGTGGCCTTTCCTATGCAGTTTTTTTGGTCTATTTTGAAAACTAGACATTTATTTAGCAAAATTCCTTTTTAGATCGCTTTGTATTCCTTTCCACGTTAAAATAAACCCTCAATCGTTAAGATCGGTCACAAGGTATTTTTTGAATGAAAAAAGTGCAAAGCCTATAGTCCTGCCATTTTGCGAAATTTCGATTAACATTTTTTGTCCCCGATTTTGACGAGTGAGCCCTCGTTGGACGCGGAATAATGAGAGGAATCCAACAGTAAAATATTTCTGACCGCGACTTGCTAG
Organism: Dioctria rufipes; assembly: GCA_963924295.1. Classification (NCBI taxonomy): domain Eukaryota; kingdom Metazoa; phylum Arthropoda; class Insecta; order Diptera; family Asilidae; genus Dioctria; species Dioctria rufipes. The sequence continues at coordinate 32,046 of CAWUPM010001397.1, read as the reverse complement.
TTTCAAAAATATGCCACAAAAACCCTTTGTGTGTGACCTGATTTCTGGTGGCCTTTCCTATGCAATTTTTTTGGTCTATTTTAAAAACTAGACATTTATTTAGCAAAATTCCTTTTTAGATCGCTTTGTATTCCTTTCCACGTTAAAATAAACCCTCATTCGTCAAGATGGGTCACAAGGTATTTTTTGAATGAAAAAAGTGCAAAGCCTATAGTCCTGCCATTTTGCGAAATTTCGATTAACATCTTTTGTCCCCGATTTTGACGAATGAGCGCTCGTTGGACGCGGAATAATGAGAGGAATCTAACAGTAAAATATTTCTGACCGAGACTTGCTAGTTTCAAAAATATGCCACAAAAACCCTTAGTGTGTGACCTGATTTCTGGTGGCCTTTCCTATGCAGTTTTTTTGGTCTATTTTAAAAACTAGACATTTATTTAGCAAAATTCCTTTTTAGATCGCTTTGTATTCCTTTCCACGTTAAAATAAACCCTCAATCGTCAAGATCGGTCACAAGGTATTTTTTGAATGAAAAAAGTGCAAAGCCTATAGTCCTGCCATTTTGCGAAATTTCGATTAACATTTTTTGTCCCCGATTTTGACGAATGAGCGCTCGTTGGACGCGGAATAATGAGAGGAATCTAACAGTAAAATATTTCTGACCGAGACTTGCTAGTTTCAAAAATATGCCACAAAAACCCTTAGTGTGTGACCTGATTTCTGGTGGCCTTTCCTATGCAGTTTTTTTGGTCTATTTTAAAAACTAGACATTTATTTAGCAAAATTCCTTTTTAGATCGCTTTGTATTCCTTTCCACGTTAAAATAAACCCTCAATCGTCAAGATCGGTCACAAGGTATTTTTTGAATGAAAAGAGTGCCAGCCTATAGTCCTGCCATTTTGCGAAATTTCGATTAACATTTTTTGTCCCCGATTTTGACGAATGAGCGCTCGTTGGACGCGGAATAATGAGAGGAATCTAACAGTAAAATATTTCTGACCGAGACTTGCTAGTCTCAACAATATGCCACAAAAACCCTTAGTGTGTGACCTGGTTTCTGGTGGCCTTTCCTATGCAGTTTTTTTGGTCTCTTTTCAAAACTGTATATTTATTTATCAAAATTCCTTTTTAGATCGCTTTGTATTCCTTTCCACGTTAAAATAAACCCTCAATCGTCAAGATCGGTCGCAAGGTATTTTTTGAATGAAAAAAGTGCAAAGCCTATAGTCCTGCCAATTTGCGAAATTTCGATTAACATTTTTTGTCACCGATTTTGACGAATGAGCGCTCGTTTGACGCGGAATAATGAGAGGAGTGTAACAGTAAAATATTTCTGACCGAGACTTGCTAGTTTCAAAAATATGCCACAAAACCCCTTAGTGTGTCACCTGATTTCTGGTGGCCTTTCCTATGCAGTTTTTTTGGTCTATTTTCAAAACTATATATTTATTTAGCAAAATTCCTTTTTAGATCGCTTTGTATTCCTTTCCACGTTAAAATAAACCCTCAATCGTCAAGATCGGTCACAAGGTATTTTTTGAATGAAAAAAGTACAAAGCCTATAGTCCTGCCATTTTGCGAAATTTCGATTAACATTTTTTGTCCCCGATTTTGACGAATGAGCGCTCGTTGGACGCGGAATAATGAGAGGAATCTAACAGTAAAATATTTCTGACCGAGACTTGCTAGTTTCAAAAATATGCCACAAAAATCCTTAGTGTGTGACCTGATTTCTGGTGGCCTTTCCTATGCAGTTTTTTTGGTCTATTTTAAAAACTAGACATTTATTTAGCAAAATTCCTTTTTAGATCGCTTTGTATTCCTTTCAACGTTAAAATAAACCCTCAATCGTCAAGATCGGTCACAAGGTATTTTTTGAATGAAAAAAGTGCAAAGCCTATAGTCCTGCCATTTTGCGAAATTTCGATTAACATTTTTTGTCCCCGATTTTGACGAATGAGCGCTCCTTGGACGCGGAGTAATGAGAGGAATCTAACAGTAAAATATTTCTGACCGAGACTTGCTAGTTTCAAAAATATGCCACACAAACCCTTAGTGTGTGACCTGATTTCTGGTGGCCTTTCCTATGCAGTTTTTTTGGTCTATTTTAAAAACTAGACATTTATTTAGCAAAATTCCTTTTTAGATCGCTTTGTATTCCTTTCCACTTTAAAATAAACCCTCAATCGTCAAGATCGGTCACAAGGTATTTTTTGAATGAAAAAAGTGCAAAGCCTATAGTCCTGCCATTTTGCGAAATTTCGATTAACATTTTTTGTCCCCGATTTTGACGAATGAGCGCTCGTTGGACGCGGAATAATGAGAGGAATCTATCAGTAAAATATTTCTGACCGAGACTTGCTAGTCTCAAAAATATGCCACAAAAACCCTTAGTGTGTGACCTGATTTCTGGTGGCCTTTCCTATGCAGTTTTTTTGGTCTATTTTCAAAACTGTATATTTATTTATCAAAATCCCTTTTTAGATCGCTTTGTATTCCTTTCCACGTTAAAATAAACCCTCAATCGTCAAGATCGGTCACAAGGTATTTTTTGAATGAAAAAAGTGCAAAGCCTATGGTCCTGCCATTTTGCGAAATTTCGATTAACATTTTTTGTCCCCGATTTTGACGAATGAGCGCTCGTTGGACGCGGAATAATGAGAGGAATCTAACAGTCAAATATTTCTGACCGAGACTTGCTAGTTTCAAAAATATGCCACAAAAACCCTTAGTGTGTGACCTGAATTCTGGTGGCCTTTACTATGCAGTTTTTTTGGTCTATTTTTAAAACTAGACATTTATTTAGCAAAATTCCTTTTTAGATCGCTTTGTATTCCTTTCCACGTTAAAATAAACCCTCAATCGTCAAGATCGGTCACAAGGTATTTTTCGAATAAAAAAAGTGCAAAGCCTATAGTCCTGCCATTTTGCGAAATTTCGATTAACATTTTTTGTCCCCGATTTTGACGAATGAGCGCTCGTTGGAAGCGGAATAATGAGAGGAATCTAACAGTAAAATATTTCTGACCGATACTTGCTAGTTTCAAAAATATGCCACAAAAAACCCATAGTGTGTGACCTGATTTCTGGTGGCCTTTCCTATGCAGTTTTTTTGGTCTGTTTTGAAAACTAGACATTTATTTAGCAAAATTCCTTTTTAGATCGCTTTGTATTCCTTTCCACGTTAAAATAAACCCTCAATCGTTAAGATCGGTCACAAGGTATTTTTTGAATGAAAAAAGTGCAAAGCCTATAGTCCTGCCATTTTGCGAAATTTCGATTAACATTTTTTGTCCCCGATTTTGACGAATGAGCGCTCGTTTGACGCGGAATAATGAGAGGAATGTAACAGTAAAATATTTCTGACCGAGACTTGCTAGTTTCAAAAATATGCCACAAAAACCCTTAGTGTGTGACCTGATTTCTGGTGGCATTTCCTATGCAGTTTTTTTGGTCTATTTTCAAAACTAGACATTTATTTAGCAAAATTCCTTTTTAGATCGCTTTGTATTCCTTTCCACGTTAAAATAAACCCTCAATCGTTAAGATCGGTCACAAGGTATTTTTTGAATGAAAAAAGTGCAAAGCCTATAGTCCTGCCATTTTGCGAAATTTCGATTAACATTTTTTGTCCCCGATTTTGACGAATGAGCCCTCGTTGGACGCGGAATAATGAGAGGAATCCAACAGTAAAATATTTCTGACCGCGACTTGCTAGTTTCAAAAATATGCCACAAAAACCCTTTGTGTGTGACCTGATTTCTGGTGGCCTTTCCTATGCAATTTTTTTGGTCTATTTTAAAAACTAGACATTTATTTAGCAAAATTCCTTTTTAGATCGCTTTGTATTCCTTTCCACGTTAAAATAAACCCTCATTCGTCAAGATCGGTCACAAGGTATTTTTTGAATGAAAAAAGTGCAAAGCCTATAGTCCTGCCATTTTGCGAAATTTCGATTAACATCTTTTGTCCCCGATTTTGACGAATGAGCGCTCGTTGGACGCGGAATAATGAGAGGAATCTAACAGTAAAATATTTCTGACCGAGACTTGCTAGTTTCAATAATATGCCACAAAAACCCTTAGTGTGTGACCTGATTTCTGGTGGCCTTTCCTATGCAGTTTTTTTGGTCTATTTTAAAAACTAGACATTTATTTAGCAAAATTCCTTTTTAGATCGCTTTGTATTCCTTTCCACGTTAAAATAAACCCTCAATCGTCAAGATCGGTCACAAGGTATTTTTTGAATGAAAAAAGTGCAAAGCCTATAGTCCTGCCATTTTGCGAAATTTCGATTAACATTTTTTGTCCCCGATTTTGACGAATGAGCGCTCGTTGGACGCGGAATAATGAGAGGAATCTAACAGTAAAATATTTCTGACCGAGACTTGCTAGTTTCAAAAATATGCCACAAAAACCCTTAGTGTGTGACCTGATTTCTGGTGGCCTTTCCTATGCAGTTTTTTTGGTCTATTTTAAAAACTAGACATTTATTTAGCAAAATTCCTTTTTAGATCGCTTTGTATTCCTTTCCACGTTAAAATAAACCCTCAATCGTCAAGATCGGTCACAAGGTATTTTTTGAATGAAAAGAGTGCCAGCCTATAGTCCTGCCATTTTGCGAAATTTCGATTAACATTTTTTGTCCCCGATTTTGACGAATGAGCGCTCGTTGGACGCGGAATAATGAGAGGAATCTAACAGTAAAATATTTCTGACCGAGACTTGCTAGTCTCAACAATATGCCACAAAAACCCTTAGTGTGTGACCTGGTTTCTGGTGGCCTTTCCTATGCAGTTTTTTTGGTCTCTTTTCAAAACTGTATATTTATTTCTCAAAATTCCTTTTTAGATCGCTTTGTATTCCTTTCCACGTTAAAATAAACCCTCAATCGTCAAGATCGGTCGCAAGGTATTTTTTGAATGAAAAAAGTGCAAAGCCTATAGTCCTGCAAATTTGCGAAATTTCGATTAACATTTTTTGTCACCGATTTGACGAGTGAGCGCTCGTTTGACGCGGAATAATGAGAGGAGTGTAACAGTAAAATATTTCTGACCGAGACTTGCTAGTTTCAAAAATATGCCACAAAACCCCTTAGTGTGTCACCTGATTTCTGGTGGCCTTTCCTATGCAGTTTTTTTTGGTCTATTTTCAAAACTATATATTTATTTAGCAAAATTCCTTTTTAGATCGCTTTGTATTCCTTTCCACGTTAAAATGAACCCTCAATCGTCAAGATCGGTCACAAGGTATTTTTTGAATGAAAAAAGTACAAAGCCTATAGTCCTGCCATTTTGCGAAATTTCGATTAACATTTTTTGTCCCCGATTTTGATGAATGAGCGCTCGTTGGACGCGGAATAATGAGAGGAATCTAACAGTAAAATATTTCTGACCGAGACTTGCTAGTTTCAAAAATATGCCACAAAAATCCTTAGTGTGTGACCTGATTTCTGGTGGCCTTTCCTATGCAGTTTTTTTGGTCTATTTTAAAAACTAGACATTTATTTAGCAAAATTCCTTTTTAGATCGCTTTGTATTCCTTTCCACGTTAAAATAAACCCTCAATCGTCAAGATCGGTCAGAAGGTATTTTTTGAATGAAAAAAGTGCAAAGCCTATAGTCCTGCCATTTTGCGAAATTTCGATTAACATTTTTTGTCCCCGATTTTGACGAATGAGCGCTCCTTGGACGCGGAGTAATGAGAGGAATCTAACAGTAAAATATTTCTGACCGAGACTTGCTAGTTTCAAAAATATGCCACACAAACCCTTAGTGTGTGACCTGATTTCTGGTGGCCTTTCCTATGCAGTTTTTTTGGTCTATTTTAAAAACTAGACATTTATTTAGCAAAATTCCTTTTTAGATCGCTTTGTATTCCTTTCCACTTTAAAATAAACCCTCAATCGTCAAGATCGGTCACAAGGTATTTTTTGAATGAAAAAAGTGCAAAGCCTATAGTCCTGCCATTTTGCGAAATTTCGATTAACATTTTTTGTCCCCGATTTTGACGAATGAGCGCTCGTTGGACGCGGAATAATGAGAGGAATCTATCAGTAAAATATTTCTGACCGAGACTTGCTAGTCTCAAAAATATGCCACAAAAACCCTTAGTGTGTGACCTGATTTCTGGTGGCCTTTCCTATGCAGTTTTTTTGGTCTATTTTCAAAACTGTATATTTATTTATCAAAATCCCTTTTTAGATCGCTTTGTATTCCTTTCCACGTTAAAATAAACCCTCAATCGTCAAGATCGGTCACAAGGTATTTTTTGAATGAAAAAAGTGCAAAGCCTATGGTCCTGCCATTTTGCGAAATTTCGATTAACATTTTTTGTCCCCGATTTTGACGAATGAGCGCTCGTTGGACGCGGAATAATGAGAGGAATCTAACAGTCAAATATTTCTGACCGAGACTTGCTAGTTTCAAAAATATGCCACAAAAACCCTTAGTGTGTGACCTGAATTCTGGTGGCCTTTACTATGCAGTTTTTTTGGTCTATTTTTAAAACTAGACATTTATTTAGCAAAATTCCTTTTTAGATCGCTTTGTATTTCTTTCCACGTTAAAATAAACCCTCAATCGTCAAGATCGGTCACAAGGTATTTTTTGAATAAAAAAAGTGCAAAGCCTATAGTCCTGCCATTTTGCGAAATTTCGATTAACATTTTTTGTCCCCGATTTTGACGAATGAGCGCTCGTTGGAAGCGGAATAATGAGAGGAATCTAACAGTAAAATATTTCTGACCGATACTTGCTAGTTTCAAAAATATGCCACAAAAAACCCATAGTGTGTGACCTGATTTCTGGTGGCCTTTCCTATGCAGTTTTTTTGGTCTGTTTTGAAAACTAGACATTTATTTAGCAAAATTCCTTTTTAGATCGCTTTGTATTCCTTTCCACGTTAAAATAAACCCTCAATCGTTAAGATCGGTCACAAGGTATTTTTTGAATGAAAAAAGTGCAAAGCCTATAGTCCTGCCATTTTGCGAAATTTCGATTAACATTTTTTGTCCCCGATTTTGACGAATGAGCGCTCGTTTGACGCGGAATAATGAGAGGAATGTAACAGTAAAATATTTCTGACCGAGACTTGCTAGTTTCAAAAATATGCCACAAAAACCCTTAGTGTGTGACCTGATTTCTGGTGGCATTTCCTATGCAGTTTTTTTGGTCTATTTTCGAAACTATATATTTATTTAGCAAAATTCCTTCTTAGGTCGCTTTGTATTCCTTTCCACGTTAAAATAAACCCTCAATCGTTAAGATCGGTCACAAGGTATTTTTTGAATGAAAAAAGTGCAAAGCCTATAGTCCTGCCATTTTGCGAAATTTCGATTAACATTTTTTGTCCCCGATTTTGACGAATGAGCCCTCGTTGGACGCGGAATAATGAGAGGAATCCAACAGTAAAATATTTCTGACCGCGACTTTCTAGTTTCAAAAATATGCCACAAAAACCCTTTGTGTGTGACCTGATTTCTGGTGGCCTTTCCTATGCAATTTTTTTGGTCTATTTTAAAAACTAGACATTTATTTAGCAAAATTCCTTTTTAGATCGCTTTGTATTCCTTTCCACGTTAAAATAAACCCTCATTCGTCAAGATCGGTCACAAGGTATTTTTTGAATGAAAAAAGTGCAAAGCCTATAGTCCTGCCATTTTGCGAAATTTCGATTAACATCTTTTGTCCCCGATTTTGACGAATGAGCGCTCGTTGGACGCGGAATAATGAGAGGAATCTAACAGTAAAATATTTCTGACCGAGACTTGCTAGTTTCAAAAATATGCCACAAAAACCCTTAGTGTGTGACCTGATTTCTGGTGGCCTTTCCTATGCAGTTTTTTTGGTCTATTTTAAAAACTAGACATTTATTTAGCAAAATTCCTTTTTAGATCGCTTTGTATTCCTTTCCACGTTAAAATAAACCCTCAATCGTCAAGATCGGTCACAAGGTATTTTTTGAATGAAAAAAGTGCAAAGCCTATAGTCCTGCCATTTTGCGAAATTTCGATTAACATTTTTTGTCCCCGAATTTGACGAATGAGCGCACGTTGGACGCGGAATAATGAGAGGAATCTAACAGTGAAATATTTCTGACCGAGACTTGCTAGTTTCAAAAATATGCCACACAAACCCTTAGTGTGTGACCTGATTTCTGGTGGCCTTTCCTATGCAGTTTTTTTGGTCTATTTTAAAAACTAGACATTTATTTAGCAAAATTCCTTTTTAGATCGCTTTGTATTCCTTTCCACTTTAAAATAAACCCTCAATCGTCAAGATCGGTAACAAGGTATTTTTTGAATGAAAAAAGTGCAAAGCCTATAGTCCTGCCATTTTGCGAAATTTCGATTAACATTTTTTGTCCCCGATTTTGACGAATGAGCGCTCGTTGGACGCGGAATAATGAGAGGAATCTATCAGTAAAATATTTCTGACCGAGACTTGCTAGTCTCAAAAATATGCCACAAAAACCCTTAGTGTGTGACCTGATTTCTGGTGGCCTTTCCTATGCAGTTTTTTTGGTCTATTTTCAAAACTGTATATTTATTTATCAAAATCCCTTTTTAGATCGCTTTGTATTCCTTTCCACGTTAAAATAAACCCTCAATCGTCAAGATCGGTCACAAGGTATTTTTTGAATGAAAAAAGTGCAAAGCCTATAGTCCTGCCATTTTGCGAAATTTCGATTAACATTTTTTGTCCCCGATTTTGACGAATGAGCGCTCGTTTGACGCGGAATAATGAGAGGAGTGTAACAGTAAAATATTTCTGACCGAGACTTGCTAGTTTCAAAAATATGCCACAAAAACCCTTAGTGTGTGACCTGATTTCTGGTGGCCTTTCCTATGCAGTTTTTTTGGTCTATTTTCAAAACCATATATTTATTTAGCAAAATTCCTTTTTAGATCGCTTTGTATTCCTTTCCACGTTAAAATAAACCCTCATTCGTCAAGATCGGTGACAAGGTATTTTTTGAATGAAAAAAGTGCAAAGCCTATGGTCCTGCCATTTTGCGAAATTTCGATTAACATTTTTTGTCCCCGATTTTGACGAATGAGCGCTCGTTGGACGCGGAATAATGAGAGGAATCTAACAGTCAAATATTTCTGACCGAGACTTGCTAGTTTCAAAAATATGCCACAAAAAACCCATAGTGTGTGACCTGATTTCTGGTGGCCTTTCCTATGCAGTTTTTTTGGTCTATTTTGAAAACTAGACATTTATTTAGCAAAATTCCTTTTTAGATCGCTTTGTATTCCTTTCCACGTTAAAATAAACCCTCAATCGTTAAGATCGGTCGCAAGGTATTTTTTGAATGAAAAAAGTGCAAAGCCTATAGTCCTGCCATTTTGCGAAATTTCGATTAACATTTTTTGTCCCCGATTTTGACGAATGAGCGCTCGTTTGACGCGGAATAATGAGAGGAATGTAACAGTAAAATATTTCTGACCGAGACTTGCTAGTTTCAAAAATATGCCACAAAAACCCTTAGTGTGTGACCTGATTTCTGGTGGCATTTCCTATGCAGTTTTTTTGGTCTATTTTCAAAACTATATATTTATTTAGCAAAATTCCTTCTTAGGTCGCTTTGTATTCCTTTCCACGTTAAAATAAACCCTCAATCGTTAAGATCGGTCACAAGGTATTTTTTGAATGAAAAAAGTGCAAAGCCTATAGTCCTGCCATTTTGCGAAATTTCGATTAACATTTTTTGTCCCCGATTTTGACGAATGAGCCCTCGTTGGACGCGGAATAATGAGAGGAATCCAACAGTAAAATATTTCTGACCGCGACTTGCTAGTTTCAAAAATATGCCACAAAAACCCTTAGTGTGTGACCTGATTTCTGGTGGCCTTTCCTATGCAGTTTTTTTGGTCTATTTTCAAAACTGTATATTTATTTATCAAAATCCCTTTTTAGATCGCTTTGTATTCCTTTCCACGTTAAAATAAACCCTCAATCGTCAAGATCGGTCACAAGGTATTTTTTGAATGAAAAAAGTGCAAAGCCTATGGTCCTGCCATTTTGCGAAATTTCGATTAACATTTTTTGTCCCCGATTTTGACGAATGAGCGCTCGTTGGACGCGGAATAATGAGAGGAATCTAACAGTCAAATATTTCTGACCGAGACTTGCTAGTTTCAAAAATATGCCACAAAAACCCTTAGTGTGTGACCTGAATTCTGGTGGCCTTCACTATCCAGTTTTTTTGGTCTATTTTTAAAACTAGACATTTATTTAGCAAAATTCCTTTTTAGATCGCTTTGTATTCCTTTCCACGTTAAAATAAACCCTCAATCGTCAAGATCGGTCACAAGGTATTTTTTGAATAAAAAAAGTGCAAAGCCTATAGTCCTGCCATTTTGCGAAATTTCGATTAACATTTTTTGTCCCCGATTTTGACGAATGAGCGCTCGTTGGAAGCGGAATAATGAGAGGAATCTAACAGTAAAATATTTCTGACCGATACTTGCTAGTTTCAAAAATATGCCACAAAAAACCCATAGTGTGTGACCTGATTTCTGGTGGCCTTTCCTATGCAGTTTTTTTGGTCTGTTTTGAAAACTAGACATTTATTTAGCAAAATTCCTTTTTAGATCGCTTTGTATTCCTTTCCACGTTAAAATAAACCCTCATTCGTCAAGATCGGTGGCAAGGTATTTTTTGAATGAAAAAAGTGCAAAGCCTATGGTCCTGCCATTTTGCGAAATTTCGATTAACATTTTTTGTCCCCGATTTTGACGAATGAGCGCTCGTTGGACGCGGAATAATGAGAGGAATCTAACAGTCAAATATTTCTGACCGAGACTTGCTAGTTTCAAAAATATGCCACAAAAAACCCATAGTGTGTGACCTGATTTCTGGTGGCCTTTCCTATGCAGTTTTTTTGGTCTATTTTGAAAACTAGACATTTATTTAGCAAAATTCCTTTTTAGATCGCTTTGTATTCCTTTCCACGTTAAAATAAACCCTCAATCGTTAAGATCGGTCACAAGGTATTTTTTGAATGAAAAAAGTGCAAAGCCTATAGTCCTGCCATTTTGCGAAATTTCGATTAACATTTTTTGTCCCCGATTTTGACGAATGAGCGCTCGTTTGACGCGGAATAATGAGAGGAATGTAACAGTAAAATATTTCTGACCGAGACTTGCTAGTTTCAAAAATATGCCACAAAAACCCTTAGTGTGTGACCTGATTTCTGGTGGCATTTCCTATGCAGTTTTTTTGGTCTATTTTCAAAACTATATATTTATTTAGCAAAATTCCTTCTTAGGTCGCTTTGTATTCCTTTCCACGTTAAAATAAACCCTCAATCGTTAAGATCGGTCACAAGGTATTTTTTGAATGAAAAAAGTGCAAAGCCTATAGTCCTGCCATTTTGCGAAATTTCGATTAACATTTTTTGTCCCCGATTTTGACGAATGAGCCCTCGTTGGACGCGGAATAATGAGAGGAATCCAACAGTAAAATATTTCTGACCGCGACTTGCTAGTTTCAAAAATATGCCACAAAAACCCTTAGTGTGTGACCTGATTTCTGGTGGCCTTTCCTATGCAGTTTTTTTGGTCTATTTTCAAAACTGTATATTTATTTATCAAAATCCCTTTTTAGATCGCTTTGTATTCCTTTCCACGTTAAAATAAACCCTCAATCGTCAAGATCGGTCACAAGGTATTTTTTGAATGAAAAAAGTGCAAAGCCTATGGTCCTGCCATTTTGCGAAATTTCGATTAACATTTTTTGTCCCCGATTTTGACGAATGAGCGCTCGTTGGACGCGGAATAATGAGAGGAATGTAACAGTAAAATATTTCTGACCGAGACTTGCTAGTTTCAAAAATATGCCACAAAAACCCTTAGTGTGTGACCTGATTTCTGGTGGCATTTCCTATGCAGTTTTTTTGGTCTATTTTCAAAACTATATATTTATTTAGCAAAATTCCTTCTTAGGTCGCTTTGTATTCCTTTCCACGTTAAAATAAACCCTCAATCGTTAAGATCGGTCACAAGGTATTTTTTGAATGAAAAAAGTGCAAAGCCTATAGTCCTGCCATTTTGCGAAATTTCGATTAACATTTTTTGTCCCCGATTTTGACGAATGAGCCCTCGTTGGACGCGGAATAATGAGAGGAATCCAACAGTAAAATATTTCTGACCGCGACTTGCTAGTTTCAAAAATATGCCACAAAAACCCTTAGTGTGTGACCTGATTTCTGGTGGCCTTTCCTATGCAGTTTTTTTGGTCTATTTTCAAAACTGTATATTTATTTATCAAAATCCCTTTTTAGATCGCTTTGTATTCCTTTCCACGTTAAAATAAACCCTCAATCGTCAAGATCGGTCACAAGGTATTTTTTGAATGAAAAAAGTGCAAAGCCTATGGTCCTGCCATTTTGCGAAATTTCGATTAACATTTTTTGTCCCCGATTTTGACGAATGAGCGCTCGTTGGACGCGGAATAATGAGAGGAATCTAACAGTCAAATATTTCTGACCGAGACTTGCTAGTTTCAAAAATATGCCACAAAAACCCTTAGTGTGTGACCTGAATTCTGGTGGCCTTTACTATCCAGTTTTTTTGGTCTATTTTTAAAACTAGACATTTATTTAGCAAAATTCCTTTTTAGATCGCTTTGTATTCCTTTCCACGTTAAAATAAACCCTCAATCGTCAAGATCGGTCACAAGGTATTTTTTGAATAAAAAAAGTGCAAAGCCTATAGTCCTGCCATTTTGCGAAATTTCGATTAACATTTTTTGTCCCCGATTTTGACGAATGAGCGCTCGTTGGAAGCGGAATAATGAGAGGAATCTAACAGTAAAATATTTCTGACCGATACTTGCTAGTTTCAAAAATATGCCACAAAAAACCCATAGTGTGTGACCTGATTTCTGGTGGCCTTTCCTATGCAGTTTTTTTGGTCTGTTTTGAAAACTAGACATTTATTTAGCAAAATTCCTTTTTAGATCGCTTTGTATTCCTTTCCACGTTAAAATAAACCCTCAATCGTTAAGATCGGTCACAAGGTATTTTTTGAATGAAAAAAGTGCAAAGCCTATAGTCCTGCCATTTTGCGAAATTTCGATTAACATTTTTTGTCCCCGATTTTGACGAATGAGCGCTCGTTTGACGCGGAATAATGAGAGGAATGTAACAGTAAAATATTTCTGACCGAGACTTGCTAGTTTCAAAAATATGCCACAAAAACCCTTAGTGTGTGACCTGATTTCTGGTTGCATTTCCTATGCAGTTTTTTTGGTCTATTTTCAAAACTATATATTTATTTAGCAAAATTCCTTCTTAGGTCGCTTTGTATTCCTTTCCAAGTTAAAATAAACCCTCAATCGTTAAGATCGGTCACAAGGTATTTTTTGAATGAAAAAAGTGCAAAGCCTATAGTCCTGCCATTTTGCGAAATTTCGATTAACATTTTTTGTCCCCGATTTTGACGAATGAGCCCTCGTTGGACGCGGAATAATGAGAGGAATCCAACAGTAAAATATTTCTGACCGCGACATTCTAGTTTCAAAAATATGGCACAAAAACCCTTTGTGTGTGACCTGATTTCTGGTGGCCTTTCCTATGCAATTTTTTTGGTATATTTTAAAAACTAGACATTTATTTAGCAAAATTCCTTTTTAGATCGCTTTGTATTCCTTTCCACGTTAAAATAAACCCTCATTCGTCAAGATCGGTCACAAGGTATTTTTTGAATGAAAAAAGTGCAAAGCCTATAGTCCTGCCATTTTGCGAAATTTCGATTAACATCTTTTGTCCCCGATTTTGACGAATGAGCGCTCGTTGGACGCGGAATAATGAGAGGAATCTAACAGTAAAATATTTCTGACCGAGACTTGCTAGTTTCAAAAATATGCCACAAAAACCCTTAGTGTGTGACCTGATTTCTGGTGGCCTTTCCTATGCAGTTTTTTTGGTCTATTTTAAAAACTAGACATTTATTAACAAAATTCCTTTTTAGATCGCTTTGTATTCCTTTCCACGTTAAAATAAACCCTCAATCGTCAAGATCGGTCACAAGGTATTTTTTGAATGAAAAAAGTGCAAAGCCTATAGTCCTGCCATTTTGCGAAATTTCGATTAACATTTTTTGTCCCCGATTTTGACGAATGAGCGCTCGTTGGACGCGGAATAATGAGAGGAATCTAACAGTGAAATATTTCTGACCGAGACTTGCTAGTTTCAAAAATATGCCACACAAACCCTTAGTGTGTGACCTGATTTCTGGTGGCCTTTCCTATGCAGTTTTTTTGGTCTATTTTAAAAACTAGACATTTATTTAGCAAAATTCCTTTTTAGATCGCTTTGTATTCCTTTCCACTTTAAAATAAACCCTCAATCGTCAAGATCGGTAACAAGGTATTTTTTGAATGAAAAAAGTGCAAAGCCTATAGTCCTGCCATTTTGCGAAATTTCGATTAACATTTTTTGTCCCCGATTTTGACGAATGAGCGCTCGTTGGACGCGGAATAATGAGAGGAATCTATCAGTAAAATATTTCTGACCGAGACTTGCTAGTCTCAAAAATATGCCACAAAAACCCTTAGTGTGTGACCTGATTTCTGGTGGCCTTTCCTATGCAGTTTTTTTGGTCTATTTTCAAAACTGTATATTTATTTATCAAAATCCCTTTTTAGATCGCTTTGTATTCCTTTCCACGTTAAAATAAACCCTCAATCGTCAAGATCGGTCACAAGGTATTTTTTGAATGAAAAAAGTGCAAAGCCTATAGTCCTGCCATTTTGCGAAATTTCGATTAACATTTTTTGTCCCCGATTTTGACGAATGAGCGCTCGTTTGACGCGGAATAATGAGAGGAGTGTAACAGTAAAATATTTCTGACCGAGACTTGCTAGTTTCAAAAATATGCCACAAAAACCCTTAGTGTGTGACCTGATTTCTGGTGGCCTTTCCTATGCAGTTTTTTTGGTCTATTTTCAAAACCATATATTTATTTAGCAAAATTCCTTTTTAGATCGCTTTGTATTCCTTTAAACGTTAAAATAAACCCTCATTCGTCAAGATCGGTGACAAGGTATTTTTTGAATGAAAAAAGTGCAAAGCCTATGGTCCTGCCATTTTGCGAAATTTCGATTAACATTTTTTGTCCCCGATTTTGACGAATGAGCGCTCGTTGGACGCGGAATAATGAGAGGAATCTAACAGTCAAATATTTCTGACCGAGACTTGCTAGTTTCAAAAATATGCCACAAAAAACCCATAGTGTGTGACCTGATTTCTGGTGGCCTTTCCTATGCAGTTTTTTTGGTCTATTTTGAAAACTAGACATTCATTTAGCAAAATTCCTTTTTAGATCGCTTTGTATTCCTTTCCACGTTAAAATAAACCCTCAATCGTTAAGATCGGTCACAAGGTATTTTTTGAATGAAAAAAGTGCAAAGCCTATAGTCCTGCCATTTTGCGAAATTTCGATTAACATTTTTTGTCCCCGATTTTGACGAATGAGCGCTCGTTTGACGCGGAATAATGAGAGGAATGTAACAGTAAAATATTTCTGACCGAGACTTGCTAGTTTCAAAAATATGCCACAAAAACCCTTAGTGTGTGACCTGATTTCTGGTGGCATTTCCTATGCAGTTTTTTTGGTCTATTTTCAAAACTATATATTTATTTAGCAAAATTCCTTCTTAGGTCGCTTTGTATTCCTTTCCACGTTATAATAAACCCTCAATCGTTAAGATCGGTCACAAGGTATTTTTTGAATGAAAAAAGTGCAAAGCCTATAGTCCTGCCATTTTGCGAAATTTCGATTAACATTTTTTGTCCCCGATTTTGACGAATGAGCCCTCGTTGGACGCGGAATAATGAGAGGAATCCAACAGTAAAATATTTCTGACCGCGACTTGCTAGTTTCAAAAATATGCCACAAAAACCCTTTGTGTGTGACCTGATTTCTGGTGGCCTTTCCTATGCAATTTTTTTGGTCTATTTTAAAAACTAGACATTTATTTAGCAAAATTCCTTTTTAGATCGCTTTGTATTCCTTTCCACGTTAAAATAAACCCTCATTCGTCAAGATCGGTCACAAGGTATTTTTTGAATGAAAAAAGTGCAAAGCCTATAGTCCTGCCATTTTGCGAAATTTCGATTAACATCTTTTGTCCCCGATTTTGACGAATGAGCGCTCGTTGGACGCGGAATAATGAGAGGAATCTAACAGTAAAATATTTCTGACCGAGACTTGCTAGTTTCAAAAATATGCCACAAAAACCCTTAGTGTGTGACCTGATTTCTGGTGGCCTTTCCTATGCAGTTTTTTTGGTCTATTTTAAAAACTAGACATTTATTTAGCAAAATTCCTTTTTAGATCGCTTTGTATTCCTTTCCACGTTAAAATAAACCCTCAATCGTCAAGATCGGTCACAAGGTATTTTTTGAATGAAAAAAGTGCAAAGCCTATAGTCCTGCCATTTTGCGAAATTTCGATTAACATTTTTTGTCCCCGATTTTGACGAATGAGCGCTCGTTGGACGCGGAATAATGAGAGGAATCTAACAGTCAAATATTTCTGACCGAGACTTGCTAGTTTCAAAAATATGCCACAAAAACCCTTAGTGTGTGACCTGATTTCTGGTGGCCTTTCCTATGCAGTTTTTTTGGTCTATTTTAAAAACTAGACATTTATTTAGCAAAATTCCTTTTTAGATCGCTTTGTATTCCTTTCCACGTTAAAATAAACCCTCAATCGTCAAGATCGGTCACAAGGTATTTTTTGAATGAAAAGAGTGCCAGCCTATAGTCCTGCCATTTTGCGAAATTTCGATTAACATTTTTTGTCCCCGATTTTGACGAATGAGCGCTCGTTGGACGCGGAATAATGAGAGGAATCTAACAGTGAAATATTTCTGACCGAGACTTGCTAGTTTCAAAAATATGCCACAAAAACCCTTAGTGTGTGACCTGATTTCTGGTGGCCTTTCCTATGCAGTTTTTTTGGTCTATTTTAAAAACTAGACATTTATTTAGCAAAATTCCTTTTTAGATCGCTTTGTATTCCTTTCCACGTTAAAATAAACCCTCAATCGTCAAGATCGGTCACAAGCTATTTTTTGAATGAAAAAAGTGCAAAGCCTATAGTAAATGCCATTTTGCGAAATTTCGATTAACATTTTTTGTCCCCGATTTTGACGAATGAGCCCTCGTTGGACGCGGAATAATGAGAGGAATCCAACAGTAAAATATTTCTGACCGCGACTTGCTAGTTTCAAAAATATGCCACAAAAACCCTTTGTGTGTGACCTGATTTCTGGTGGCCTTTCCTATGCAATTTTTTTGGTCTATTTTAAAAACTAGACATTTATTTAGCAAAATTCCTTTTTAGATCGCTTTGTATTCCTTTCCACGTTAAAATAAACCCTCATTCGTCAAGATCGGTCACAAGGTATTTTTTGAATGAAAAAAGTGCAAAGCCTATAGTCCTGCCATTTTCCGAATTTCGATTAACATCTTTTGTCCCCGATTTTGACGAATGAGCGCTCGTTGGACGCGGAATAATGAGAGGAATCTAACAGTAAAATATTTCTGACCGAGACTTGCTAGTTTCAAAAATATGCCACAAAAACCCTTAGTGTGTGACCTAATTCTGGTGGCCTTTCCTATGCAGTTTTTTTGGTCTATTTTAAAAACTAGACATTTATTTAGCAAAATTCCTTTTTAGATCGCTTTGTATTCCTTTCCACGTTAAAATAAACCCTCAATCGTCAAGATCGGTCACAAGGTATTTTTTGAATGAAAAAAGTGCAAAGCCTATAGTCCTGCCATTTTGCGAAATTTCGATTAACATTTTTTGTCCCCGATTTTGACGAATGAGCGCTCGTTGGACGCGGAATAATGAGAGGAATCTAACAGTAAAATATTTCTGACCGAGACTTGCTAGTTTCAAAAATATGCCACAAAAACCCTTAGTGTGTGACCTGATTTCTGGTGGCCTTTCCTATGCAGTTTTTTTGGTCTATTTTAAAAACTAGACATTTATTTAGCAAAATTCCTTTTTAGATCGCTTTGTATTCCTTTCCACGTTAAAATAAACCCTCAATCGTCAAGATCGGTCACAAGGTATTTTTTGAATGAAAAGAGTGCCAGCCTATAGTCCTGCCATTTTGCGAAATTTCGATTAACATTTTTTGTCCCCGATTTTGACGAATGAGCGCTCGTTGGACGCGGAATAATGAGAGGAATCTAACAGTAAAATATTTCTGACCGAGACTTGCTAGTCTCAACAATATGCCACAAAAACCCTTAGTGTGTGACCTGGTTTCTGGTGGCCTTTCCTATGCAGTTTTTTTGGTCTCTTTTCAAAACTGTATATTTATTTATCAAAATTCCTTTTTAGATCGCTTTGTGTTCCTTTCCACGTTAAAATAAACCCTCAATCGTCAAGATCGGTCGCAAGGTATTTTTTGAATGAAAAAAGTGCAAAGCCTATAGTCCTGCCAATTTGCGAAATTTCGATTAACATTTTTTGTCACCGATTTTGACAAATGAGCGCTCGTTTGACGCGGAGTAATGAGAGGAGTGTAACAGTAAAATATTTCTGACCGAGACTTGCTAGTTTCAAAAATATGCCACAAAACCCCTTAGTGTGTCACCTGATTTCTGGTGGCCTTTCCTATGCAGTTTTTTTGGTCTATTTTCAAAACTATATATTTATTTAGCAAAATTCCTTTTTAGATCGCTTTGTATTCCTTTCCACGTTAAAATAAACCCTCAATCGTCAAGATCGGTCACAAGGTATTTTTTGAATGAAAAAAGTACAAAGCCTATAGTCCTGCCATTTTGCGAAATTTCGATTAACATTTTTTGTCCCCGATTTTGACGAATGAGCGCTCGTTGGACGCGGAATAATGAGAGGAATCTAACAGTAAAATATTTCTGACCGAGACTTGCTAGTTTCAAAAATATGCCACAAAAATCCTTAGTGTGTGACCTGATTTCTGGTGGCCTTTCCTATGCAGTTTTTTTGGTCTATTTTAAAAACTAGACATTTATTTAGCAAAATTCCTTTTTAGATCGCTTTGTATTCCTTTCCACGTTAAAATAAACCCTCAATCGTCAAGATCGGTCACAAGGTATTTTTTGAATGAAAAAAGTGCAAAGCCTATAGTCCTGCCATTTTGCGAAATTTCGATTAACATTTTTTGTCCCCGATTTTGACGAATGAGCGCTCGTTGGACGCGGAGTAATGAGAGGAATCTAACAGTAAAATATTTCTGACCGAGACTTGCTAGTTTCAAAAATATGCCACACAAACCCTTAGTGTGTGACCTGATTTCTGGTGGCCTTTCCTATGCAGTTTTTTTGGTCTATTTTAAAAACTAGACATTTATTTAGCAAAATTCCTTTTTCGATCGCTTTGTATTCCTTTCCACTTTAAAATAAACCCTCAATCGTCAAGATCGGTCACAAGGTATTTTTTGAATGAAAAAAGTGCAAAGCCTATAGTCCTGCCATTTTGCGAAATTTCGATTAACATTTTTTGTCCCCGATTTTGACGAATGAGCGCTCGTTGGACGCGGAATAATGAGAGGAATCTATCAGTAAAATATTTCTGACCGAGACTTGCTAGTCTCAAAAATATGCCACAAAAACCCTTAGTGTGTGACCTGATTTCTGGTGGCCTTTCCTATGCAGTTTTTTTGGTCTATTTTCAAAACCGTATATTTATTTATCAAAATCCCTTTTTAGATCGCTTTGTATTCCTTTCCACGTTAAAATAAACCCTCAATCGTCAAGATCGGTCACAAGGTATTTTTTGAATGAAAAAAGTGCAAAGCCTATGGTCCTGCCATTTTGCGAAATTTCGATTAACATTTTTTGTCCCCGAATTTGACGAATGAGCGCTCGTTGGACGCGGAATAATGAGAGGAATCTAACAGTCAAATATTTCTGACCGAGACTTGCTAGTTTCAAAAATATGCCACAAAAACCCTTAGTGTGTGACCTGAATTCTGGTGGCCTTTACTATGCAGTTTTTTTGGTCTATTTTTAAAACTAGACATTTATTTAGCAAAATTCCTTTTTAGATCGCTTTGTATTCCTTTCCACGTTAAAATAAACCCTCAATCGTCAAGATCGGTCACAAGGTATTTTTTGAATAAAAAAAGTGCAAAGCCTATAGTCCTGCCATTTTGCGAAATTTCGATTAACATTTTTTGTCCCCGATTTTGACGAATGAGCGCTCGTTGGACGCGGAATAATGAGAGGAATCTAACAGTAAAATATTTCTGACCGAGACTTGCTAGTTTCAAAAATATGCCACAAAAACCCTTAGTGTGTGACCTGAATTCTGGTGGCCTTTCCTATGCAGTTTTTTTGGTCTATTTTTAAAACTAGACATTTATTTAGCAAAATTCGTTTTTAGATCGCTTTGTATTCCTTTCCACGTTAAAATAAACCCTCAATCGTCAAGATCGGTCACAAGGTATTTTTTGAATAAAAAAAGTGCAAAGCCTATAGTCCTGCCATTTTGCGAAATTTCGATTAACATTTTTTGTCCCCGATTTTGACGAATGAGCGCTCGTTGGAAGCGGAATAATGAGAGTAATCTAACAGTAAAATATTTCTGACCGATACTTGCTAGTTTCAAAAATATGCCACAAAAAAACCCATAGTGTGTGACCTGATTTCTGGTGGCCTTTCCTATGCAGTTTTTTTGGTCTGTTTTGAAAACTAGACATTTATTTAGCAAAATTCCTTTTTAGATCGCTTTGTATTCCTTTCCACGTTAAAATAAACCCTCAATCGTTAAGATCGGTCACAAGGTATTTTTTGAATGAAAAAAGTGCAAAGCCTATAGTCCTGCCATTTTGCGAAATTTCGATTAACATTTTTTGTCCCCGATTTTGACGAATGAGCGCTCGTTTGACGCGGAATAATGAGAGGAATGTAACAGTAAAATATTTCTGACCGAGACTTGCTAGTTTCAAAAATATGCCACAAAAACCCTTAGTGTGTGACCTGATTTCTGGTGGCATTTCCTATGCAGTTTTTTTGGTCTATTTTCAAAACTATATATTTATTTAGCAAAATTCCTTCTTAGGTCGCTTTGTATTCCTTTCCACGTTAAAATAAACCCTCAATCGTTAAGATCGGTCACAAGGTATTTTTTGAATGAAAAAAGTGCAAAGCCTATAGTCCTGCCATTTGCGAAATTTCGATTAACATTTTTTGTCCCCGATTTTGACGAATGAGCCCTCGTTGGACGCGGAATAATGAGAGGAATCCAACAGTAAAATATTTCTGACCGCGACTTTCTAGTTTCAAAAATATGCCACAAAACCCTTTGTGTGTGACCTGATTTCTGGTGGCCTTTCCTATGCAATTTTTTTGGTCTATTTTAAAAACTAGACATTTATTTAGCAAAATTCCTTTTTAGATCGCTTTGTATTCCTTTCCACGTTAAAATAACCCTCATTCGTCAAGATCGGTGACAAGGTATTTTTTGAATGAAAAAAGTGCAAAGCCTATAGTCCTGCCATTTTGCGAAATTTCGATTAACATCTTTTGTCCCCGATTTTGACGAATGAGCGCTCGTTGGACGCGGAATAATGAGAGGAATCTAACAGTAAAATATTTCTGACCGAGACTTGCTAGTTTCAAAAATATGCCACAAAAACCCTTAGTGTGTGACCTGATTTCTGGTGGCCTTTCCTATGCAGTTTTTTTTGGTCTATTTTAAAAACTAGACATTTATTTAGCAAAATTCCTTTTTAGATCGCTTTGTATTCCTTTCCACGTTAAAATAAACCCTCAATCGTCAAGATCGGTCACAAGGTATTTTTTGAATGAAAAAAGTGCAAAGCCTATAGTCCTGCCATTTTGCGAAATTTCGATTAACATTTTTTGTCCCCGATTTTGACGAATGAGCGCTCGTTGGACGCGGAATAATGAGAGGAATCTAACAGTGAAATATTTCTGACCGAGACTTGCTAGTTTCAAAAATATGCCACAAAAACCCTTAGTGTGTGACCTGATTTCTGGTGGCCTTTCCTATGCAGTTTTTTTTGGTCTATTTTAAAAACTAGACATTTATTTAGCAAAATTCCTTTTTAGATCGCTTTGTATTCCTTTCCACGTTAAAATAAATCCTCAATCGTCAAGATCGGTCACAAGGTATTTTTTGAATGAAAAAAGTGCAAAGCCTATAGTCCTGCCATTTTGCGAAATTTCGATTAACATTTTTTGTCCCCGATTTTGACGAATGAGCGCTCGTTGGACGCGGAATAATGAGAGGAATCTAACAGTAAAATATTTCTGACCGAGACTTGCTAGTTTCAAAAATATGCCACAAAAACCTTAGTGTGTGACCTGATTTCTGGTGGCCTTTCCTATGCAGTTTTTTTGGTCTATTTTAAAAACTAGACATTTATTTAGCAAAATTCCTTTTTAGATCGCTTTGTATTCCTTTCCACGTTAAAATAAACCCTCAATCGTCAAGATCGGTCACAAGGTATTTTTTGAATGAAAAAAGTGCAAAGCCTATAGTCCTGCCATTTTGCGAAATTTCGATTAACATTTTTTGTCCCCGATTTTGACGAATGAGCGCTCGTTGGACGCGGAATAATGAGAGGAATCTAACAGTAAAATATTTCTGACCGAGACTTGCTAGTCTCAACAATATGCCACAAAAACCCTTAGTGTGTGACCTGGTTTCTGGTGGCCTTTCCTATGCAGTTTTTTTGGTCTCTTTTCAAAACTGTATATTTATTTATCAAAATTCCTTTTTAGATCGCTTTGTGTTCCTTTCCACGTTAAAATAAACCCTCAATCGTCAAGATCGGTCGCAAGGTATTTTTTGAATGAAAAAAGTGCAAAGCCTATAGTCCTGCCAATTTGCGAAATTTCGATTAACATTTTTTGTCACCGATTTTGACGAATGAGCGCTCGTTTGACGCGGAGTAATGAGAGGAGTGTAACAGTAAAATATTTCTGACCGAGACTTGCTAGTTTCAAAAATATGCCACAAAACCCCTTAGTGTGTCACCTGATTTCTGGTGGCCTTTCCTATGCAGTTTTTTTGGTCTATTTTCAAAACTATATATTTATTTAGCAAAATTCCTTTTTAGATCGCTTTGTATTCCTTTCCACGTTAAAATAAACCCTCAATCGTCAAGATCGGTCACAAGGTATTTTTTGAATGAAAAAAGTACAAAGCCTATAGTCCTGCCATTTTGCGAAATTTCGATTAACATTTTTTGTCCCCGATTTTGACGAATGAGCGCTCGTTGGACGCGGAATAATGAGAGGAATCTAACAGTAAAATATTTCTGACCGAGACTTGCTAGTTTCAAAAATATGCCACAAAAATCCTTAGTGTGTGACCTGATTTCTGGTGGCCTTTCCTATGCAGTTTTTTTGGTCTATTTTAAAAACTAGACATTTATTTAGCAAAATTCCTTTTTAGATCGCTTTGTATTCCTTTCCACGTTAAAATAAACCCTCAATCGTCAAGATCGGTCACAAGGTATTTTTTGAATGAAAAAAGTGCAAAGCCTATAGTCCTGCCATTTTGCGAAATTTCGATTAACATTTTTTGTCCCCGATTTTGACGAATGAGCGCTCGTTGGACGCGGAGTAATGAGAGGAATCTAACAGTAAAATATTTCTGACCGAGACTTGCTAGTTTCAAAAATATGCCACACAAACCCTTAGTGTGTGACCTGATTTCTGGTGGCCTTTCCTATGCAGTTTTTTTGGTCTATTTTAAAAACTAGACATTTATTTAGCAAAATTCCTTTTTAGATCGCTTTGTATTCCTTTCCACTTTAAAATAAACCCTCAATCGTCAAGATCGGTCACAAGGTATTTTTTGAATGAAAAAAGTGCAAAGCCTATAGTCCTGCCATTTTGCGAAATTTCGATTAACATTTTTTGTCCCCGATTTTGACGAATGAGCGCTCGTTGGACGCGGAATAATGAGAGGAATCTATCAGTAAAATATTTCTGACCGAGACTTGCTAGTCTCAAAAATATGCCACAAAAACCCTTAGTGTGTGACCTGATTTCTGGTGGCCTTTCCTATGCAGTTTTTTTTGGTCTATTTTCAAAACTGTATATTTATTTATCAAAATCCCTTTTAGATCGCTTTGTATTCCTTTCCACGTTAAAATAAACCCTCAATCGTCAAGATCGGTCACAAGGTATTTTTTGAATGAAAAAAGTGCAAAGCCTATGGTCCTGCCATTTTGCGAAATTTCGATTAACATTTTTTGTCCCCGAATTTGACGAATGAGCGCTCGTTGGACGCGGAATAATGAGAGGAATCTAACAGTCAAATATTTCTGACCGAGACTTGCTAGTTTCAAAAATATGCCACAAAAACCCTTAGTGTGTGACCTGAATTCTGGTGGCCTTTACTATGCAGTTTTTTTGGTCTATTTTTAAAACTAGACATTTATTTAGCAAAATTCCTTTTTAGATCGCTTTGTATTCCTTTCCACGTTAAAATAAACCCTCAATCGTCAAGATCGGTCACAAGCTATTTTTTGAATAAAAAAAGTGCAAAGCCTATAGTCCTGCCATTTTGCGAAATTTCGATTAACATTTTTTGTCCCCGATTTTGACGAATGAGCGCTCGTTGGACGCGGAATAATGAGAGGAATCTAACAGTAAAATATTTCTGACCGAGACTTGCTAGTTTCAAAATATGCCACAAAAATCCTTAGTGTGTGACCTGATTTCTGGTGGCCTTTCCTATGCAGTTTTTTTGGTCTATTTTAAAAACTAGACATTTATTTAGCAAAATTCCTTTTTAGATCGCTTTGTATTCCTTTCCACGTTAAAATAAACCCTCAATCGTCAAGATCGGTCACAAGGTATTTTTTGAATGAAAAAAGTGCAAAGCCTATGGTCCTGCCATTTTGCGAAATTTCGATTAACATTTTTTGTCCCCGAATTTGACGAATGAGCGCTCGTTGGACGCGGAATAATGAGAGGAATCTAACAGTCAAATATTTTTGACCGAGACTTGCTAGTTTCAAAAATATGCCACAAAAACCCTTAGTGTGTGACCTGAATTCTGGTGGCCTTTACTATGCAGTTTTTTTGGTCTATTTTTAAAACTAGACATTTATTTAGCAAAATTCCTTTTTAGATCGCTTTGTATTCCTTTCCACGTTAAAATAAACCCTCAATCGTCAAGATCGGTCACAAGGTATTTTTTGAATAAAAAAAGTGCAAAGCCTATAGTCCTGCCATTTTGCGAAATTTCGATTAACATTTTTTGTCCCCGATTTTGACGAATGAGCGCTCGTTGGACGCGGAATAATGAGAGGAATCTAACAGTAAAATATTTCTGACCGAGACTTGCTAGTTTCAAAAATATGCCACAAAAACCCTTAGTGTGTGACCTGAATTCTGGTGGCCTTTCCTATGCAGTTTTTTTGGTCTATTTTTAAAACTAGACATTTATTTAGCAAAATTCGTTTTTAGATCGCTTTGTATTCCTTTCCACGTTAAAATAAACCCTCAATCGTCAAGATCGGTCACAAGGTATTTTTTGAATAAAAAAAGTGCAAAGCCTATAGTCCTGCCATTTTGCGAAATTTCGATTAACATTTTTTGTCCCCGATTTTGACGAATGAGCGCTCGTTGGAAGCGGAATAATGAGAGTAATCTAACAGTAAAATATTTCTGACCGATACTTGCTAGTTTCAAAAATATGCCACAAAAAACCCATAGTGTGTGACCTGATTTCTGGTGGCCTTTCCTATGCAGTTTTTTTGGTCTGTTTTGAAAACTAGACATTTATTTAGCAAAATTCCTTTTTAGATCGCTTTGTATTCCTTTCCACGTTAAAATAAACCCTCAATTGTTAAGATCGGTCACAAGGTATTTTTTGAATGAAAAAAGTGCAAAGCCTATAGTCCTGCCATTTTGCGAAATTTCGATTAACATTTTTTGTCCCCGATTTTGACGAATGAGCGCTCGTTTGACGCGGAATAATGAGAGGAATGTAACAGTAAAATATTTCTGACCGAGACTTGCTAGTTTCAAAAATATGCCACAAAAACCCTTAGTGTGTGACCTGATTTCTGGTGGCCTTTCCTATGCAGTTTTTTTGGTCTATTTTAAAAACTAGACATTTATTTAGCAAAATTCCTTTTTAGATCGCTTTGTATTCCTTTCCACGTTAAAATAAACCCTCAATCGTCAAGATCGGTCACAAGGTATTTTTGAATGAAAAAAGTGCAAAGCCTATAGTCCTGCCATTTTGCGAAATTTCGATTAACATTTTTTGTCCCCGATTTTGACGAATGAGCGCTCGTTGGACGCGGAATAATGAGAGGAATCTAACAGTGAAATATTTCTGACCGAGACTTGCTAGTTTCAAAAATATGCCACAAAAACCCTTAGTGTGTGACCTGATTTCTGGTGGCCTTTCCTATGCAGTTTTTTTTGGTCTATTTTAAAAACTAGACATTTATTTAGCAAAATTCCTTTTTAGATCGCTTTGTATTCCTTTCCACGTTAAAATAAACCCTCAATCGTCAAGATCGGTCACAAGGTATTTTTTGAATGAAAAAAGTGCAAAGCCTATAGTCCTGCCATTTTGCGAAATTTCGATTAACATTTTTTGTCCCCGATTTTGACGAATGAGCGCTCGTTGGACGCGGAATAATGAGAGGAATCTAACAGTAAAATATTTCTGACCGAGACTTGCTAGTTTCAAAAATATGCCACAAAAATCCTTAGTGTGTGACCTGATTTCTGGTGGCCTTTCCTATGCAGTTTTTTTGGTCTATTTTAAAAACTAGACATTTATTTAGCAAAATTCCTTTTTAGATCGCTTTGTATTCCTTTCCACGTTAAAATAAACCCTCAATCGTCAAGATCGGTCACAAGGTATTTTTTGAATGAAAAAAGTGCAAAGCCTATAGTCCTGCCATTTTGCGAAATTTCGATTAACATTTTTTGTCCCCGATTTTGACGAATGAGCGCTCGTTGGACGCGGAATAATGAGAGGAATCTAACAGTAAAATATTTCTGACCGAGACTTGCTAGTTTCAAAAATATGCCACACAAACCCTTAGTGTGTGACCTGATTTCTGGTGGCCTTTCCTATGCAGTTTTTTTGGTCTATTTTAAAAACTAGACATTTATTTAGCAAAATTCCTTTTTAGATCGCTTTGTATTCCTTTCCACTTTAAAATAAACCCTCAATCGTCAAGATCGGTCACAAGGTATTTTTTGAATGAAAAAAGTGCAAAGCCTATAGTCCTGCCATTTTGCGAATTTCGATTAACATTTTTTGTCCCCGATTTTGACGAATGAGCGCTCGTTGGACGCGGAATAATGAGAGGAATCTAACTGTAAAATATTTCTGACCGAGACTTGCTAGTCTCAACAATATGCCACAAAAACCCTTAGTGTGTGACCTGGTTTCTGGTGGCCTTTCCTATGCAGTTTTTTTGGTCTCTTTTCAAAACTGTATATTTATTTATCAAAATTCCTTTTTAGATCGCTTTGTATTCCTTTCCACGTTAAAATAAACCCTCAATCGTCAAGATCGGTCACAAGGTATTTTTTGAATGAAAAAAGTGCAAAGCCTATAGTCCTGCCAATTTGCGAAATTTCGATTAACATTTTTTGTCCCCGATTTTGACGAATGAGCGCTCGTTTGACGCGGAGTAATGAGAGGAGTGTAACAGTAAAATATTTCTGACCGAGACTTGCTAGTTTCAAAAATATGCCACAAAACCCCTTAGTGTGTCACCTGATTTCTGGTGGCCTTTCCTATGCAGTTTTTTTGGTCTATTTTCAAAACTATATATTTATTTAGCAAAATTCCTTTTTAGATCGCTTTGTATTCCTTTCCACGTTAAAATAAACCCTCAATCGTCAAGATCGGTCACAAGGTATTTTTTGAATGAAAAACGTGCAAAGCCTATAGTCCTGCCATTTTGCGAAATTTCGATTAACATTTTTTGTCCCCGATTTTGACGAATGAGCGCTCGTTGGACGCGGAATAATGAGAGGAATCTAACAGTAAAATATTTCTGACCGATACTTGCTAGTTTCAAAAATATGCCACAAAAATCCTTAGGGTGTGACCTGATTTCTGGTGGCCTTTCCTATGCAGTTTTTTTGGTCTATTTTAAAAACTAGACATTTATTTAGCAAAATTCCTTTTAGATCGCTTTGTATTCCTTTCCACGTTAAAATAAACCCTCAATCGTCAAGATCGGTCACAAGGTATTTTTTGAATGAAAAAAGTGCAAAGCCTATAGTCCTGCCATTTTGCGAAATTTCGATTAACATTTTTTGTCCCCGATTTTGACGAATGAGCGCTCGTTGGACGCGGAATAATGAGAGGAATCTAACAGTAAAATATTTCTGACCGAGACTTGCTAGTTTCAAAAATATGCCACACAAACCCTTAGTGTGTGACCTGATTTCTGGTGGCCTTTCCTATGCAGTTTTTTTGGTCTATTTTAAAAACTAGACATTTATTTAGCAAAATTCCTTTTTAGATCGCTTTGTATTCCTTTCCACTTTAAAATAAACCCTCAATCGTCAAGATCGGTCACAAGGTATTTTTTGAATGAAAAAAGTGCAAAGCCTATAGTCCTGCCATTTTGCGAAATTTCGATTAACATTTTTTGTCCCCGATTTTGACGAATGAGCGCTCGTTGGACGCGGAATAATGAGAGGAATCTATCAGTAAAATATTTCTGACCGAGACTTGCTAGTCTCAAAAATATGCCACAAAAAACCCTTAGTGTGTGACCTGATTTCTGGTGGCCTTTCCTATGCAGTTTTTTTGGTCTATTTCAAAACTGTATATTTATTTATCAAAATCCCTTTTTAGATCGCTTTGTATTCCTTTCCACGTTAAAATAAACCCTCAATCGTCAAGATCGGTCACAAGGTATTTTTTGAATGAAAAAAGTGCAAAGCCTATAGTCCTGCCATTTTGCGAAATTTCGATTAACATTTTTTGTCCCCGATTTTGACGAATGAGCGCTCGTTTGACGCGGAATAATGAGAGGAGTGTAACAGTAAAATATTTCTGACCGAGACTTGCTAGTTTCAAAAATATGCCACAAAAACCCTTAGTGTGTGACCTGATTTCTGGTGGCCTTTCCTATGCAGTTTTTTTGGTCTATTTTCAAAACCATATATTTATTTAGCAAAATTCCTTTTTAGATCGCTTTGTATTCCTTTCCACGTTAAAATAAACCCTCATTCGTCAAGATCGGTCACAAGGTATTTTTTGAATGAAAAAAGTGCAAAGCCTATGGTCCTGCCATTTTGCGAAATTTCGATTAACATTTTTTGTCCCCGATTTTGACGAATGAGCGCTCGTTGGACGCGGAATAATGAGAGGAATCTAACAGTAAAATATTTCTGACCGAGACTTGCTAGTTTCAAAAATATGCCACAAAAATCCTTAGTGTGTGACCTGATTTCTGGTGGCCTTTCCTATGCAGTTTTTTTGGTCTATTTTAAAAACTAGACATTTATTTAGCAAAATTCCTTTCTAGATCGCTTTGTATTCCTTTCCACGTTAAAATAAACCCTCAATCGTCAAGATCGGTCACAAGGTATTTTTTGAATAAAAAAAGTGCAAAGCCTATAGTTCTGCCAATTTGCGAAATTTCGATTAACATTTTTTGTCCCCGATTTTGACGAATGAGCGCTCGTTTGACGCGGAGTAATGAGAGGAGTGTAACAGTAAAATATTTCTGACCGAGACTTGCTAGTTTCAAAAATATGCCACAAAACCCCTTAGTGTGTCACCTGATTTCTGGTGGCCTTTCCTATGCAGTTTTTTTGGTCTATTTTCAAAACTATATATTTATTTAGCAAAATTCCTTTTTAGATCGCTTTGTATTCCTTTCCACGTTAAAATAAACCCTCAATCGTCAAGATCGGTCACAAGGTATTTTTTGAATGAAAAAAGTGCAAAGCCTATAGTCCTGCCATTTTGCGAAATTTCGATTAACATTTTTTGTCCCCGATTTTGACGAATGAGCGCTCGTTGGACGCGGAATAATGAGAGGAATCTAACAGTAAAATATTTCTGACCGAGACTTGCTAGTTTCAAAAATATGCCACAAAAATCCTTAGTGTGTGACCTGATTTCTGGTGGCCTTTCCTATGCAGTTTTTTTGGTCTATTTTAAAAACTAGACATTTATTTAGCAAAATTCCTTTTTAGATCGCTTTGTATTCCTTTCCACGTTAAAATAAACCCTCAATCGTCAAGATCGGTCACAAGGTATTTTTTGAATGAAAAAAGTGCAAAGCCTATAGTCCTGCCATTTTGCGAAATTTCGATTAACATTTTTTGTCCCCGATTTTGACGAATGAGCGCTCGTTGGACGCGAAATAATGAGAGGAATCTAACAGTAAAATATTTCTGACCGAGACTTGCTAGTTTCAAAAATATGCCACACAAACCCTTAGTGTGTGACCTGATTTCTGGTGGCCTTTCCTATGCAGTTTTTTTGGTCTATTGTAAAAACTAGACATTTATTTAGCAAAATTCCTTTTTAGATGGCTTTGTATTCCTTTCCACTTTAAAATAAACCCTCAATCGTCAAGATCGGTCACAAGGTATTTTTTGAATGAAAAAAGTGCAAAGCCTATAGTCCTGCCATTTTGCGAAATTTCGATTAACATTTTTTGTCCCCGATTTTGACGAATGAGCGCTCGTTGGACGCGGAATAATGAGAGGAATCTATCAGTAAAATATTTCTGACCGAGACTTGCTAGTCTCAAAAATATGCCACAAAAACCCTTAGTGTGTGACCTGATTTCTGGTGGCCTTTCCTATGCAGTTTTTTTGGTCTATTTTCAAAACTGTATATTTATTTATCAAAATCCCTTTTTAGATCGCTTTGTATTCCTTTCCACGTTAAAATAAACCCTCAATCGTCAAGATCGGTCACAAGGTATTTTTTGAATGAAAAAAGTGCAAAGCCTATAGTCCTGCCATTTTGCGAAATTTCGATTAACATTTTTTGTCCCCGATTTTGACGAATGAGCGCTCGTTTGACGCGGAATAATGAGAGGAGTGTAACAGTAAAATATTTCTGACCGAGACTTGCTAGTTTCAAAATATGCCACAAAAACCCTTAGTGTGTGACCTGATTTCTGGTGGCCTTTCCTATGCAGTTTTTTTGGTCTATTTTCAAAACCATATATTTATTTAGCAAAATTCCTTTTTAGATCGCTTTGTATTCCTTTCCACGTTAAAATAAACCCTCATTCGTCAAGATCGGTCACAAGGTATTTTTGAATGAAAAAAGTGCAAAGCCTATGGTCCTGCCATTTTGCGAAATTTCGATTAACATTTTTTGTCCCCGATTTTGACGAATGAGCGCTCGTTGGACGCGGAATAATGAGAGGAATCTAACAGTCAAATATTTCTGACCGAGACTTGCTAGTTTCAAAAATATGCCACAAAAACCCTTAGTGTGTGACCTGAATTCTGGTGGCCTTTACTATGCAGTTTTTTTGGTCTATTTTTAAAACTAGACATTTATTTAGCAAAATTCCTTTTTAGATCGCTTTGTATTCCTTTCCACGTTAAAATAAACCCTCAATCGTCAAGATCGGTCACAAGGTATTTTTTTGAATAAAAAAAGTGCAAAGCCTATAGTCCTGCCATTTTCCGAAATTTCTATTAACATTTTTTGTCCCCGATTTTGACGAATGAGCGCTCGTTGGACGCGGAATAATGAGAGGAATCTAACAGTAAAATATTTCTGACCGAGACTTGCTAGTTTTAAAAATATGCCACAAAAACCCTTAGTGTGTGACTTGAATTCTGGTGGCCTTTCCTATGCAGTTTTTTTGGTCTATTTTTAAAACTAGACATTTATTTAGCAAAATTCCTTTTTAGATCGCTTTGTATTCCTTTCCACGTTAAAATAAACCCTCAATCGTCAAGATCGGTCACAAGGTATTTTTTGAATAAAAAAAGTGCAAAGCCTATAGTCCTGCCATTTTGCGAAATTTCGATTAACATTTTTTGTCCCCGATTTTGACGAA
This sequence comes from Dioctria rufipes, assembly GCA_963924295.1. Lineage (NCBI taxonomy): Eukaryota > Metazoa > Arthropoda > Insecta > Diptera > Asilidae > Dioctria > Dioctria rufipes. The sequence continues at coordinate 8 of CAWUPM010001397.1, read as the reverse complement.
TGAGCGCT
>CAWUPM010001396.1:0-65064 GCA_963924295.1 Dioctria rufipes | reverse complement strand
GAGGATTGCATTTTCAATAGTAAATTTTTCAAAAAATAATTTTTTACTGTCGCAAATTTTAAATTACGCCGAGGATTGCCTTTTCTATAGTAAATTTTTCAAAAAATAATTTTTTACTGTCGGAAATTTTAAATACGCCGAGGATTGCCTTTTCTATAGTAAATTTTTCAAAAAATAATTTTTTAACTGTCGCAAATTTTAAATACGCCGAGGATTGCCTTTTCTATAGTAAATTTTTCAAAAAATAATTTTTTACTGTAGCAAATTTTAAATACGCCGAGGATTGCCTTTTCTATAGTAAATTTTTCAAAAAATAATTTTTTATTGTCGCAAATTTTAAATACGCCGAGGATTGCCTTTTCTATAGTAAATTTTTCAAAAAATAATTTTTTACTGTCGCAAATTTTAAATACGCCCAGGATTGCCTTTTCTATAGTAAATTTTTCAAAAAATAAGTTTTTGCTGTCGCAAATTTTAAATACGCCGAGGATTGCCTTTTCTATAGTAAATTTTTCAAAAAATAATTTTTTACTGTCGCAAATTTTAAATACGCCCAGATTGCCTTTTCTATAGTAAATTTTCAAAAAATAATTTTTTATTGTCGCAAATTTTAAATACGCCGAGGATTGCATTTTCTATAGTAAATTTTTCAAGAAATAATTTTTTACTGTCGCAAATTTTAAATACGCCGAGGATTGCCTTTTCTATAGTAAATTTTTCAAAAAATAATTTTTTACTGTAGCAAATTTTAAATACGCCGAGGATTGCCTTTTCTATAGTAAATTTTTCAAAAAATAATTTTTTATTGTCGCAAATTTTAAATACGCCGAGGATTGCCTTTTCTATAGTAAATTTTTCAAAAAATAATTTTTTACTGTCGCAAATTTTAAATACGCCCAGGATTGCCTTTTCTATAGTAAATTTTTCAAAAAATAAGTTTTTGCTGTCGCAAATTTTAAATACGCTTAGGATTGCCTTTTCTATAGTAAATTTTTCAAAAAATAATTTTTTACTGTCGCAAATTTTAAATACGCCGAGGATTGCCTTTTCTATAGTAAATTTTTCAAAAAATAATTTTTTACTGTCGCAAATTTTAAATACGCCGAGGATTGCATTTTCTATAGTAAATTTTTCAAAAAATAATTTTTTACTGTCGCAAATTTTAAAAACATCGAGGATTGCCTTTTCTATAGTAAATTTTTCAAAAAAATAATTTTTTACTGTAGCAAATTTTAAATACGCCGAGGATTGCCTTTTCTATAGTAAATTTTTCAAAAATAATTTTTTATTGTCGCAAATTTTAAATACGCCGAGGATTGCATTTTCTATAGTAAATTTTTCAAAAAATAATTTTTTACTGTCGCAAATTTTAAATACGCCCAGGATTGCCTTTTCTATAGTAAATTTTTCAAAAAATAATTTTTTACTGTCGCAAACTTTAAATAAGCCGAGGATTGCCTTTTCCATAGTAAATTTTTCAAAAAATAATTTTTTACTGTCGCAAATTTTAAATACGCCCAGGATTGCCTTTTCTATAGTAAATTTTTCAAAAAAATAATTTTTTACTGTCGCAAACTTTAAATAAGCCGAGGATTGCCTTTTCCATAGTAAATTTTTCAAAAAATAATTTTTTACTGTCGCAAATTTTAAATACGCCCAGGATTGCCTTTTCTATAGTAAATTTTTCAAAAAATAATTTTTTACTGTAGCAAATTTTAAATACGCCGAGGATTGCCTTTTCTATAGTAAATTTATCAAAAAATAATTTTTTATTGTCGCAAATTTTAAATACGCCGAGGATTGCATTTTCTATAGTAAATTTTTCAAAAAATAATTTTTTACTGTCGCAAATTTTAAATACGCCAGGATTGCCTTTTCTATAGTAAATTTTTCAAAAAATAATTTTTTACTGTCGCAAACTTTAAATAATCCGAGGATTGCCTTTTCCATAGTAAATTTTCAAAAATAATTTTTTACTGTCGCAAATTTTAAATACGCCAGGATTGCCTTTTCTATAGTAAATTTTTCAAAAAATAATTTTTTACTGTCGCAAATTTTAAATACGCCGAGGATTGCCTTTTCCATAGTAAATTTTTCAAAAAATAATTTTTTGCTGTCGCAAATTTTATATACGCCGAAGATTGCCTTTTCTATAGTAAATTTTTCAAAAAATAATTTTTTACTGTCGCAAAATTTAAATACGCCGAGGATTGCCTTTTCTATAGTAAATTTTTCAAAAAATAATTTTTTATTGTCGCAAATTTTAAATACGCCGTGGATTGCCTTTTCTATAGTAAATTTTTCAAAAAATAATTTTTTACTGTCGCAAATTTTAAATACGCCGAGGATTGCCTTTTCTATAGTAAATTTTTCAAAAAATAATTTTTTACTGTCGCAAATTTTAAAAACGTCGAGGATTGCCTTTTCTATAGTAAATTTTTCAAAAAATTAATTTTTTACTGTAGCAAATTTTAAATACGCCGAGGATTGCCTTTTCTATAGTAAATTTTTCAAAAACTAATTTTTTACTGTCGCAAATTTTAAATACGCCCAGGATTGCTTTTTCTATAGTAAATTTTTCAAAAAATAAGTTTTTGCTGTCGCAAATTTTAAATACGCCGAGGATTGCCTTTTCTATAGTAAATTTTTCAAAAAATAATTTTTTACTGTCGCAAATTTTAAATACGCCGAGGATTGCATTTTCTATAGTAAATTTTTCAAAAAATATTTTTTTACTGTCGCAAATTTTAAATACGCCGAGGATTGCCTTTTCTATAGTAAATTTTTCAAAAAATAATTTTTTACTGTCGGAAATTTTAAATACGCCGAGGATTGCCTTTTCTATAGTAAATTTTTCAAAAATAATTTTTTACTGTCGCAAATTTTAAATACGCCGAGGATTGCCTTTTCTATAGTAAATTTTCAAAAATAACATTTTACTGTCGCAAATTTTAAAAACGTCGAGGATTGCCTTTTCTATAGTAAATTTTTCAAAAAATAATTTTTTACTGTAGCAAATTTTAAATACGCCGAGGATTGCCTTTGCTATAGTAAACTTTTCAAAAAATAATTTTTTATTGTCGCCAAATTTTAAATACGCCGAGGATTGCCTTTCTATAGTAAATTTTTTACTGTTGCAAATTTTAAATACGCCGAGGATTGCCTTTTCTATAGTAAATTTTTCAAAAAATAATTTTTTACTGTCGCAAATTTTAAATACGCCGAGGATTGCCTTTTCTATAGTAAATTTTTCAAAAAATAATTTTTTACTGTCGCAAATTTTTAATTACGCCCCAGGATTGCCTTTTCTATAGTAAATTTTTCAAAAATAAGTTTTTGCTGTCGCAAATTTTAAATACGCTTAGGATTGCCTTTTCTATAGTAAATTTTTCAAAAAATAATTTTTTACTGTCGCAAATTTTAAATACGCCGAGGATTGCCTTTTCTATAGTAAATTTTTCAAAAAATAATTTTTTACTGTCGCAAATTTTAAATACGCCGAGGATTGCATTTTCTATAGTAAATTTTTCAAAAAATAATTTTTTACTGTCGCAAATTTTAAAAACATCGAGGATTGCCTTTTCTATAGTAAATTTTTCAAAAAATAATTTTTTACTGTAGCAAATTTTAAATACGCCGAGGATTGCCTTTTCTATAGTAAATTTTTCAAAAAATAATTTTTTATTGTCGCAAATTTTAAATACGCCGAGGATTGCATTTTCTATAGTAAATTTTTCAAAAAATAATTTTTTACTGTCGCAAATTTTAAATACGCCCAGGATTGCCCTTTCTATAGTAAATTTTTCAAAAAATAAATTTTTTACTGTCGCAAACTTTAAATAAGCCGAGGATTGCCTTTTCCATAGTAATTTTTTCAAAAAATAATTTTTTACTGTCGCAAATTTTAAATACGCCCAGGATTGCCTTTTCTATAGTAAATTTTTCAAAAAATAATTTTTTACTGTAGCAAATTTTAAATACGCCGAGGATTGCCTTTTCTATAGTAAATTTTTCAAAAAAATAATTTTTTATTGTCGCAAATTTTAAATACGCCGAGGATTGCATTTTCTATAGTAAATTTTTCAAAAAATAATTTTTTTACTGTCGCAAATTTTAAATACGCCCAGGATTGCCTTTTCTATAGTAAATTTTTCAAAAAATAATTTTTTACTGTCGCAAACTTTAAATAAGCCGAGGATTGCCTTTTCCATAGTAAATTTTTTCAAAAAATAATTTTTTACTGTCGCAAATTTTAAATACGCCCAGGATTGCCTTTTCTATAGTAAATTTTTCAAAAAATAATTTTTTACTGTCGCAAATTTTAAATACGCCGAGGATTGCCTTTTCCATAGTAAATTTTTCAAAAAATAATTTTTTGCTGTCGCAAATTTTATATACGCCGAAGATTGCCTTTTCTATAGTAAATTTTTCAAAAAATAATTTTTACTGTCGCAAAATTTAAATACGCCGAGGATTGCCTTTTCTATAGTAAATTTTTCAAAAAATAATTTTTTATTGTCGCAAATTTTAAATACGCCGAGGATTGCCTTTTCTATAGTAAATTTTTCAAAAAATAATTTTTTACTGTCGCAAATTTTAAATACGCCGAGGATTGCCTTTTCTATAGTAAATTTTTCAAAAAATAATTTTTTACTGTCGCAAATTTTAAAAACGTCGAGGATTGCCTTTTCTATAGTAAATTTTTCAAAAAAATAATTTTTTTACTGTAGCAAATTTTAAATACGCCGAGGATTTGCCTTTTCTATAGTAAATTTTTTCAAAAAACTAATTTTTTACTGTCGCAAATTTTAAATACGCCCAGGATTGCTTTTTCTATAGTAAATTTTTCAAAAAATAAGTTTTTGCTGTCGCAAATTTTAAATACGCCGAGGATTGCCTTTTCTATAGTAAATTTTTCAAAAAATAATTTTTTTACTGTCGCAAATTTTAAATACGCCGAGGATTGCATTTTCTATAGTAAATTTTTCAAAAAATAATTTTTTACTGTCGCAAATTTTAAAATACGCCGAGGATTGCCTTTTCTATAGTAAAATTTTTCAAAAATAATTTTTTACTGTCGGAAATTTTAAATACGCCGAGGATTGCCTTTTCTATAGTAAATTTTTCAAAAAATAATTTTTTACTGTCGCAAATTTTAAATACGCCGAGGATTGCCTTTTCTATAGTAAATTTTTCAAAAAATAACATTTTACTGTCGCAAATTTTAAAAACGTCGAGGATTGCCTTTTCTATAGTAAATTTTTCAAAAAATAATTTTTTACTGTAGCAAATTTTAAATACGCCGAGGATTGCCTTTGCTATAGTAAACTTTTCAAAAAATAATTTTTTATTGTCGCAAATTTTAAATACGCCGAGGATTGCCTTTCTATAGTAAATTTTTTACTGTTGCAAATTTTAAATACGCCGAGGATTGCCTTTTCTATAGTAAATTTTTCAAAAAATAATTTTTTACTGTCGCAAATTTTAAATACGCCGAGGATTGCCTTTTCTATAGTAAATTTTTCAAAAAATAATTTTTTACTGTCGCAAATTTTAAATACGCCCAGGATTGCCTTTTCTATAGTAAATTTTTCAAAAAATAAGTTTTTGCTGTCTCAAATTTTAAATACGCCGAGGATTGCCTTTTCTATAGTAAATTTTTCAAAAAATAATTTTTTACTGTCGCATATTTTAATACGCCCAGGATTGATTTTTCTATAGTAAATTTTCAAAAATAATTTTTTATTGTCCGCAAATTTTAAATACGCCGAGGATTGCATTTTCTATAGTAAATTTTTCAAAAAATAATTTTTTACTGTCGCAAATTTTAAATACGCCGAGGATTGCCTTTTCTATAGTAAATTTTTCAAAAATAATTTTTTTACTGTCGCAAATTTTAAAAACGTCGAGGATTGCCTTTTCTATAGTAAATTTTTCAAAAAATAATTTTTTACTGTAGCAAATTTTAAATACGCCGAGGATTGCCTTTTCTATAGTAAAATTTTTCAAAAATAATTTTTTATTGTCGCAAATTTTAAATACGCCGAGGATTGCCTTTTCTATAGTAAATTTTTCAAAAAATAATTTTTTACTGTCGCAAATTTTAAATACGCCCAGGATTGCCTTTTCTATAGTAAATTTTTCAAAAAATAAGTTTTTGCTGTCGCAAATTTTAAATACGCTTAGGATTGCCTTTTCTATAGTAAATTTTTCAAAAAATAATTTTTTACTGTCGCAAATTTTAAATACGCCCAGGATTGCCTTTTCTATAGTAAATTTTCAAAAAATAATTTTTTATTGTCGCAAATTTTAAATACGCCGAGGATTGCATTTTCTATAGTAAATTTTTCAAAAAATAATTTTTTACTGTCGCAAATTTTAAAAACGTCCGAGGATTGCCTTTTCTATAGTAAATTTTTCAAAAAATAATTTTTTACTGTAGCAAATTTTAAATACGCCGAGGATTGCATTTCTATAGTAAATTTTTCAAAAAATAATTTTTTATTGTCGCAAATTTTAAATACGCCGAGGATTGCATTTTCTATAGTAAATTTTTCAAAAATAATTTTTTTATTGTCGCAAATTTTTAAATACGCCCCAGGATTGCCTTTTCTATAGTAAAATTTTCAAAAAATAAGTTTTTGCTGTCGCAAATTTTAAATACGCCGAGGGTTGCCTTTTCTATAGTAAATTTTTCAAAAAATAATTTTTTACTGTCGCAAAATTTAAATACGCCCAGGATTGTCTTTTCTATAGTAAATTTTCAAAAAAATTAATTTTTTATTGTCGCAAATTTTAAATACGCCGAGGATTGCATTTTCTATAGTAAATTTTTCAAAAAATAATTTTTTTACTGTCGCAAATTTGAAATACGCCCGAGGATTGCCTTTTCTATAGTAAATTTTTCAAAAAATAATTTTTTACTTTCGGGAAATTTTAAATACGCCGAGGATTGCCTTTTTCTATAGTAAATTTTTCAAAAAATAATTTTTTACTGTCGGAAATTTAAAATACGCCGAGTATTGCCTTTTCTAAAGTAAAATTTTCAAAAAATAATTTTTTATTGTCGCAAAATTTTAAATACGCCGAGAATTGCATTTTCTGTAGTAAATTTTCCAAAAAATAATTTTTTACTGTCGCAAATTTTAAATACGCCCAGGATTGCCTTTTATATAGTAAATTTTCAAAAAATAATTTTTTATTGTCGCAAATTTTAAATACGCCGAGGATTGCATTTTCTATAGTAAATTTTTCAAAAAATAATTTTTTACTGTCGCAAATTTTAAATACGCCGAGGATTGCCTTTTCTATAGTAAATTTTTCAAAAAATAATTTTTTACTGTCGGAAATTTTAAATATGCCGAGGATTGCCTTTTCTATAGTAAATTTTTCAAAAATAATTTTTTACTGTCGCAAATTTTAAATACGCCGAGGATTGCCTTTTCTATAGTAAATTTTTCAAAAAATAAACATTTTACTGTCGCAAATTTTAAAAACGTCGAGGATTGCCTTTTCTATAGTAAATTTTTCAAAAAATAATTTTTTACTGTAGCAAATTTTAAATACGCCGAGGATTGCCTTTGCTATAGTAAACTTTTCAAAAAATAATTTTTATTGTCGCAAATTTTAAATACGCCGAGGATTGCCTTTCTATAGTAAATTTTTTACTGTTGCAAATTTTAAATACGCCGAGGATTGCCTTTTCTATAGTAAATTTTTCAAAAAATTAATTTTTTTACTGTCGCAAATTTTAAATACGCCGAGGATTGCCTTTTCTATAGTAAATTTTTCAAAAAATAATTTTTTACTGTCGCAAATTTTAAATACGCCCAGGATTGCCTTTTCTATAGTAAATTTTTCAAAAAATAATTTTTTACTGTCGGAAATTTTAAATAAGCCGAGGATTGCGTTTTCTATAGTAAATTTTTCAAAAAATAATTTTTTACTGTCGGAAATTTTAAATACGCCGAGTATTGCCTTTTCTATAGTAAATTTTTCAAAAAATAATTTTTTACTGTCGGAAATTTTAAATACGCCCAGGATTGCCTTTTCTATAGTAAATTTTTCAAAAAATAATTTTTTACTGTCGGAAATTTTAAATACGCCGAGGATTGCGTTTTCTATAGTAAATTTTTCAAAAAATAATTTTTTACTGTCGGAAATTTTAAATACGCCGAGGATTGCATTTTCTATAGTAAATTATTCAAAAAATAATTTTTTACTGTCGCAAATTTTAAATACGCCGAGGATTGCCTTTTCTATAGTAAATTTTTCAAAAAATAATTTTTTACTGTCGGAATTTTAAATACGCCGAGGATTGCATTTTCTATAGTAAATTTTTCAAAAAATAATTTTTTACTGTCGGAAATTTTAAATACGCCGAGGATTGCATTTTCTATAGTAATTATTCAAAAAAATAATTTTTTACTGTCGCAAATTTTAATACGCCGAGGATTGCCTTTTCTATAGTAAATTTTTCAAAAAATAATTTTTTACTGTCGGAAATTTTAAATACGCCCAGGATTGCCTTTTCTATAGTAAATTTTTCAAAAAATAATTTTTTACTGTCGGAAATTTAAAATACGCCGAGGATTGCGTTTTCTATAGTAAATTTTTCAAAAAATAATTTTTTACTGTCGGAAATTTTAAATACGCCGAGGATTGCATTTTCTATAGTAAATTATTCAAAAAATAATTTTTTACTGTCGCAAATTTTAAATACGCCGAGGATTGCCTTTTCTATAGTAAATTTTTCAAAAAATAATTTTTTACTGTCGGAAATTTTAAATACGCCGAGGATTGCCTTTTCTATAGTAAATTTTTCAAAAAATAATTTTTTACTGTCGGAAATTTTAAATACGCCCAGGATTGCCTTTTCTATAGTAAATTTTTCAAAAAATAATTTTTTACTGTCGGAAATTTTAAATACGCCGAGGATTGCGTTTTCTATAGTAATTTTTTCAAAAAATAATTTTTTACTGTCGGAAATTTTAAATACGCCGAGTATTGCCTTTTCTATAGTAAATTTTTCAAAAAATAATTTTTTACTGTCGCAAATTTTAAATACGCCGAGGATTGCCTTTTCTATAGTAAATTTTTCAAAAAATAATTTTTTACTGTCGGAAATTTTAAATACGCCGAGGATTGCATTTTCTATAGTAAATTATTCAAAAAAATAATTTTTTACTGTCGCAAATTTTAAATACGCCGAGGATTGCCTTTTCTATAGTAAATTTTTCAAAAAATAATTTTTTACTGTCGGAAATTTTTAATACGCCGAGGATTGCCTTTTCTATAGTAAATTTTTCAAAAAATAATTTTTTACTGTCGGAAATTTTAAATACGCCGAGTATTGCCTTTTCTATAGTAAATTTTTCAAAAAATAATTTTTTACTGTCGGAAAATTTTAAATACGCCCAGGATTGCCTTTTCTATAGTAAATTTTTCAAAAAATAATTTTTTACTGTCGGAAATTTTAAATACGCCGAGGATTGCGTTTTCTATAGTAAATTTTTCAAAAAATAATTTTTTACTGTCGGAAATTTTAAATACGCCGAGGATTGCATTTTCTATAGTAAATTTTTCAAAAAATAATTTTTTACTGTCGGAAATTTTAAATACGCCGAGGATTGCCTTTTCTATAGTAAATTTTTCAAAAAATAATTTTTTACTGTCGGAAATTTTAATACGCCCAGGATTGCCTTTTCTATAGTAAATTTTTCAAAAAATAATTTTTTTACTGTCGGAAATTTTAAATACGCCGAGGATTGCGTTTTCTATAGTAAATTTTTCAAAAAATAATTTTATACTGTCGGAAATTTTAAATACGCCGAGGATTGCATTTTCTATAGTAAATTTTTCAAAAAATAATTTTTTACTGTCGCAAATTTTAAATACGCCCAGGATTGCCTTTTCTATAGTAAATTTTTCAAAAAATTAGTTTTTGCTGTCGCAAATTTTAAATACGCCGAGGATTGCCTTTTCTATAGTAAATTTTTCAAAGAATAATTTTTTACTGTCGCAAATTTTAAATACGCCCAGGATTGTCTTTTCTATAGTAAATTTTCAAAAAATAATTTTTTATTGTCGCAAATTTTAAATACGCCGAGGATTGCATTTTCTATAGTAAATTATTCAAAAAATAATTTTTTACTGTCGCAAATTTTAAATACGCCGAGGATTGCCTTTTCTATAGTAAATTTTTCAAAAAATAATTTTTTACTGTCGGAAATTTTAAATACGCCGAGGATTGCCTTTTCTATAGTAAATTTTTCAAAAATAATTTTTTACTGTCGGAAATTTTAAATACGGCCGAGTATTGCCTTTTCTATAGTAAATTTTTCAAAAAATAATTTTTTTACTGTCGGAAATTTTAAATACGCCCAGGATTGCCTTTTCTATAGTAAATTTTTCAAAAAATAATTTTTTACTGTCGGAAATTTTAAATACGCCCAGTATTGCCTTTTCTATAGTAAATTTTTCAAAAAATAATTTTTTACTGTCGGAAATTTTAAATAACGCCGAGGATTGCATTTTCTATAGTAAATTTTTCAAAAAATAATTTTTTACTGTCGCAAATTTTAAATACGCCCAGGATTGCCCTTTTCTATAGTAAATTTTTTCAAAAAATAATTTTTTACTGTCGGAAATTTTAAATACGCCGAGGATTGCGTTTTCTATAGTAAATTTTTCAAAAAATAATTTTTTACTGTCGGAAATTTTAATACCGCCGAGGATTGCATTTTCTATAGTAAATTTTTCAAAAAATAATTTTTTACTGTCGCAAATTTTAAATACGCCCAGGATTGCCTTTTCTATAGTAAATTTTTCAAAAAATTAGTTTTTGCTGTCGCAAATTTTAAATACGCCGAGGATTGCCTTTTCTATAGTAAATTTTTCAAAGAATAATTTTTTACTGTCGCAAATTTTAAATACGCCCAGGATTGTCTTTTCTATAGTAAATTTTCAAAAAATAATTTTTTATTGTCGCAAATTTTAAATACGCCGAGGATTGCATTTTCTATAGTAAATTATTCAAAAAATAATTTTTTACTGTCGCAAATTTTTAAATACGCCGAGGATTGCCTTTTCTATAGTAAATTTTTCAAAAAATAATTTTTTACTGTCGGAAATTTTAAATACGCCGAGGATTGCCTTTTCTATAGTAAATTTTTCAAAAAATAATTTTTTACTGTCGGAAATTTTAAATACGCCGAGTATTGCCTTTTCTATAGTAAATTTTTCAAAAAATAATTTTTTACTGTCGGAAATTTTAAATACGCCCAGGATTGCCTTTTCTATAGTAAATTTTTCAAAAAATAATTTTTTACTGTCGGAAATTTTAAATACGCCGAGGATTGCGTTTTCTATAGTAAATTTTTCAAAAAATAATTTTTTACTGTCGGAAATTTTTAAATACGCCGAGGATTGCATTTTCTATAGTAAATTTTTCAAAAAATAATTTTTTACTGTCGGAAATTTTAAATACGCCGAGGATTGCCTTTTCTATAGTAAATTTTTCAAAAAAATAATTTTTTACTGTCGGAAATTTTAAATACGCCGAGGATTGCATTTTCTATAGTAAATTTTTCAAAAAATAATTTTTTACTGTCGGAAATTTTAAATACGCCGTGGATTGCCTTTTCTATAGTAAATTTTTCAAAAAATAATTTTTTACTGTCGGAAATTTTAAATACGCCCAGGATTGCCTTTTCTATAGTAAATTTTTCAAAAATAATTTTTTACTGTCGGAAATTTTAAATACGCCGAGGATTGCGTTTTTCTATAGTAAATTTTCAAAAAATAATTTTTTACTGTCGGAAATTTTAAATACGCCGAGGATTGCGTTTTCTATAGTAAATTTTTCAAAAATAATTTTTTACTGTCGGAAATTTTAAATACGCCGAGTATTGCCTTTTCTAATAGTAAATTTTTCAAAAAATAATTTTTTACTGTCGGAAATTTTAAATACGCCCAGGATTGCCTTTTCTATAGTAAATTTTTCAAAAAATAATTTTTTACTGTCGGAAATTTTAAATACGCCGGGGATTGCGTTTTCTATAGTAAATTTTTCAAAAAATAATTTTTTACTGTCGGAAATTTTAAATACGCCGAGTATTGCCTTTTCTATAGTAAATTTTTCAAAAAATAATTTTTTACTGTAGCAAATTTTAATACGCCGAGGATTGCCTTTTCTATAGTAAATTTTTCAAAAACTAATTTTTACTGTCGCAAATTTTAAATACGCCCAGGATTGCTTTTTCTATAGTAAATTTTTCAAAAAATAAGTTTTTGCTGTCGCAAATTTAAATTACGACCCGAGGATTGCCTTTTCTATAGTAAATTTTTCAAAAAATAATTTTTTTACTGTCGCAAATTTTAAATACGCCGAGGATTGCATTTTCTATAGTAAATTTTTCAAAAAATAATTTTTTACTGTCGCAAATTTTAAATACGCCGAGGATTGCCTTTTCTATAGTAAATTTTTCAAAAATAATTTTTTACTGTCGGAAATTTTAAATACGCCGAGGATTGCCTTTTCTATAGTAAATTTTTCAAAAAATAATTTTTTACTGTCGCAAATTTTAAATACGCCGAGGATTGCCTTTTCTATAGTAAATTTTTCAAAAAATAACATTTTACTGTCGCAAATTTTAAAAACGTCGAGGATTGCCTTTTCTATAGTAAATTTTTCAAAAAAATAATTTTTTACTGTAGCAAATTTTAAATACGCCGAGGATTGCCTTTGCTATAGTAAACTTTTCAAAAATAATTTTTTATTGTCGCAAATTTTAAAATTTTAAATACGCCGAGGATTGCCTTTCTATAGTAAATTTTTTACTGTTGCAAATTTTAAATACGCCGAGGATTGCCTTTTCTATAGTAAATTTTTCAAAAAATAATTTTTTACTGTCGCAAATTTTAAATACGCCGAGGATTGCCTTTTCTATAGTAAATTTTTCAAAAAATAATTTTTTACTGTCGCAAATTTTAAATACGCCCAGGATTGCCTTTTCTATAGTAAATTTTTCAAAAAATAAGTTTTTGCTGTCTCAAATTTTAAATACGCCGAGGATTGCCTTTTCTATAGTAAATTTTTCAAAAAATAATTTTTTACTGTCGCATATTTTAAATACGCCCAGGATTGATTTTTCTATAGTAAATTTTCAAAAAATAATTTTTTATTGTCGCAAATTTTAAATACGCCGAGGATTGCATTTTCTATAGTAAATTTTTCAAAAAATAATTTTTTACTGTCGCAAATTTTAAATACGCCGAGGATTGCCTTTTCTATAGTAAATTTTTCAAAAAATAATTTTTTACTGTCGCAAATTTTAAAAACGTCGAGGATTGCCTTTTCTATAGTAAATTTTTCAAAAAATAATTTTTTACTGTAGCAAATTTTAAATACGCCGAGGATTGCCTTTTCTATAGTAAATTTTTCAAAAAATAATTTTTTATTGTCGCAAATTTTAAATACGCCGAGGATTGCCTTTTCTATAGTAAATTTTTCAAAAAATAATTTTTTACTGTCGCAAATTTTAAATACGCCCAGGATTGCCTTTTCTATAGTAAATTTTTCAAAAAATAAGTTTTTGCTGTCGCAAATTTTAAATACGCTTAGGATTGCCTTTTCTATAGTAAATTTTTCAAAAAATAATTTTTTACTGTCGCAAATTTTAAATACGCCCAGGATTGCCTTTTCTATAGTAAATTTTCAAAAAATAATTTTTTATTGTCGCAAATTTTAAATACGCCGAGGATTGCATTTTCTATAGTAAATTTTTCAAAAAATAATTTTTTACTGTCGAAAATTTTAAAAACGTCGAGGATTGCCTTTTCTATAGTAAATTTTTCAAAAAATAATTTTTTACTGTAGCAAATTTTAAATACGCCGAGGATTGCATTTCTATAGTAAATTTTTCAAAAAATAATTTTTTATTGTCGCAAATTTTAAATACGCCGAGGATTGCATTTTCTATAGTAAATTTTTCAAAAAATAATTTTTTATTGTCGCAAATTTTAAATACGCCCAGGATTGCCTTTTCTATAGTAAAATTTTCAAAAAATAAGTTTTTGCTGTCGCAAATTTTAAATACGCCGAGGGTTGCCTTTTCTATAGTAAATTTTTCAAAAAATAATTTTTTACTGTCGCAAAATTTAAATACGCCCAGGATTGTCTTTTCTATAGTAAATTTTCAAAAAATAATTTTTTATTGTCGCAAATTTTAAATACGCCGAGGATTGCATTTTCTATAGTAAATTTTTCAAAAAATAATTTTTTACTGTCGCAAATTTGAAATACGCCGAGGATTGCCTTTTCTATAGTAAATTTTTCAAAAAATAATTTTTTACTTTCGGAAATTTTAAATACGCCGAGGATTGCCTTTTCTATAGTAAATTTTTCAAAAAATAATTTTTTACTGTCGGAAATTTAAAATACGCCGAGTATTGCCTTTTCTAAAGTAAATTTTTCAAAAAATAATTTTTTATTGTCGCAAATTTTAAATACGCCGAGAATTGCATTTTCTGTAGTAAATTTTCCAAAAAATAATTTTTTACTGTCGCAAATTTTAAATACGCCCAGGATTGCCTTTTATATAGTAAATTTTCAAAAAATAATTTTTTATTGTCGCAAATTTTAAATACGCCGAGGATTGCATTTTCTATAGTAAATTTTTCAAAAAATAATTTTTTACTGTCGCAAATTTTAAATACGCCGAGGATTGCCTTTTCTATAGTAAATTTTTCAAAAAATAATTTTTTACTGTCGGAAATTTTAAATATGCCGAGGATTGCCTTTTCTATAGTAAATTTTTCAAAAAATAATTTTTTACTGTCGCAAATTTTAAATACGCCGAGGATTGCCTTTTCTATAGTAAATTTTTCAAAAAATAACATTTTACTGTCGCAAATTTTAAAAACGTCGAGGATTGCCTTTTCTATAGTAAATTTTTCAAAAAATAATTTTTTACTGTAGCAAATTTTAAATACGCCGAGGATTGCCTTTGCTATAGTAAACTTTTCAAAAAATAATTTTTTATTGTCGCAAATTTTAAATACGCCGAGGATTGCCTTTCTATAGTAAATTTTTTACTGTTGCAAATTTTAAATACGCCGAGGATTGCCTTTTCTATAGTAAATTTTTCAAAAAATAATTTTTTACTGTCGCAAATTTTAAATACGCCGAGGATTGCCTTTTCTATAGTAAATTTTTCAAAAAATAATTTTTTACTGTCGCAAATTTTAAATACGCCCAGGATTGCCTTTTCTATAGTAAATTTTTCAAAAAATAATTTTTTACTGTCGGAAATTTTAAATACGCCGAGGATTGCGTTTTCTATAGTAAATTTTTCAAAAAATAATTTTTTACTGTCGGAAATTTTAAATACGCCGAGTATTGCCTTTTCTATAGTAAATTTTTCAAAAAATAATTTTTTACTGTCGGAAATTTTAAATACGCCCAGGATTGCCTTTTCTATAGTAAATTTTTCAAAAAATAATTTTTTACTGTCGGAAATTTTAAATACGCCGAGGATTGCGTTTTCTATAGTAAATTTTTCAAAAAATAATTTTTTACTGTCGGAAATTTTAAATACGCCGAGGATTGCATTTTCTATAGTAAATTATTCAAAAAATAATTTTTTACTGTCGCAAATTTTAAATACGCCGAGGATTGCCTTTTCTATAGTAAATTTTTCAAAAAATAATTTTTTACTGTCGGAAATTTTAAATACGCCGAGGATTGCATTTTCTATAGTAAATTTTTCAAAAAATAATTTTTTACTGTCGGAAATTTTAAATACGCCGAGGATTGCATTTTCTATAGTAAATTATTCAAAAAATAATTTTTTACTGTCGCAAATTTTAAATACGCCGAGGATTGCCTTTTCTATAGTAAATTTTTCAAAAAATAATTTTTTACTGTCGGAAATTTTAAATACGCCCAGGATTGCCTTTTCTATAGTAAATTTTTCAAAAAATAATTTTTTACTGTCGGAAATTTTAAATACGCCGAGGATTGCGTTTTCTATAGTAAATTTTTCAAAAAATAATTTTTTACTGTCGGAAATTTTAAATACGCCGAGGATTGCATTTTCTATAGTAAATTATTCAAAAAATAATTTTTTACTGTCGCAAATTTTAAATACGCCGAGGATTGCCTTTTCTATAGTAAATTTTTCAAAAAATAATTTTTTACTGTCGGAAATTTTAAATACGCCGAGGATTGCCTTTTCTATAGTAAATTTTTCAAAAAATAATTTTTTACTGTCGGAAATTTTAAATACGCCCAGGATTGCCTTTTCTATAGTAAATTTTTCAAAAAATAATTTTTTACTGTCGGAAATTTTAAATACGCCGAGGATTGCGTTTTCTATAGTAAATTTTTCAAAAAATAATTTTTTACTGTCGAAAATTTTAAATACGCCGAGTATTGCCTTTTCTATAGTAAATTTTTCAAAAAATAATTTTTTACTGTCGCAAATTTTAAATACGCCGAGGATTGCCTTTTCTATAGTAAATTTTTCAAAAAATAATTTTTTACTGTCGGAAATTTTAAATACGCCGAGGATTGCATTTTCTATAGTAAATTATTCAAAAAATAATTTTTTACTGTCGCAAATTTTAAATACGCCGAGGATTGCCTTTTCTATAGTAAATTTTTCAAAAAATAATTTTTTACTGTCGGAAATTTTAAATACGCCGAGGATTGCCTTTTCTATAGTAAATTTTTCAAAAAATAATTTTTTACTGTCGGAAATTTTAAATACGCCGAGTATTGCCTTTTCTATAGTAAATTTTTCAAAAAATAATTTTTTACTGTCGGAAATTTTAAATACGCCCAGGATTGCCTTTTCTATAGTAAATTTTTCAAAAAATAATTTTTTACTGTCGGAAATTTTAAATACGCCGAGGATTGCGTTTTCTATAGTAAATTTTTCAAAAAATAATTTTTTACTGTCGGAAATTTTAAATACGCCGAGGATTGCATTTTCTATAGTAAATTTTTCAAAAAATAATTTTTTACTGTCGGAAATTTTAAATACGCCGAGGATTGCCTTTTCTATAGTAAATTTTTCAAAAAATAATTTTTTACTGTCGGAAATTTTAAATACGCCCAGGATTGCCTTTTCTATAGTAAATTTTTCAAAAAATAATTTTTTACTGTCGGAAATTTTAAATACGCCGAGGATTGCGTTTTCTATAGTAAATTTTTCAAAAAATAATTTTTTACTGTCGGAAATTTTAAATACGCCGAGGATTGCATTTTCTATAGTAAATTTTTCAAAAAATAATTTTTTACTGTCGCAAATTTTAAATACGCCCAGGATTGCCTTTTCTATAGTAAATTTTTCAAAAAATTAGTTTTTGCTGTCGCAAATTTTAAATACGCCGAGGATTGCCTTTTCTATAGTAAATTTTTCAAAGAATAATTTTTTACTGTCGCAAATTTTAAATACGCCCAGGATTGTCTTTTCTATAGTAAATTTTCAAAAAATAATTTTTTATTGTCGCAAATTTTAAATACGCCGAGGATTGCATTTTCTATAGTAAATTATTCAAAAAATAATTTTTTACTGTCGCAAATTTTAAATACGCCGAGGATTGCCTTTTCTATAGTAAATTTTTCAAAAAATAATTTTTTACTGTCGGAAATTTTAAATACGCCGAGGATTGCCTTTTCTATAGTAAATTTTTCAAAAAATAATTTTTTACTGTCGGAAATTTTAAATACGCCGAGTATTGCCTTTTCTATAGTAAATTTTTCAAAAAATAATTTTTTACTGTCGGAAATTTTAAATACGCCCAGGATTGCCTTTTCTATAGTAAATTTTTCAAAAAATAATTTTTTACTGTCGGAAATTTTAAATACGCCCAGGATTGCCTTTTCTATAGTAAATTTTTCAAAAAATAATTTTTTACTGTCGGAAATTTTAAATACGCCGAGGATTGCATTTTCTATAGTAAATTTTTCAAAAAATAATTTTTTACTGTCGCAAATTTTAAATACGCCCAGGATTGCCTTTTCTATAGTAAATTTTTCAAAAAATAATTTTTTACTGTCGGAAATTTTAAATACGCCGAGGATTGCGTTTTCTATAGTAAATTTTTCAAAAAATAATTTTTTACTGTCGGAAATTTTAAATACGCCGAGGATTGCATTTTCTATAGTAAATTTTTCAAAAAATAATTTTTTACTGTCGCAAATTTTAAATACGCCCAGGATTGCCTTTTCTATAGTAAATTTTTCAAAAAATTAGTTTTTGCTGTCGCAAATTTTAAATACGCCGAGGATTGCCTTTTCTATAGTAAATTTTTCAAAGAATAATTTTTTACTGTCGCAAATTTTAAATACGCCCAGGATTGTCTTTTCTATAGTAAATTTTCAAAAAATAATTTTTTATTGTCGCAAATTTTAAATACGCCGAGGATTGCATTTTCTATAGTAAATTTTTCAAAAAATAATTTTTTACTGTCGGAAATTTTAAATACGCCGAGGATTGCCTTTTCTATAGTAAATTTTTCAAAAAATAATTTTTTACTGTCGGAAATTTTAAATACGCCGAGTATTGCCTTTTCTATAGTAAATTTTTCAAAAAATAATTTTTTACTGTCGGAAATTTTAAATACGCCCAGGATTGCCTTTTCTATAGTAAATTTTTCAAAAAATAATTTTTTACTGTCGGAAATTTTAAATACGCCGAGGATTGCGTTTTCTATAGTAAATTTTTCAAAAAATAATTTTTTACTGTCGGAAATTTTAAATACGCCGAGGATTGCATTTTCTATAGTAAATTTTTCAAAAAATAATTTTTTACTGTCGGAAATTTTAAATACGCCGAGGATTGCCTTTTCTATAGTAAATTTTTCAAAAAATAATTTTTTACTGTCGGAAATTTTAAATACGCCGAGGATTGCATTTTCTATAGTAAATTTTTCAAAAAATAATTTTTTACTGTCGGAAATTTTAAATACGCCGAGGATTGCCTTTTCTATAGTAAATTTTTCAAAAAATAATTTTTTACTGTCGGAAATTTTAAATACGCCCAGGATTGCCTTTTCTATAGTAAATTTTTCAAAAAATAATTTTTTACTGTCGGAAATTTTAAATACGCCGAGGATTGCGTTTTCTATAGTAAATTTTTCAAAAAATAATTTTTTACTGTCGGAAATTTTAAATACGCCGAGTATTGCCTTTTCTATAGTAAATTTTTCAAAAAATAATTTTTTACTGTCGGAAATTTTAAATACGCCCAGGATTGCCTTTTCTATAGTAAATTTTTCAAAAAATAATTTTTTACTGTCGGAAATTTTAAATACGCCGAGGATTGCGTTTTCTATAGTAAATTTTTCAAAAAATAATTTTTTACTGTCGGAAATTTTAAATACGCCGAGGATTGCATTTTCTATAGTAAATTATTCAAAAAATAATTTTTTACTGTCGCAAATTTTAAATACGCCGAGGATTGCCTTTTCTATAGTAAATTTTTCAAAAAATAATTTTTTACTGTCGGAAATTTTAAATACGCCGAGGATTGCATTTTCTATAGTAAATTTTTCAAAAAATAATTTTTTACTGTCGGAAATTTTAAATACGCCGAGGATTGCATTTTCTATAGTAAATTATTCAAAAAATAATTTTTTACTGTCGCAAATTTTAAATACGCCGAGGATTGCCTTTTCTATAGTAAATTTTTCAAAAAATAATTTTTTACTGTCGGAAATTTTAAATACGCCCAGGATTGCCTTTTCTATAGTAAATTTTTCAAAAAATAATTTTTTACTGTCGGAAATTTTAAATACGCCGAGGATTGCGTTTTCTATAGTAAATTTTTCAAAAAATAATTTTTTACTGTCGGAAATTTTAAATACGCCGAGGATTGCATTTTCTATAGTAAATTATTCAAAAAATAATTTTTTACTGTCGCAAATTTTAAATACGCCGAGGATTGCCTTTTCTATAGTAAATTTTTCAAAAAATAATTTTTTACTGTCGGAAATTTTAAATACGCCGAGGATTGCCTTTTCTATAGTAAATTTTTCAAAAAATAATTTTTTACTGTCGGAAATTTTAAATACGCCCAGGATTGCCTTTTCTATAGTAAATTTTTCAAAAAATAATTTTTTACTGTCGGAAATTTTAAATACGCCGAGGATTGCGTTTTCTATAGTAAATTTTTCAAAAAATAATTTTTTACTGTCGGAAATTTTAAATACGCCGAGTATTGCCTTTTCTATAGTAAATTTTTCAAAAAATAATTTTTTACTGTCGCAAATTTTAAATACGCCGAGGATTGCCTTTTCTATAGTAAATTTTTCAAAAAATAATTTTTTACTGTCGGAAATTTTAAATACGCCGAGGATTGCATTTTCTATAGTAAATTATTCAAAAAATAATTTTTTACTGTCGCAAATTTTAAATACGCCGAGGATTGCCTTTTCTATAGTAAATTTTTCAAAAAATAATTTTTTACTGTCGGAAATTTTAAATACGCCGAGGATTGCCTTTTCTATAGTAAATTTTTCAAAAAATAATTTTTTACTGTCGGAAATTTTAAATACGCCGAGTATTGCCTTTTCTATAGTAAATTTTTCAAAAAATAATTTTTTACTGTCGGAAATTTTAAATACGCCCAGGATTGCCTTTTCTATAGTAAATTTTTCAAAAAATAATTTTTTACTGTCGGAAATTTTAAATACGCCGAGGATTGCGTTTTCTATAGTAAATTTTTCAAAAAATAATTTTTTACTGTCGGAAATTTTAAATACGCCGAGGATTGCATTTTCTATAGTAAATGTTTCAAAAAATAATTTTTTACTGTCGGAAATTTTAAATACGCCGAGGATTGCCTTTTCTATAGTAAATTTTTCAAAAAATAATTTTTTACTGTCGGAAATTTTAAATACGCCCAGGATTGCCTTTTCTATAGTAAATTTTTCAAAAAATAATTTTTTACTGTCGGAAATTTTAAATACGCCGAGGATTGCGTTTTCTATAGTAAATTTTTCAAAAAATAATTTTTTACTGTCGGAAATTTTAAATACGCCGAGGATTGCATTTTCTATAGTAAATTTTTCAAAAAATAATTTTTTACTGTCGCAAATTTTAAATACGCCCAGGATTGCCTTTTCTATAGTAAATTTTTCAAAAAATTAGTTTTTGCTGTCGCAAATTTTAAATACGCCGAGGATTGCCTTTTCTATAGTAAATTTTTCAAAGAATAATTTTTTACTGTCGCAAATTTTAAATACGCCCAGGATTGTCTTTTCTATAGTAAATTTTCAAAAAATAATTTTTTATTGTCGCAAATTTTAAATACGCCGAGGATTGCATTTTCTATAGTAAATTATTCAAAAAATAATTTTTTACTGTCGCAAATTTTAAATACGCCGAGGATTGCCTTTTCTATAGTAAATTTTTCAAAAAATAATTTTTTACTGTCGGAAATTTTAAATACGCCGAGGATTGCCTTTTCTATAGTAAATTTTTCAAAAAATAATTTTTTACTGTCGGAAATTTTAAATACGCCGAGTATTGCCTTTTCTATAGTAAATTTTTCAAAAAATAATTTTTTACTGTCGGAAATTTTAAATACGCCCAGGATTGCCTTTTCTATAGTAAATTTTTCAAAAAATAATTTTTTACTGTCGGAAATTTTAAATACGCCGAGGATTGCGTTTTCTATAGTAAATTTTTCAAAAAATAATTTTTTACTGTCGGAAATTTTAAATACGCCGAGGATTGCATTTTCTATAGTAAATTTTTCAAAAAATAATTTTTTACTGTCGGAAATTTTAAATACGCCGAGGATTGCCTTTTCTATAGTAAATTTTTCAAAAAATAATTTTTTACTGTCGGAAATTTTAAATACGCCCAGGATTGCCTTTTCTATAGTAAATTTTTCAAAAAATAATTTTTTACTGTCGGAAATTTTAAATACGCCGAGGATTGCGTTTTCTATAGTAAATTTTTCAAAAAATAATTTTTTACTGTCGGAAATTTTAAATACGCCGAGGATTGCATTTTCTATAGTAAATTTTTCAAAAAATAATTTTTTACTGTCGCAAATTTGAAATACGCCCAGGATTGCCTTTTCTATAGTAAATTTTTCAAAAAATAATTTTTTACTGTCGGAAATTTTAAATACGCCGAGGATTGCGTTTTCTATAGTAAATTTTTCAAAAAATAATTTTTTACTGTCGGAAATTTTAAATACGCCGAGTATTGCCTTTTCTATAGTAAATTTTTCAAAAAATAATTTTTTACTGTCGCAAATTTTAAATACGCCGAGGATTGCCTTTTCTATAGTAAATTTTTCAAAAAATAATTTTTTACTGTCGGAAATTTTAAATACGCCGAGGATTGCATTTTCTATAGTAAATTATTCAAAAAATAATTTTTTACTGTCGCAAATTTTAAATACGCCGAGGATTGCCTTTTCTATAGTAAATTTTTCAAAAAATAATTTTTTACTGTCGGAAATTTTAAATACGCCGAGGATTGCCTTTTCTATAGTAAATTTTTCAAAAAATAATTTTTTACTGTCGGAAATTTTAAATACGCCGAGTATTGCCTTTTCTATAGTAAATTTTTCAAAAAATAATTTTTTACTGTCGGAAATTTTAAATACGCCCAGGATTGCCTTTTCTATAGTAAATTTTTCAAAAAATAATTTTTTACTGTCGGAAATTTTAAATACGCCGAGGATTGCGTTTTCTATAGTAAATTTTTCAAAAAATAATTTTTTACTGTCGGAAATTTTAAATACGCCGAGGATTGCATTTTCTATAGTAAATTTTTCAAAAAATAATTTTTTACTGTCGGAAATTTTAAATACGCCGAGGATTGCCTTTTCTATAGTAAATTTTTCAAAAAATAATTTTTTACTGTCGGAAATTTTAAATACGCCCAGGATTGCCTTTTCTATAGTAAATTTTTCAAAAAATAATTTTTTACTGTCGGAAATTTTAAATACGCCGAGGATTGCGTTTTCTATAGTAAATTTTTCAAAAAATAATTTTTTACTGTCGGAAATTTTAAATACGCCGAGGATTGCATTTTCTATAGTAAATTTTTCAAAAAATAATTTTTTACTGTCGCAAATTTTAAATACGCCCAGGATTGCCTTTTCTATAGTAAATTTTTCAAAAAATTAGTTTTTGCTGTCGCAAATTTTAAATACGCCGAGGATTGCCTTTTCTATAGTAAATTTTTCAAAGAATAATTTTTTACTGTCGCAAATTTTAAATACGCCCAGGATTGTCTTTTCTATAGTAAATTTTCAAAAAATAATTTTTTATTGTCGCAAATTTTAAATACGCCGAGGATTGCATTTTCTATAGTAAATTATTCAAAAAATAATTTTTTACTGTCGCAAATTTTAAATACGCCGAGGATTGCCTTTTCTATAGTAAATTTTTCAAAAAATAATTTTTTACTGTCGGAAATTTTAAATACGCCGAGGATTGCCTTTTCTATAGTAAATTTTTCAAAAAATAATTTTTTACTGTCGGAAATTTTAAATACGCCGAGTATTGCCTTTTCTATAGTAAATTTTTCAAAAAATAATTTTTTACTGTCGGAAATTTTAAATACGCCCAGGATTGCCTTTTCTATAGTAAATTTTTCAAAAAATAATTTTTTACTGTCGGAAATTTTAAATACGCCCAGGATTGCCTTTTCTATAGTAAATTTTTCAAAAAATAATTTTTTACTGTCGGAAATTTTAAATACGCCGAGGATTGCATTTTCTATAGTAAATTTTTCAAAAAATAATTTTTTACTGTCGCAAATTTTAAATACGCCCAGGATTGCCTTTTCTATAGTAAATTTTTCAAAAAATAATTTTTTACTGTCGGAAATTTTAAATACGCCGAGGATTGCGTTTTCTATAGTAAATTTTTCAAAAAATAATTTTTTACTGTCGGAAATTTTAAATACGCCGAGGATTGCATTTTCTATAGTAAATTTTTCAAAAAATAATTTTTTACTGTCGCAAATTTTAAATACGCCCAGGATTGCCTTTTCTATAGTAAATTTTTCAAAAAATTAGTTTTTGCTGTCGCAAATTTTAAATACGCCGAGGATTGCCTTTTCTATAGTAAATTTTTCAAAGAATAATTTTTTACTGTCGCAAATTTTAAATACGCCCAGGATTGTCTTTTCTATAGTAAATTTTCAAAAAATAATTTTTTATTGTCGCAAATTTTAAATACGCCGAGGATTGCATTTTCTATAGTAAATTATTCAAAAAATAATTTTTTACTGTCGCAAATTTTAAATACGCCGAGGATTGCCTTTTCTATAGTAAATTTTTCAAAAAATAATTTTTTACTGTCGGAAATTTTAAATACGCCGAGGATTGCCTTTTCTATAGTAAATTTTTCAAAAAATAATTTTTTACTGTCGGAAATTTTAAATACGCCGAGTATTGCCTTTTCTATAGTAAATTTTTCAAAAAATAATTTTTTACTGTCGGAAATTTTAAATACGCCCAGGATTGCCTTTTCTATAGTAAATTTTTCAAAAAATAATTTTTTACTGTCGGAAATTTTAAATACGCCGAGGATTGCGTTTTCTATAGTAAATTTTTCAAAAAATAATTTTTTACTGTCGGAAATTTTAAATACGCCGAGGATTGCATTTTCTATAGTAAATTTTTCAAAAAATAATTTTTTACTGTCGGAAATTTTAAATACGCCGAGGATTGCCTTTTCTATAGTAAATTTTTCAAAAAATAATTTTTTACTGTCGGAAATTTTAAATACGCCGAGGATTGCATTTTCTATAGTAAATTTTTCAAAAAATAATTTTTTACTGTCGGAAATTTTAAATACGCCGAGGATTGCCTTTTCTATAGTAAATTTTTCAAAAAATAATTTTTTACTGTCGGAAATTTTAAATACGCCCAGGATTGCCTTTTCTATAGTAAATTTTTCAAAAAATAATTTTTTACTGTCGGAAATTTTAAATACGCCGAGGATTGCGTTTTCTATAGTAAATTTTTCAAAAAATAATTTTTTACTGTCGGAAATTTTAAATACGCCGAGTATTGCCTTTTCTATAGTAAATTTTTCAAAAAATAATTTTTTACTGTCGGAAATTTTAAATACGCCCAGGATTGCCTTTTCTATAGTAAATTTTTCAAAAAATAATTTTTTACTGTCGGAAATTTTAAATACGCCGAGGATTGCGTTTTCTATAGTAAATTTTTCAAAAAATAATTTTTTACTGTCGCAAATTTTAAATACGCCGAGGATTGCCTTTTCTATAGT
The DNA here is from genome assembly GCA_963924295.1 of Dioctria rufipes. Taxonomy (NCBI): domain Eukaryota; kingdom Metazoa; phylum Arthropoda; class Insecta; order Diptera; family Asilidae; genus Dioctria; species Dioctria rufipes. The sequence goes on along the minus strand of CAWUPM010001396.1, from coordinate 39,786 downwards.
AAATTTTTCAAAAAATAATTTTTTACTGTCGGAAATTTTAAATACGCCGAGGATTGCATTTTCTATAGTAAATTTTTCAAAAAATAATTTTTTACTGTCGGAAATTTTAAATACGCCGAGGATTGCATTTTCTATAGTAAATTATTCAAAAAATAATTTTTTACTGTCGCAAATTTTAAATACGCCGAGGATTGCCTTTTCTATAGTAAATTTTTCAAAAAATAATTTTTTACTGTCGGAAATTTTAAATACGCCCAGGATTGCCTTTTCTATAGTAAATTTTTCAAAAAATAATTTTTTACTGTCGGAAATTTTAAATACGCCGAGGATTGCGTTTTCTATAGTAAATTTTTCAAAAAATAATTTTTTACTGTCGGAAATTTTAAATACGCCGAGGATTGCATTTTCTATAGTAAATTATTCAAAAAATAATTTTTTACTGTCGCAAATTTTAAATACGCCGAGGATTGCCTTTTCTATAGTAAATTTTTCAAAAAATAATTTTTTACTGTCGGAAATTTTAAATACGCCGAGGATTGCCTTTTCTATAGTAAATTTTTCAAAAAATAATTTTTTACTGTCGGAAATTTTAAATACGCCCAGGATTGCCTTTTCTATAGTAAATTTTTCAAAAAATAATTTTTTACTGTCGGAAATTTTAAATACGCCGAGGATTGCGTTTTCTATAGTAAATTTTTCAAAAAATAATTTTTTACTGTCGGAAATTTTAAATACGCCGAGTATTGCCTTTTCTATAGTAAATTTTTCAAAAAATAATTTTTTACTGTCGCAAATTTTAAATACGCCGAGGATTGCCTTTTCTATAGTAAATTTTTCAAAAAATAATTTTTTACTGTCGGAAATTTTAAATACGCCGAGGATTGCATTTTCTATAGTAAATTATTCAAAAAATAATTTTTTACTGTCGCAAATTTTAAATACGCCGAGGATTGCCTTTTCTATAGTAAATTTTTCAAAAAATAATTTTTTACTGTCGGAAATTTTAAATACGCCGAGGATTGCCTTTTCTATAGTAAATTTTTCAAAAAATAATTTTTTACTGTCGGAAATTTTAAATACGCCGAGTATTGCCTTTTCTATAGTAAATTTTTCAAAAAATAATTTTTTACTGTCGGAAATTTTAAATACGCCCAGGATTGCCTTTTCTATAGTAAATTTTTCAAAAAATAATTTTTTACTGTCGGAAATTTTAAATACGCCGAGGATTGCGTTTTCTATAGTAAATTTTTCAAAAAATAATTTTTTACTGTCGGAAATTTTAAATACGCCGAGGATTGCATTTTCTATAGTAAATTTTTCAAAAAATAATTTTTTACTGTCGGAAATTTTAAATACGCCGAGGATTGCCTTTTCTATAGTAAATTTTTCAAAAAATAATTTTTTACTGTCGGAAATTTTAAATACGCCCAGGATTGCCTTTTCTATAGTAAATTTTTCAAAAAATAATTTTTTACTGTCGGAAATTTTAAATACGCCGAGGATTGCGTTTTCTATAGTAAATTTTTCAAAAAATAATTTTTTACTGTCGGAAATTTTAAATACGCCGAGGATTGCATTTTCTATAGTAAATTTTTCAAAAAATAATTTTTTACTGTCGCAAATTTTAAATACGCCCAGGATTGCCTTTTCTATAGTAAATTTTTCAAAAAATTAGTTTTTGCTGTCGCAAATTTTAAATACGCCGAGGATTGCCTTTTCTATAGTAAATTTTTCAAAGAATAATTTTTTACTGTCGCAAATTTTAAATACGCCCAGGATTGTCTTTTCTATAGTAAATTTTCAAAAAATAATTTTTTATTGTCGCAAATTTTAAATACGCCGAGGATTGCATTTTCTATAGTAAATTATTCAAAAAATAATTTTTTACTGTCGCAAATTTTAAATACGCCGAGGATTGCCTTTTCTATAGTAAATTTTTCAAAAAATAATTTTTTACTGTCGGAAATTTTAAATACGCCGAGGATTGCCTTTTCTATAGTAAATTTTTCAAAAAATAATTTTTTACTGTCGGAAATATTAAATACGCCGAGTATTGCCTTTTCTATAGTAAATTTTTCAAAAAATAATTTTTTACTGTCGGAAATTTTAAATACGCCCAGGATTGCCTTTTCTATAGTAAATTTTTCAAAAAATAATTTTTTACTGTCGGAAATTTTAAATACGCCCAGGATTGCCTTTTCTATAGTAAATTTTTCAAAAAATAATTTTTTACTGTCGCAAATTTGAAATACGCCCAGGATTGCCTTTTCTATAGTAAATTTTTCAAAAAATAATTTTTTACTGTCGGAAATTTTAAATACGCCGAGGATTGCGTTTTCTATAGTAAATTTTTCAAAAAATAATTTTTTACTGTCGGAAATTTTAAATACGCCGAGTATTGCCTTTTCTATAGTAAATTTTTCAAAAAATAATTTTTTACTGTCGCAAATTTTAAATACGCCGAGGATTGCCTTTTCTATAGTAAATTTTTCAAAAAATAATTTTTTACTGTCGGAAATTTTAAATACGCCGAGGATTGCATTTTCTATAGTAAATTTTTAAAAAAATAATTTTTCACTGTCGCAAATTTTAAATACGCCGAGGATTGCCTTTTCTATAGTAAATTTTTCAAAAAATAACATTTTACTGTCGCAAATTTTAAAAACGTCGAGGATTGCCTTTTCTATAGTAAATTTTTCAAAAAATAATTTTTTACTGTAGCAAATTTTAAATACGCCGAGGATTGCATTTTCTATAGTAAATTTTTCAAAAAATAATTTTTTATTGTCGCAAATTTTAAATACGCCGAGGATTGCCTTTTCTAGAGTAAATTTTTCAAAAAATAATTTTTTACTGTCGCAAATTTTAAATACGCCGAGGATTGCCTTTTCTATAGTAAATTTTTCAAAAAATAATTTTTTACTGTCGGAAATTTTAAATACACCGAGGATTGCCTTTTCTATAGTAAATTTTTCAAAAAATAATTTTTTACTGTCGGAAATTTTAAATACGCCGAGGATTGCCTTTACTATAGTAAATTTTTCAAAAAATAACATTTTGCTGTCGCAAATTTTAAATACGCCGAGGATTGCATTTTCTATAGTAAATTTTTCAAAAAATAATTTTTTACTGTCGCAAATTTTAAATACGCCGAGGATTGCCTTTTCTATAGTAAATTTTTCAAAAAATAATTTTTTATTGTCGGAAATTTTAAATACGCCGAGGATTGCCTTTTCTATAGTAAATTTTTCAAAAAATAATTTTTTACTGTCGGAAATTTTAAATACGCCGAGTATTGCCTTTTCTATAGTAAATTTTTCAAAAAATATTTTTTTATTGTCGCAAATTTTAAATACGCCGAGGATTGCATTTTCTATAGTAAATTTTTCAAAAAATAATTTTTTACTGTCGCAAATTTTAAATACGCCCAGGATTGCCTTTTCTATAGTAAATTTTTCAAAAAATAATTTTTTACTGTCGGAAATTTTAAATACGCCGAGGATTGCCTTTTCTATAGTAAATTTTTCAAAAAATAATTTTTTACTGTCGGAAATTTTAAATACGCCGAGTATTGCCTTTTCTATAGTAAATTTTTCAAAAAATAATTTTTTGCTGTCGCAAATTTTAAATACGCCGAGGATTGCCTTTTCTATAGTAAATTTTTCAAAAAATAATTTTTTATTGTCGGAAATTTTAAATACGCCGAGGATTGCTTTTTCTATAGTAAATTTTTAAAAAAATAATTTTTCACTGTCGCAAATTTTAAATACGCCGAGGATTGCCTTTTCTATAGTAAATTTTTCAAAAAATAACATTTTACTGTCGCAAATTTTAAAAACGTCGAGGATTGCCTTTTCTATAGTAAATTTTTCAAAAAATAATTTTTTACTGTAGCAAATTTTAAATACGCCGAGGATTGCATTTTCTATAGTAAATTTTTCAAAAAATAATTTTTTATTGTCGCAAATTTTAAATACGAAGAGGATTGCCTTTTCTAGAGTAAATTTTTCAAAAAATAATTTTTTACTGTCGCAAATTTTAAATACGCCGAGGATTGCCTATTCTATAGTAAATTTTTCAAAAAATAATTTTTTACTGTCGGAAATTTTAAATACGCCGAGGATTGCCTTTTCTATAGTAAATTTTTCAAAAAATAATTTTTTACTGTCGGAAATTTTAAATACGCCGAGGATTGCCTTTACTATAGTAAATTTATCAAAAAATAATTTTTTACTGTCGCAAATTTTAAATACGCCGAGGATTGCCTTTTCTATAGTAAATTTTTCAAAAAATAATTTTTTACTGTCGCAAATTTTAAATACGCAGAGGATTGCCGTTTCTATAGTAAATTTTTCAAAAAATAATTTTTTACTGTCGCAAATTTTAAATACGCCGAGGATTGCATTTTCTATAGTGAATTTGTCAAAATAATATTTTTTACTGTCGCAAATTTTAAATACGCCGAGGATTGCCTTTTCTATAGCAAATTTTTCAAAAAATAATTTTTTAATGTTGCAAATTTTAAATACGCCGAGGATTGCCTTTTCTATAGTAAATTTTTCAAAAAATAATTTTTTACTGTCGCAAATTTTAAATACGCAGAGGATTGCCTTTTCTATAGTAAATTTTCCAAAAAATAATATTTAACTGTCGCAAATTTTAAATACGCCGAGGATTGCCTTTTCTATAGTGAATTTGTCAAAATAATATTTTTTACTGTCGCAAATTTTAAATACGCCGAGGATTGCCTTTTCTATAGTAAATTTTTCAAAAAATAATTTTTGACTGTCGCAAATTTTAAATACGCAGAGGATTGCCTTTTCTATAGTAAATTTTCAAAAAATAATTTTTTACTGTCGCAAATTTTAAATACGCCGAGGCTTGGCTTTTCTATAGTGAATTTGTCAAAATATTATTTTTTCCGGTCGCCAATTTTAAATACGCCGAGGATTGCTTTTTCTATAGTGAATTTGACAAAAAATTAATTTTTACTGTGACAAATTTTAAATATACCGAGGATTGCCTTTTCTATAGTGAATTTTTCAAAAAATGATTTTTTACTGTCGCAAATTTTAAATACGCCTAGGGTTGCCCTTTCTATAGTGAATTTGTCAAAAAATAATTTTCTATTGTCGCAAATTTTAAATACGCCGAGGATTGCCTTGACTATAGTAAATTTTTCAAAAAAAAAAAAATATTTTACTGTCACAAATTTTAAATATACAGAGGATTGCCTTTTCTATAGTGAATTTTTCAAAAAATTATTTTTTACTGTCACAAATTTTAAATACGCCGAGGATTACCTTTTCTATGGTGAATTTGTCAAAAAATAATTTTTTACAATCGCATATTTTTAATACGCCGGGGGTTGCCTTTTCTATAGTGAATTTGTCAAAAAATAATTTTTTACTGTCGCAAATTTTAAATACGCCGAGGATTGCCTTTTATATAGTGAATTTGTCAAAAAATAATTTTTTACTGTCGCAAATTTTAAATATACCGAGGATTGCCTTTTCTATAGTGAATTTGTTAAAATAATATTTTTTACTGTCGCAAATTTTAAATACGCCGAGGATTGCCTTTTCTATAGTGAATTTGTCAAAAAATAATTTTTTACTGTAGCAAATTTTAAATATACCGAGGATTTCATTTTCTATAGTGATATTTTCAAAAAATTATTTTTTGCTATCGCAAATTTTAAATACGCCGAGGATTGCCTTTTCTATAGTAAATTTTTCAAAAAATAATTTTTTACTGTCGCAAATTTTAAATGAGCAGAGGAATGCCTTTTCTATAGTAAATTTTTCAAAAAATAATTTTTTACTGTCGCAAATTTTAAATACGCCGAGGATTGCCTTTTCTATAGTGAATTTGTCAAAATAATATTTTTTACGGTCGCAAATTTTAAATACGCCGAGGATTGCCTTTTCTATAGTGAATTTGTCAAAATATAAATTTTTACTGTGGCAAATTTTAAATATACCTGGGAATGCCTTTTCTATAGTAAATTTTTCAAAAAATTATTTTTTACTGTCACAAATTTTAAATACGCCGAGGATTACCTTTTCTATGGTGAATTTGTCAAAAAATAATTTTTTACTATCGCATATTTTTAATACGCTGGGGGTTGCCTTTTCTATAGTGAATTTGTCAAAAAATAATTTTTTACTGTCGCAAATTTTAAATACGCCGAGGATTGCCTTTATATAGTGAATTTGTCAAAAAATAATTTTTTACTGTCGCAAATTTTAAATATACCGAGGATTACCTTTTCTATAGTGAATTTGTCAAAATAATATTTTTTACTGTCGCAAATTTTAAATAAGCCGAGTATTGCCTTTTCTATAGTGAATTTGTCAAAAAATAATTTTTTACTGTAGCAAATTTTAAATATACCGAGGATTTAATTTTCTGTAGTGATATTTTCAAAAAATTATTTTTTGCTGTCGCAAATTTTAAATACGCCGAGGATTGCCTTTTCTATAGTAAATTTTTCAAAAAATAATTTTTTACTGTCGGAAATTTTAAATACGCCGAGGATTGCGTTTTCTATAGTAAATTTTTCAAAAAATAATTTTTTACTGTCGGAAATTTTAAATACGCCGAGTATTGCCTTTTCTATAGTAAATTTTTCAAAAAATAATTTTTTACTGTCGCAAATTTTAAATACGCCGAGGATTGCCTTTTCTATAGTAAATTTTTCAAAAAATAATTTTTTACTGTCGGAAATTTTAAATACGCCGAGGATTGCATTTTCTATAGTAAATTATTCAAAAAATAATTTTTTACTGTCGCAAATTTTAAATACGCCGAGGATTGCCTTTTCTATAGTAAATTTTTCAAAAAATAATTTTTTACTGTCGGAAATTTTAAATACGCCGAGGATTGCCTTTTCTATAGTAAATTTTTCAAAAAATAATTTTTTACTGTCGGAAATTTTAAATACGCCGAGTATTGCCTTTTCTATAGTAAATTTTTCAAAAAATAATTTTTTACTGTCGGAAATTTTAAATACGCCCAGGATTGCCTTTTCTATAGTAAATTTTTCAAAAAATAATTTTTTACTGTCGGAAATTTTAAATACGCCGAGGATTGCGTTTTCTATAGTAAATTTTTCAAAAAATAATTTTTTACTGTCGGAAATTTTAAATACGCCGAGGATTGCATTTTCTATAGTAAATTTTTCAAAAAATAATTTTTTACTGTCGGAAATTTTAAATACGCCGAGGATTGCCTTTTCTATAGTAAATTTTTCAAAAAATAATTTTTTACTGTCGGAAATTTTAAATACGCCCAGGATTGCCTTTTCTATAGTAAATTTTTCAAAAAATAATTTTTTACTGTCGGAAATTTTAAATACGCCGAGGATTGCGTTTTCTATAGTAAATTTTTCAAAAAATAATTTTTTACTGTCGGAAATTTTAAATACGCCGAGGATTGCATTTTCTATAGTAAATTTTTCAAAAAATAATTTTTTACTGTCGCAAATTTTAAATACGCCCAGGATTGCCTTTTCTATAGTAAATTTTTCAAAAAATTAGTTTTTGCTGTCGCAAATTTTAAATACGCCGAGGATTGCCTTTTCTATAGTAAATTTTTCAAAGAATAATTTTTTACTGTCGCAAATTTTAAATACGCCCAGGATTGTCTTTTCTATAGTAAATTTTCAAAAAATAATTTTTTATTGTCGCAAATTTTAAATACGCCGAGGATTGCATTTTCTATAGTAAATTATTCAAAAAATAATTTTTTACTGTCGCAAATTTTAAATACGCCGAGGATTGCCTTTTCTATAGTAAATTTTTCAAAAAATAATTTTTTACTGTCGGAAATTTTAAATACGCCGAGGATTGCCTTTTCTATAGTAAATTTTTCAAAAAATAATTTTTTACTGTCGGAAATATTAAATACGCCGAGTATTGCCTTTTCTATAGTAAATTTTTCAAAAAATAATTTTTTACTGTCGGAAATTTTAAATACGCCCAGGATTGCCTTTTCTATAGTAAATTTTTCAAAAAATAATTTTTTACTGTCGGAAATTTTAAATACGCCCAGGATTGCCTTTTCTATAGTAAATTTTTCAAAAAATAATTTTTTACTGTCGCAAATTTGAAATACGCCCAGGATTGCCTTTTCTATAGTAAATTTTTCAAAAAATAATTTTTTACTGTCGGAAATTTTAAATACGCCGAGGATTGCGTTTTCTATAGTAAATTTTTCAAAAAATAATTTTTTACTGTCGGAAATTTTAAATACGCCGAGTATTGCCTTTTCTATAGTAAATTTTTCAAAAAATAATTTTTTACTGTCGCAAATTTTAAATACGCCGAGGATTGCCTTTTCTATAGTAAATTTTTCAAAAAATAATTTTTTACTGTCGGAAATTTTAAATACGCCGAGGATTGCATTTTCTATAGTAAATTTTTAAAAAAATAATTTTTCACTGTCGCAAATTTTAAATACGCAGAGGATTGCCTTTTCTATAGTAAATTTTTCAAAAAATAACATTTTACTGTCGCAAATTTTAAAAACGTCGAGGATTGCCTTTTCTATAGTAAATTTTTCAAAAAATAATTTTTTACTGTAGCAAATTTTAAATACGCCGAGGATTGCATTTTCTATAGTAAATTTTTCAAAAAATAATTTTTTATTGTCGCAAATTTTAAATACGCCGAGGATTGCCTTTTCTAGAGTAAATTTTTCAAAAAATAATTTTTTACTGTCGCAAATTTTAAATACGCCGAGGATTGCCTTTTCTATAGTAAATTTTTCAAAAAATAATTTTTTACTGTCGGAAATTTTAAATACACCGAGGATTGCCTTTTCTATAGTAAATTTTTCAAAAAATAATTTTTTACTGTCGGAAATTTTAAATACGCCGAGGATTGCCTTTACTATAGTAAATTTTTCAAAAAATAACATTTTGCTGTCGCAAATTTTAAATACGCCGAGGATTGCATTTTCTATAGTAAATTTTTCAAAAAATAATTTTTTACTGTCGCAAATTTTAAATACGCCGAGGATTGCCTTTTCTATAGTAAATTTTTCAAAAAATAATTTTTTATTGTCGGAAATTTTAAATACGCCGAGGATTGCCTTTTCTATAGTAAATTTTTCAAAAAATAATTTTTTACTGTCGGAAATTTTAAATACGCCGAGTATTGCCTTTTCTATAGTAAATTTTTCAAAAAATATTTTTTTATTGTCGCAAATTTTAAATACGCCGAGGATTGCATTTTCTATAGTAAATTTTTCAAAAAATAATTTTTTACTGTCGCAAATTTGAAATACGCCCAGGATTGCCTTTTCTATAGTAAATTTTTCAAAAAATAATTTTTTACTGTCGGAAATTTTAAATACGCCGAGGATTGCCTTTTCTATAGTAAATTTTTCAAAAAATAATTTTTTACTGTCGGAAATTTTAAATACGCCGAGTATTGCCTTTTCTATAGTAAATTTTTCAAAAAATAATTTTTTGCTGTCGCAAATTTTAAATACGCCGAGGATTGCCTTTTCTATAGTAAATTTTTCAAAAAATAATTTTTTATTGTCGGAAATTTTAAATACGCCGAGGATTGCTTTTTCTATAGTAAATTTTTAAAAAAATAATTTTTCACTGTCGCAAATTTTAAATACGCCGAGGATTGCCTTTTCTATAGTAAATTTTTCAAAAAATAACATTTTACTGTCGCAAATTTTAAAAACGTCGAGGATTGCCTTTTCTATAGTAAATTTTTCAAAAAATAATTTTTTACTGTAGCAAATTTTAAATACGCCGAGGATTGCATTTTCTATAGTAAATTTTTCAAAAAATAATTTTTTATTGTCGCAAATTTTAAATACGAAGAGGATTGCCTTTTCTAGAGTAAATTTTTCAAAAAATAATTTTTTACTGTCGCAAATTTTAAATACGCCGAGGATTGCCTATTCTATAGTAAATTTTTCAAAAAATAATTTTTTACTGTCGGAAATTTTAAATACGCCGAGGATTGCCTTTTCTATAGTAAATTTTTCAAAAAATAATTTTTTACTGTCGGAAATTTTAAATACGCCGAGGATTGCCTTTACTATAGTAAATTTATCAAAAAATAATTTTTTACTGTCGCAAATTTTAAATACGCCGAGGATTGCCTTTTCTATAGTAAATTTTTCAAAAAATAATTTTTTACTGTCGCAAATTTTAAATACGCAGAGGATTGCCGTTTCTATAGTAAATTTTTCAAAAAATAATTTTTTACTGTCGCAAATTTTAAATACGCCGAGGATTGCATTTTCTATAGTGAATTTGTCAAAATAATATTTTTTACTGTCGCAAATTTTAAATACGCCGAGGATTGCCTTTTCTATAGCAAATTTTTCAAAAAATAATTTTTTAATGTCGCAAATTTTAAATACGCCGAGGATTGCCTTTTCTATAGTAAATTTTTCAAAAAATAATTTTTTACTGTCGCAAATTTTAAATACGCAGAGGATTGCCTTTTCTATAGTAAATTTTCCAAAAAATAATATTTAACTGTCGCAAATTTTAAATACGCCGAGGATTGCCTTTTCTATAGTGAATTTGTCAAAATAATATTTTTTACTGTCGCAAATTTTAAATACGCCGAGGATTGCCTTTTCTATAGTAAATTTTTCAAAAAATAATTTTTGACTGTCGCAAATTTTAAATACGCAGAGGATTGCCTTTTCTATAGTAAATTTTTCAAAAAATAATTTTTTACTGTCGCAAATTTTAAATACGCCGAGGCTTGGCTTTTCTATAGTGAATTTGTCAAAATATTATTTTTTCCGGTCGCCAATTTTAAATACGCCGAGGATTGCTTTTTCTATAGTGAATTTGACAAAAAATTAATTTTTACTGTGACAAATTTTAAATATACCGAGGATTGCCTTTTCTATAGTGAATTTTTCAAAAAATGATTTTTTACTGTCGCAAATTTTAAATACGCCTAGGGTTGCCCTTTCTATAGTGAATTTGTCAAAAAATAATTTTCTATTGTCGCAAATTTTAAATACGCCGAGGATTGCCTTGACTATAGTAAATTTTTCAAAAAAAAAAAAATATTTTACTGTCACAAATTTTAAATATACAGAGGATTGCCTTTTCTATAGTGAATTTTTCAAAAAATTATTTTTTACTGTCACAAATTTTAAATACGCCGAGGATTACCTTTTCTATGGTGAATTTGTCAAAAAATAATTTTTTACAATCGCATATTTTTAATACGCCGGGGGTTGCCTTTTCTATAGTGAATTTGTCAAAAAATAATTTTTTACTGTCGCAAATTTTAAATACGCCGAGGATTGCCTTTTATATAGTGAATTTGTCAAAAAATAATTTTTTACTGTCGCAAATTTTAAATATACCGAGGATTGCCTTTTCTATAGTGAATTTGTTAAAATAATATTTTTTACTGTCGCAAATTTTAAATACGCCGAGGATTGCCTTTTCTATAGTGAATTTGTCAAAAAATAATTTTTTACTGTAGCAAATTTTAAATATACCGAGGATTTCATTTTCTATAGTGATATTTTCAAAAAATTATTTTTTGCTATCGCAAATTTTAAATACGCCGAGGATTGCCTTTTCTATAGTAAATTTTTCAAAAAATAATTTTTTACTGTCGCAAATTTTAAATGAGCAGAGGAATGCCTTTTCTATAGTAAATTTTTCAAAAAATAATTTTTTACTGTCGCAAATTTTAAATACGCCGAGGATTGCCTTTTCTATAGTGAATTTGTCAAAATAATATTTTTTACGGTCGCAAATTTTAAATACGCCGAGGATTGCCTTTTCTATAGTGAATTTGTCAAAATATAAATTTTTACTGTGGCAAATTTTAAATATACCTGGGAATGCCTTTTCTATAGTAAATTTTTCAAAAAATTATTTTTTACTGTCACAAATTTTAAATACGCCGAGGATTACCTTTTCTATGGTGAATTTGTCAAAAAATAATTTTTTACTATCGCATATTTTTAATACGCTGGGGGTTGCCTTTTCTATAGTGAATTTGTCAAAAAATAATTTTTTACTGTCGCAAATTTTAAATACGCCGAGGATTGCCTTTATATAGTGAATTTGTCAAAAAATAATTTTTTACTGTCGCAAATTTTAAATATACCGAGGATTACCTTTTCTATAGTGAATTTGTCAAAATAATATTTTTTACTGTCGCAAATTTTAAATAAGCCGAGTATTGCCTTTTCTATAGTGAATTTGTCAAAAAATAATTTTTTACTGTAGCAAATTTTAAATATACCGAGGATTTAATTTTCTGTAGTGATATTTTCAAAAAATTATTTTTTGCTGTCGCAAATTTTAAATACGCCGAGGATTGCCTTTTCTATAGTAAATTTTTCAAAAAATAATTTTTTACTGTCGCAAATTTTAAATACGCAGAGGATTGCCTTTTCTATAGTAAATTTTTCAAAAAATAATTTTTTACTGTCGCAAATTTTAAATACGCCGAGGATTGCCTTTTCTATAGTAAATTTGTTAAAATGATATTTTTTACGGTCGCAAATTTTAAATGCGCCGAGGATTGCCTTTTCTATAGTGAATTTGTCAAAAAATAGTTTTTTACTGTCGCAAATTTTAAATATACCGAGGATTTAATTTTCTATAGTGAATTTCTCAAAAAATTATTTTTTGCTGTCGCAAATTTTAACTACGCCGAGGATTGCCTTTTCTATAGTAAATTTTTCAAAAAAATATTTTTTTTCTGTCGCAAATTTTAAATACGCGGAGGATTGCCTTTTCTATAGTAAATTTTTCAAAAAATAATTTTTTACTGTCGCAAATTTTAAATACGCAGAGGATTGCCTTTTCTATAGTAATTTTTTCAAAAAATAATTTTTTACTGTCGCAAATTTTAAATACGCCGAGGGTTGCCCTTTCTATAGTGAATTTGTCAAAAAATAATTTTTTATTGTCGCAAATTTTAAATACGCCGAGGATTGCCTTTTCTATAATAAATTTTTCAAAAAAAAAAAAAAAATATTTTACTGTCATAAATTTTAAATATACAGAGGATTGCCTTTTCTATAGTGAATTTTTCAAAAAATTATTTTTTACTGTCACAAATTTTAAATACGCCGAGGATTACCTTTTTTATGGTGAATTTGTCAAAAAATAATTTTTTACAATCGCATATTTTTAATACGCCGGGGGTTGCCTTTTCTATAGTGAATTTGTCAAAAAATAATTTTTTACTGTCGCAAATTTTAAATACGCCGAGGATTGCCTTTATATAGTGAATTTGTCAAAAAATAATTTTTTACTGTCGCAAATTTTCAATATACCGAGGATTACCTTTTCTATAGTGAATTTGTCAAAATAATATTTTTTACTGTCGCAAATTTTAAATACGCCGAGGATTGCCTTTTCTATAGTGAATTTGTCAAAAAATAATTTTTTACTGTAGCAAATTTTAAATATACCGAGGATTTAATTTTCTATAGTGATATTTTCAAAAAATTATTTTTTGCTGTCGCAAATTTTAAATACGCCGAGGATTGCCTTTTCTATAGTAAATTTTTCAAAAAATAATTTTTTACTGTCGCAAATTTTAAATACGCCGAGGATTGCCTTTTCTATAGTGAATTTGTCAAAATAATATTTTTTACGGCCGCAAATTTTAAATGCGCCGAGGATTGCCTTTTCTATAGTGAATTTGTCAAAAAATAGTTTTTTACTGTCGCAAATTTTAAATATTCCGAGGATTTAATTTTCTATAGTGAATTTCTCAAAAAATTATTTTTTGCTGTCGCAAATTTTAACTACGCCGAGGATTGCCTTTTCTATAGTAAATTTTTCAAAAAAATATTTTTTAATGTCGCAAATTTTAAATACGCCGAGGATTGCCTTTTCTATGGTGAATTTGTCAAAAAATAATTTTTTACAATCGCATATTTTTAATACGCCGGGGGTTGCCTTTTATATAGTGAATTTGTCAAAAAATTATTTTTTACTGTCGCAAATTTTAAATACGCCGAGGATTGCCTTTTCTATAGCAAATTTTTCAAAAAATAATTTTTTAATGTCGCAAATTTTAAATACGCCGAGGATTGCCTTTTCTATAGTAAATTTTTCAAAAAATAATTTTTTACTGTCGCAAATTTTAAATACGCAGAGGATTGCCCTTTCTAAAGTAAATTTTTAAAAAAAATATTTTTTGCTGTCGCAAATTTTAAATACGCCGAGGATTGCCTTTTCTGTATTGAATTTGTCAAAATAATATTTTTTACTGTCGCAAATTTTAAATACGCCGAAGGTTGCCGTTTTTATAGTGAATTTGTCAAAATATAATTTTTTACTGTAGCAAATTTTAAATATACCGAGGATTTAATTTTCTATAGTGAATTTTTCAAAAAATTATTTTTTTCTATCGCAAATTTTAAATACGCCGAGGATTGCCTTTTCTATAGTAAATTTTTCAAAAAATAATTTTTTACTGTCGCAAATTTTAAATACGCAGAGGATTGCCTTTTCTATAGTAAATTTTTCAAAAAATAATTTTTTACTGTAGCAAATTTTAAATATACCGAGGATTTAATTTTCTATAGTGAATTTTTCAAAAAATTATTTTTTGCTGTCGCAAATTTTAAATACGCCGAGGATTGCCTTTTCTATAGTAAATTTTTCACAAAATAATTTTTTATTGTCGCAAATTTTAAATACGCTGAGGATTGCCTTTTCTATAGTGAATTTGTCAAAATAATATTTTTTACTGTCGCAAATTTTAAATACGCCGAGGATTGCCTTTTCTATAGTAAATTTTTCAAAAAATAATTTGTCAAAAAATAAATTTTTACTGTGGCATATTTTAAATATACCGAGAATTGCCTTTTCTATAGTAAATTTTTCAAAAAATTATTTTTTACGGTCACAAATTTTAAATAAGCCGAGGATTACCTTTTCTATGGTGAATTTGTCAAAAAGTAATTTTTTAAAATCGCATATTTTTAATACGCCGGGGGTTGACTTTTCTATAGTGAATTTGTCAAAAAATAATTTTTTACTGTGGCATATTTTAAATATACCGAGAATTGCCTTTTCTATAGTAAATTTTTCAAAAAATTATTTTTTACGGTCACAAATTTTAAATAAGCCGAGGATTACCTTTTCTATGGTGAATTTGTCAAAGAGTAATTTTTTAAAATCGCATATTTTTAATACCCCGGGGGTTGCCTTTTCTATAGTGAATTTGTCAAAAAATAATTTTTTACTGTCGCAAATTTTAAATACGCCGAGGATTGCCTTTTATATAGTGAATTTGTCAAAAAATAATTTTTTACTGTCGCAAATTTTAAATATACCGAGGATTGCCTTTTCTATAGTGAATTTGTCAAAAAATGATTTTTTACTGTCGCAAATTTGAAATACGCCTAGGGTTGCCCTTTCTATAGTGAATTTGTCAAAAAATAATTTTTTATTGTCGCAAATTTTAAATACGCCGAGGATTGCCTTTTCTATAGTAAATTTTTCAAAAAAAAAAAATATTTTAGTGTCATAAATTTTAAATATACAGAGGATTGCCTTTTCTATAGTGAATTTTTCAAAAAATTATTTTTTACTGTCACAAATTTTAAATACGCCGAGGATTACCTTTTCTATGGCGAATTTGTCAAAAAATTATTTTTTACAATCGCATATTTTTAATACGCCGGGGGTTGCCTTTTCTATAGTGAATTTGTCAAAAAATAATTTTTTACTGTCGCAAATTTTAAATACGCCGAGGATTGCCTTTTTATAGTGAATTTGTCAAAAAATAATTTTTTACTGTCGCAAATTTTAAATATACCGAGGATTACCTTTTCTATAGTGAATTTGTCAAAATAATATTTTTTACTGTCGCAAATTTTAAATACGCCGAGGATTGCCTTTTCTATAGTGAATTTGTCAAAAAATAATTTTTTACTGTAGCAAATTTTAAATATACCGAGGATTTAATTTTCTATAGTGATATTTTCAAAAAATTATTTTTTGCTGTCGCAAATTTTAAATACGCCGAGGATTGCCTTTTCTATAGTAAATTTTTCAAAAAATAATTTTTTACTGTCGCAAATTTTAAATACGCAGAGGATTGCCTTTTCTATAGTAAATTTTTCAAAAAATAATTTTTTACTGTCATAAATTTTAAATATACAGAGGATTGCCTTTTCTATAGTGAATTTTTCAAAAAATTATTTTTTACTGTCACAAATTTTAAATACGCCGAGGATTACCTTTTCTATGGTGAATTTGTCAAAGAGTAATTTTTTAAAATCGCATATTTTTAATACCCCGGGGGTTGCCTTTTCTATAGTGAATTTGTCAAAAAATAATTTTTTACTGTCGCAAATTTTAAATACGCCGAGGACTGCCTTTTATATAGTGAATTTGTCAAAAAATAATTTTTTACTGTCGCAAATTTTAAATATACCGAGGATTGCCTTTTCTATAGTGAATTTGTCAAAATAATATTTTTTACTATCGCAAATTTTAAATACGCCGAGGATTGCCTTTTCTATAGTGATATTTTCAAAAAATTATTTTTTGCTGTCGCAAATTTTAAATACGCCGAGGATTGCCTTTTCTATAGTAAATTTTTCAAAAAATAATTTTTTACTGTCGCAAATTTTAAATACGCAGAGGATTGCCTTTTCTATAGTAAATTTTTCAAAAAATAATTTTTTACTGTCACAAATTTTAAATACGCCGAGGATTGCCTTTTCTATAGTGAATTTGTCAAAATAATATTTTTTACGGTCGCAAATTTTAAATGCGCCGAGGATTGCCTTTTCTATAGTGAATTTGTCAAAAAATAGTTTTTTACTGTCGCAAATTTTAAATATTCCGAGGATTTAATTTTCTATAGTGAATTTCTCAAAAAATTATTTTTTGCTGTCGCAAATTTTAACTACGCCGAGGATTGCCTTTTCTATAGTAAATTTTTCAAAAAAATATTTTTTAATGTCGCAAATTTTAAATACGCCGAGGATTGCCTTTTCTATGGTGAATTTGTCAAAAAATAATTTTTTACAATCGCATATTTTTAATACGCCGGGGGTTGCCTTTTATATAGTGAATTTGTCAAAAAATTATTTTTTACTGTCGCAAATTTTAAATACGCCGAGGATTGCCTTTTCTATAGCAAATTTTTCAAAAAATAATTTTTTAATGTCGCAAATTTTAAATACGCCGAGGATTGCCTTTTCTATAGTAAATTTTTCAAAAAATAATTTTTTACTGTCGCAAATTTTAAATACGCCGAGGATTGCCTTTTCTATAGTGAATTTGTCAAAATAATATTTTTTACTGTCGCAAATTTTAAATTCGCCGAGGATTGCCTTTTCTATAGTAAATTTTTCAAAAAATAATTTTTTACTGTCGCAAATTTTAAATACGCCGAGGATTGCCTTTTCTATAGTGAATTTGTCAAAAAATAATTTTTTACTGTCGCAAATTTTAAATACGCAGAGGATTGCCTTTTCTATAGTGAATTTGTCAAAATAATATTTTTTACTGTCGCAAATTTTAAATTCGCCGAGGATTGCCTTTTCTATAGTAAATTTTTCAAAAAATAATTTTTTACTGTGACAAATTTTAAATATACCGAGAATTGCCTTTTCTATAGTAAATTTTTCAAAAAATTATTTTTTACTGTCACAAATTTTAAATAAGCCGAGGATTACCTTTTCTATGGTGAATTTGTCAAAAAATAATTTTTTAAAATCGCATATTTTTAATACGCCGGGGTTTTCCTTTTCTATAGTGAATTTGTCAAAAAATAATTTTTTACTGTCGCAAATTTTAAATACGCTGAGGATTGCCTTTTATATAGTGAATTTGTCAAAAAATTATTTTTTACTGTCGCAAATTTTAAATACGCCGAGGATTGCCTTTTCTATAGCAAATTTTTCAAAAAATAATTTTTTAATGTCGCAAATTTTAAATACGCCGAGGATTGTCTTTTCTATAGTAAATTTTCCCAAAAATAATTTTTTACTGTCGCAAATTTTAAATACGCAGAGGATTGCCTTTTCTATAGTAAATTTTCCAAAAAATAATTTTTAACTGTCGCAAATTTTAAATACGGCGAGGATTGCCTTTTCTATAGTGAATTTGTCAAAATAATATTTTTTACTGTCGCAAATTTTAAATACGCCGAGGATTGCCTTTTCTATAGTAAATTTTTCAAAAAATAATTTTTTACTGTCGCAAATTTTAAATACGCAGAGGATTGCCTTTTCTATAGTAAATTTTTCAAAAAATAATTTTTTACTGTCGCAAATTTTAAATACGCCGAGGATTGCCTTTTCTATAGTGAATTTGTCAAAATAATATTTTTTACTGTCGCAAATTTTAAATTCGCCGAGGATTGCCTTTTCTATAGTAAATTTTTCAAAAAATAATTTTTTACTGTCGCAAATTTTAAATACGCATAGGATTGCCTTTTCTATAGTAAATTTTTCAAAAAATAATTTTTTACTGTCGGAAATTTTAAATACGCCGAGGATTGCCTTTTCTATAGTGAATTGGTCAAACTAATATTTGTTACTGTCGCAAATTTTAAATACGCAGAGGATTGCCGTTTCTATAGTAAATTTTTCAAAAAATAATTTTTTACTGTCGCAAATTTTAAATACGCCGAGGATTGCATTTTCTATAGTGAATTTGTCAAAATAATATTTTTTACTGTCGCAAATTTTAAATACGCCGAGGATTGCCTTTTCTATAGCAAATTTTTCAAAAAATAATTTTTTAATGTCGCAAATTTTAAATACGCCGAGGATTGCCTTTTCTATAGTAAATTTTTCAAAAAATAATTTTTTACTGTCGCAAATTTTAAATACGCAGAGGATTGCCTTTTCTATAGTAAATTTTCCAAAAAATAATATTTAACTGTCGCAAATTTTAAATACGCCGAGGATTGCCTTTTCTATAGTGAATTTGTCAAAATAATATTTTTTACTGTCGCAAATTTTAAATACGCCGAGGATTGCCTTTTCTATAGTAAATTTTTCAAAAAATAATTTTTGACTGTCGCAAATTTTAAATACGCAGAGGATTGCCTTTTCTATAGTAAATTTTTCAAAAAATAATTTTTTACTGTCGGAAATTTTAAATACGCCGAGGATTGCCTTTTCTATAGCAAATTTTTCAAAAAATAATTTTTTAATGTCGCAAATTTTAAATACGCCGAGGATTGCCTTTTCTATAGTAAATTTTTCAAAAAATAATTTTTTACTGTCGCAAATTTTAAATACGCAGAGGATTGCCTTTTCTATAGTAAATTTTCCAAAAAATAATATTTAACTGTCGCAAATTTTAAATACGCCGAGGATTGCCTTTTCTATAGTAAATTTTTCAAAAAATAATTTTTTACTGTCGCAAATTTTAAATACGCAGAGGATTGCCTTTTCTATAGTAAATTTTTCAAAAAATAATTTTTTACTGTCGCAAATTTTAAATACGCCGAGGATTGCCTTTTCTATAGTAAATTTGTTAAAATGATATTTTTTACGGTCGCAAATTTTAAATGCGCCGAGGATTGCCTTTTCTATAGTGAATTTGTCAAAAAATAGTTTTTTACTGTCGCAAATTTTAAATATACCGAGGATTTAATTTTCTATAGTGAATTTCTCAAAAAATTATTTTTTGCTGTCGCAAATTTTAACTACGCCGAGGATTGCCTTTTCTATAGTAAATTTTTCAAAAAAATATTTTTTTTCTGTCGCAAATTTTAAATACGCGGAGGATTGCCTTTTCTATAGTAAATTTTTCAAAAAATAATTTTTTACTGTCGCAAATTTTAAATACGCAGAGGATTGCCTTTTCTATAGTAATTTTTTCAAAAAATAATTTTTTACTGTCGCAAATTTTAAATACGCCGAGGGTTGCCCTTTCTATAGTGAATTTGTCAAAAAATAATTTTTTATTGTCGCAAATTTTAAATACGCCGAGGATTGCCTTTTCTATAATAAATTTTTCAAAAAAAAAAAAAAAAAAATTTTACTGTCATAAATTTTAAATATACAGAGGATTGCCTTTTCTATAGTGAATTTTTCAAAAAATTATTTTTTACTGTCACAAATTTTAAATACGCCGAGGATTACCTTTTTTATGGTGAATTTGTCAAAAAATAATTTTTTACAATCGCATATTTTTAATACGCCGGGGGTTGCCTTTTCTATAGTGAATTTGTCAAAAAATAATTTTTTACTGTCGCAAATTTTAAATACGCCGAGGATTGCCTTTATATAGTGAATTTGTCAAAAAATAATTTTTTACTGTCGCAAATTTTCAATATACCGAGGATTACCTTTTCTATAGTGAATTTGTCAAAATAATATTTTTTACTGTCGCAAATTTTAAATACGCCGAGGATTGCCTTTTCTATAGTGAATTTGTCAAAAAATAATTTTTTACTGTAGCAAATTTTAAATATACCGAGGATTTAATTTTCTATAGTGATATTTTCAAAAAATTATTTTTTGCTGTCGCAAATTTTAAATACGCCGAGGATTGCCTTTTCTATAGTAAATTTTTCAAAAAATAATTTTTTACTGTCGCAAATTTTAAATACGCCGAGGATTGCCTTTTCTATAGTGAATTTGTCAAAATAATATTTTTTACGGTCGCAAATTTTAAATGCGCCGAGGATTGCCTTTTCTATAGTGAATTTGTCAAAAAATAGTTTTTTACTGTCGCAAATTTTAAATATTCCGAGGATTTAATTTTCTATAGTGAATTTCTCAAAAAATTATTTTTTGCTGTCGCAAATTTTAACTACGCCGAGGATTGCCTTTTCTATAGTAAATTTTTCAAAAAAATATTTTTTAATGTCGCAAATTTTAAATACGCCGAGGATTGCCTTTTCTATGGTGAATTTGTCAAAAAATAATTTTTTACAATCGCATATTTTTAATACGCCGGGGGTTGCCTTTTATATAGTGAATTTGTCAAAAAATTATTTTTTACTGTCGCAAATTTTAAATACGCCGAGGATTGCCTTTTCTATAGCAAATTTTTCAAAAAATAATTTTTTAATGTCGCAAATTTTAAATACGCCGAGGATTGCCTTTTCTATAGTAAATTTTTCAAAAAATAATTTTTTACTGTCGCAAATTTTAAATACGCAGAGGATTGCCCTTTCTAAAGTAAATTTTTAAAAAAAATATTTTTTGCTGTCGCAAATTTTAAATACGCCGAGGATTGCCTTTTCTGTATTGAATTTGTCAAAATAATATTTTTTACTGTCGCAAATTTTAAATACGCCGAAGGTTGCCGTTTTTATAGTGAATTTGTCAAAATATAATTTTTTACTGTAGCAAATTTTAAATATACCGAGGATTTAATTTTCTATAGTGAATTTTTCAAAAAATTATTTTTTTCTATCGCAAATTTTAAATACGCCGAGGATTGCCTTTTCTATAGTAAATTTTTCAAAAAATAAGTTTTTACTGTCGCAAATTTTAAATACGCAGAGGATTGCCTTTTCTATAGTAAATTTTTCAAAAAATAATTTTTTACTGTAGCAAATTTTAAATATACCGAGGATTTAATTTTCTATAGTGAATTTTTCAAAAAATTATTTTTTGCTGTCGCAAATTTTAAATACGCCGAGGATTGCCTTTTCTATAGTAAATTTTTCACAAAATAATTTTTTATTGTCGCAAATTTTAAATACGCTGAGGATTGCCTTTTCTATAGTGAATTTGTCAAAATAATATTTTTTACTGTCGCAAATTTTAAATACGCCGAGGATTGCCTTTTCTATAGTAAATTTTTCAAAAAATAATTTGTCAAAAAATAAATTTTTACTGTGGCATATTTTAAATATACCGAGAATTGCCTTTTCTATAGTAAATTTTTCAAAAAATTATTTTTTACGGTCACAAATTTTAAATAAGCCGAGGATTACCTTTTCTATGGTGAATTTGTCAAAAAGTAATTTTTTAAAATCGCATATTTTTAATACGCCGGGGGTTGACTTTTCTATAGTGAATTTGTCAAAAAATAATTTTTTACTGTGGCATATTTTAAATATACCGAGAATTGCCTTTTCTATAGTAAATTTTTCAAAAAATTATTTTTTACGGTCACAAATTTTAAATAAGCCGAGGATTACCTTTTCTATGGTGAATTTGTCAAAGAGTAATTTTTTAAAATCGCATATTTTTAATACCCCGGGGGTTGCCTTTTCTATAGTGAATTTGTCAAAAAATAATTTTTTACTGTCGCAAATTTTAAATACGCCGAGGATTGCCTTTTATATAGTGAATTTGTCAAAAAATAATTTTTTACTGTCGCAAATTTTAAATATACCGAGGATTGCCTTTTCTATAGTGAATTTGTCAAAAAATGATTTTTTACTGTCGCAAATTTGAAATACGCCTAGGGTTGCCCTTTCTATAGTGAATTTGTCAAAAAATAATTTTTTATTGTCGCAAATTTTAAATACGCCGAGGATTGCCTTTTCTATAGTAAATTTTTCAAAAAAAAAAAATATTTTACTGTCATAAATTTTAAATATACAGAGGATTGCCTTTTCTATAGTGAATTTTTCAAAAAATTATTTTTTACTGTCACAAATTTTAAATACGCCGAGGATTACCTTTTCTATGGCGAATTTGTCAAAAAATTATTTTTTACAATCGCATATTTTTAATACGCCGGGGGTTACCTTTTCTATAGTGAATTTGTCAAAAAATAATTTTTTACTGTCGCAAATTTTAAATACGCCGAGGATTGCCTTTTTATAGTGAATTTGTCAAAAAATAATTTTTTACTGTCGCAAATTTTAAATATACCGAGGATTACCTTTTCTATAGTGAATTTGTCAAAATAATATTTTTTACTGTCGCAAATTTTAAATACGCCGAGGATTGCCTTTTCTATAGTGAATTTGTCAAAAAATAATTTTTTACTGTAGCAAATTTTAAATATACCGAGGATTTAATTTTCTATAGTGATATTTTCAAAAAATTATTTTTTGCTGTCGCAAATTTTAAATACGCCGAGGATTGCCTTTTCTATAGTAAATTTTTCAAAAAATAATTTTTTACTGTCGCAAATTTTAAATACGCAGAGGATTGCCTTTTCTATAGTAAATTTTTCAAAAAATAATTTTTTACTGTCATAAATTTTAAATATACAGAGGATTGCCTTTTCTATAGTGAATTTTTCAAAAAATTATTTTTTACTGTCACAAATTTTAAATACGCCGAGGATTACCTTTTCTATGGTGAATTTGTCAAAGAGTAATTTTTTAAAATCGCATATTTTTAATACCCCGGGGGTTGCCTTTTCTATAGTGAATTTGTCAAAAAATAATTTTTTACTGTCGCAAATTTTAAATACGCCGAGGACTGCCTTTTATATAGTGAATTTGTCAAAAAATAATTTTTTACTGTCGCAAATTTTAAATATACCGAGGATTGCCTTTTCTATAGTGAATTTGTCAAAATAATATTTTTTACTATCGCAAATTTTAAATACGCCGAGGATTGCCTTTTCTATAGTGATATTTTCAAAAAATTATTTTTTGCTGTCGCAAATTTTAAATACGCCGAGGATTGCCTTTTCTATAGTAAATTTTTCAAAAAATAATTTTTTACTGTCGCAAATTTTAAATACGCAGAGGATTGCCTTTTCTATAGTAAATTTTTCAAAAAATAATTTTTTACTGTCACAAATTTTAAATACGCCGAGGATTGCCTTTTCTATAGTGAATTTGTCAAAATAATATTTTTTACGGTCGCAAATTTTAAATGCGCCGAGGATTGCCTTTTCTATAGTGAATTTGTCAAAAAATGGTTTTTTACTGTCGCAAATTTTAAATATTCCGAGGATTTAATTTTCTATAGTGAATTTCTCAAAAAATTATTTTTTGCTGTCGCAAATTTTAACTACGCCGAGGATTGCCTTTTCTATAGTAAATTTTTCAAAAAAATATTTTTTAATGTCGCAAATTTTAAATACGCCGAGGATTGCCTTTTCTATGGTGAATTTGTCAAAAAATAATTTTTTACAATCGCATATTTTTAATACGCCGGGGGTTGCCTTTTATATAGTGAATTTGTCAAAAAATTATTTTTTACTGTCGCAAATTTTAAATACGCCGAGGATTGCCTTTTCTATAGCAAATTTTTCAAAAAATAATTTTTTAATGTCGCAAATTTTAAATACGCCGAGGATTGCCTTTTCTATAGTAAATTTTTCAAAAAATAATTTTTTACTGTCGCAAATTTTAAATACGCAGAGGATTGCCCTTTCTAAAGTAAATTTTTAAAAAAAATATTTTTTGCTGTCGCAAATTTTAAATACGCCGAGGATTGCCTTTTCTGTATTGAATTTGTCAAAATAATATTTTTTACTGTCGCAAATTTTAAATACGCCGAAGGTTGCCGTTTTTATAGTGAATTTGTCAAAATATAATTTTTTACTGTAGCAAATTTTAAATATACCGAGGATTTAATTTTCTATAGTGAATTTTTCAAAAAATTATTTTTTTCTATCGCAAATTTTAAATACGCCGAGGATTGCCTTTTCTATAGTAAATTTTTCAAAAAATAATTTTTTACTGTCGCAAATTTTAAATACGCAGAGGATTGCCTTTTCTATAGTAAATTTTTCAAAAAATAATTTTTTACTGTAGCAAATTTTAAATATACCGAGGATTTAATTTTCTATAGTGAATTTTTCAAAAAATTATTTTTTGCTGTCGCAAATTTTAAATACGCCGAGGATTGCCTTTTCTATAGTAAATTTTTCACAAAATAATTTTTTATTGTCGCAAATTTTAAATACGCTGAGGATTGCCTTTTCTATAGTGAATTTGTCAAAATAATATTTTTTACTGTCGCAAATTTTAAATACGCCGAGGATTGCCTTTTCTATAGTAAATTTTTCAAAAAATAATTTGTCAAAAAATAAATTTTTACTGTGGCATATTTTAAATATACCGAGAATTGCCTTTTCTATAGTAAATTTTTCAAAAAATTATTTTTTACGGTCACAAATTTTAAATAAGCCGAGGATTACCTTTTCTATGGTGAATTTGTCAAAAAGTAATTTTTTAAAATCGCATATTTTTAATACGCCGGGGGTTGACTTTTCTATAGTGAATTTGTCAAAAAATAATTTTTTACTGTGGCATATTTTAAATATACCGAGAATTGCCTTTTCTATAGTAAATTTTTCAAAAAATTATTTTTTACGGTCACAAATTTTAAATAAGCCGAGGATTACCTTTTCTATGGTGAATTTGTCAAAGAGTAATTTTATAAAATCGCATATTTTTAATACCCCGGGGGTTGCCTTTTCTATAGTGAATTTGTCAAAAAATAATTTTTTACTGTCGCAAATTTTAAATACGCCGAGGATTGCCTTTTATATAGTGAATTTGTCAAAAAATAATTTTTTACTGTCGCAAATTTTAAATATACCGAGGATTGCCTTTTCTATAGTGAATTTGTCAAAAAATGATTTTTTACTGTCGCAAATTTGAAATACGCCTAGGGTTGCCCTTTCTATAGTGAATTTGTCAAAAAATAATTTTTTATTGTCGCAAATTTTAAATACGCCGAGGATTGCCTTTTCTATAGTAAATTTTTCAAAAAAAAAAAATATTTTACTGTCATAAATTTTAAATATACAGAGGATTGCCTTTTCTATAGTGAATTTTTCAAAAAATTATTTTTTACTGTCACAAATTTTAAATACGCCGAGGATTACCTTTTCTATGGCGAATTTGTCAAAAAATTATTTTTTACAATCGCATATTTTTAATACGCCGGGGGTTGCCTTTTCTATAGTGAATTTGTCAAAAAATAATTTTTTACTGTCGCAAATTTTAAATACGCCGAGGATTGCCTTTTTATAGTGAATTTGTCAAAAAATAATTTTTTACTGTCGCAAATTTTAAATATACCGAGGATTACCTTTTCTATAGTGAATTTGTCAAAATAATATTTTTTACTGTCGCAAATTTTAAATACGCCGAGGATTGCCTTTTCTATAGTGAATTTGTCAAAAAATAATTTTTTACTGTAGCAAATTTTAAATATACCGAGGATTTAATTTTCTATAGTGATATTTTCAAAAAATTATTTTTTGCTGTCGCAAATTTTAAATACGCCGAGGATTGCCTTTTCTATAGTAAATTTTTCAAAAAATAATTTTTTACTGTCGCAAATTTTAAATACGCAGAGGATTGCCTTTTCTATAGTAAATTTTTCAAAAAATAATTTTTTACTGTCATAAATTTTAAATATACAGAGGATTGCCTTTTCTATAGTGAATTTTTCAAAAAATTATTTTTTACTGTCACAAATTTTAAATACGCCGAGGATTACCTTTTCTATGGTGAATTTGTCAAAGAGTAATTTTTTAAAATCGCATATTTTTAATACCCCGGGGGTTGCCTTTTCTATAGTGAATTTGTCAAAAAATAATTTTTTACTGTCGCAAATTTTAAATACGCCGAGGACTGCCTTTTATATAGTGAATTTGTCAAAAAATAATTTTTTACTGTCGCAAATTTTAAATATACCGAGGATTGCCTTTTCTATAGTGAATTTGTCAAAATAATATTTTTTACTATCGCAAATTTTAAATACGCCGAGGATTGCCTTTTCTATAGTGAATTTGTCAAAAAATAATTTTTTACTGTAGCAAATTTTAAATATACCGAGGATTTAATTTTCTATAGTGATATTTTCAAAAAATTATTTTTTGCTGTCGCAAATTTTAAATACGCCGAGGATTGCCTTTTCTATAGTAAATTTTTCAAAAAATAATTTTTTACTGTCGCAAATTTTAAATACGCAGAGGATTGCCTTTTCTATAGTAAATTTTTCAAAAAATAATTTTTTACTGTCGCAAATTTTAAATACGCCGAGGATTGCCTTTTCTATAGAGAATTTGTCAAAATAGTATTTTTTGCTGTCGCAAATTTTAAATACGCCGAGGATTGCCTTTTCTATAGTGAATTTGTCAAAAAATAGATTTTTACTGTGGCAAATTTTAAATATACCTGGGATTGCCTTTTCTAAAGTAAATTTTTCAAAAAATTATTTTTTACTGTCACAAATTTTAAATACGCCGAGGATTGCCTTTATATAGTGAATTTGTCAAAAAATAATTTTTTACTGTCGCAAATTTTAAATATACCGAGGATTACCTTTTCTATAGTGAATTTGTCAAAATAATATTTTTTACTGTCGCAAATTTTAAATACGCCGAGGATTGCCTTTTCTATAGTGAATTTGTCAAAAAATAATTTTTTACTGTAGCAAATTTTAAATATACCGAGGATTTAATTTTCTATAGTGATATTTTCAAAAAATTATTTTTTGCTGTCGCAAATTTTTAATACGCCGGGGGTTGCCACTTCTATAGTGAATTTGTCAAAAAATAATTTTTTACTGTCGCAAATTTGAAATACGCCGAGGATTACCTTTTCGATAGTGAATTTGTCAAAAAATAATTTTTTACTGTCGCAAATTTTAAATATACCGAGGATTGCCTTTTCTATAGTGAATTTTTCAAAAAATGATTTTTTACTGTCGCAAATTTTAAATACGCCGAGGATTGCCTTTTCTATAGTAAATTTTTCAAAAAAAAAAATATTTTACTGTCACATATTTTAAATATACAGAGGATTGCCTTTTCTATAGTGAATTTTTCAAAAAATTATTTTTTACTCTCGAAAATTTTAAATACGCCGAGGATTGCCTTTTCTATAGTAAATTTTTCAAAAAATAATTTTTTACTGTCTCAGATTTTAAATACGCCGAGGATTGCCCTTTCTAAAGTAAATTTTTAAAAAAAATATTTTTTGTTGTCGCAAATTTTAAATACGCCGAGGATTGCCTTTTCTGTATTGAATTTGTCAAAATAATATTTTTTACTTTCGCAAATTTTAAATACGCCGAAGGTTGCCGTTTTTATAGTGAATTTGTCAAAATATAATTTTTTACTGTAGCAAATTTTAAATATACCGAGGATTTAATTTTCTATAGTGAATTTTTCAAAAAATTATTTTTTTCTATCGCAAATTTTAAATACGCCGAGGATTGCCTTTTCTATAGTAAATTTTTCAAAAAATAATTTTTTACTGTCGCAAATTTTAAATACGCAGAGGATTGCCTTTTCTATAGTAAATTTTTCAAAAAATAATTTTTTACTGTAGCAAATTTTAAATATACCGAGGATTTAATTTTCTATAGTGAATTTTTCAAAAAATTATTTTTTGCTGTCGCAAATTTTAAATACGCCGAGGATTGCCTTTTCTATAGTAAATTTTTCACAAAATAATTTTTTATTGTCGCAAATTTTAAATACGCCGAGGATTGCCTTTTCTATAGTGAATTTGTCAAAATAATATTTTTTACTGTCGCAAATTTTAAATACGCCGAGGATTGCCTTTTCTATAGTAAATTTTTCAAAAAATAATTTGTCAAAAAATAAATTTTTACTGTGGCATATTTTAAATATACCGAGAATTGCCTTTTCTATAGTAAATTTTTCAAAAAATTATTTTTTACGGTCACAAATTTTAAATAAGCCGAGGATTACCTTTTCTATGGTGAATTTGTCAAAAAGTAATTTTTTAAAATCGCATATTTTTAATACGCCGGGGGTTGCCTTTTCTATCGTGAATTTGTCAAAAAATAATTTTTTACTGTGGCATATTTTAAATATACCGAGAATTGCCTTTTCTATAGTAAATTTTTCAAAATATTATTTTTTACGGTCACAAATTTTAAATAAGCCGAGGATTACCTTTTCTATGGTGAATTTGTCAAAGAGTAATTTTTTAAAATCGCATATTTTTAATACCCCGGGGGTTGCCTTTTCTATAGTGAATTTGTCAAAATAATATTTTTTACTGTCGCAAATTTTAAATACGCCGAGGATTGCCTTTTATATAGTGAATTTGTCAAAAAATAATTTTTTACTGTCGCAAATTTTAAATATACCGAGGATTGCCTTTTCTATAGTGAATTTTTCAAAAAATGATTTTTTACTGTCGCAAATTTGAAATACGCCTAGGGTTGCCCTTTCTATAGTGAATTTGTCAAAAAATAATTTTTTATTTTCGCAAATTTTAAATACGCCGAGGACTGCCTTTTCTATAGTAAATTTTTCAAAAAAAAAATATTTTACTGTCATAAATTTTAAATATACAGAGGATTGCATTTTCTATAGTGAATTTTTCAAAAAATTAATTTTTACTGTCACAAATTTTAAATACGCCGAGCATTACCTTTTCTATGGTGAATTTGTCAAAAAATAATTTTTTACAATCGCATATTTTTAATACGCCGGGGGTTGCCTTTTCTATAGTGAATTTGTCAAAAAATAATTTTTTACAGTCGCAAATTTTAAATACGCCGAGGATTGCCTTTATATAGTGAATTTGACAAAAAAGAATTTTTTACTGTCGCAAATTTTAAATATACCGAGGATTACCTTTTCTATAGTGAATTTGTCAAAATAATATTTTTTACTGTCGCAAATTTTAAATACGCCGAGGATTGCATTTTCTATAGTGAATTTGTCAAAAAATAATTTTTTACTGTAGCAAATTTTAAATATACCGAGGATTTAATTTTCTATAGTGATATTTTCAATAAATTATTTTTTGCTGTCGCAAATTTTAAATACGCCGAGGATTGCCTTTTCTATAGTAAATTTTTCAAAAAATAATTTTTTACTGTCGCAAATTTTAAATACGCAGAGGATTGCCTTTTCTATAGTAAATTTTTCAAAAAATAATTTTTTACTGTCGCAAATTTTAAATACGCCGAGGATTGCCTTTTCTATAGTGAATTTGTCAAAATAATATTTTTTACGGTCGCAAATTTTAAATGCGCCGAGGATTGCCTTTTCTATAGTGAATTTGTCAAAAAATAGTTTTTTACTGTCGCAAATTTTAAATATACCGAGGATTTAATTTTCTATAGTGAATTTCTCAAAAAATTATTTTTTGCTGTCGCAAATTTTAACTACGCCGATAATTGCCTTTTCTATAGTAAATTTTTCAAAAAAATAGTTTTTTTCTGTCGTAAATTTTAAATACGCGGAGGATTGCCTTTTCTATAGTAAATTTGTCAAAATAATATTTGTTACTGTCGCGAATTTTTAATACGCCGAGGATTGCCTTTTCTATAGTGAATTTGTCAAAAAATAAATTTTTACAGTGGCAAATTTTAAATACACCGATGATTGCCTTTTCTATAGTGAATTTTTCAAAAAATTATTTTTTGCTGTCGCAAATTTTAAATACGCCGAGGATTGCCTTTTCTATAGTAAATTTTTCAAAAAATAATTTTTACTGTCGCAAATTTTAAATACCCCGAGGTTTGCCTTTTCTATAGTAAATTTTTCAAGAAATTATTTTTTACGGTCGCAAATTTTAAATACGCCGAGGATTGCCTTTTCTATAGTAAATTTTTCAAAAAATAATTTTTTACTGTCGCAAATTTTAAATACGCAGAGGATTGCCTTTTCTATAGTAAATTTTTCAAAAAATAATTTTTTACTGTAGCAAATTTTAAATATACCGAGGATTTAATTTTCTATAGTGAATTTTTCAAAAAATTATTTTTTGCTGTCGCAAATTTTAAATACGCCGAGGATTGCCTTTTCTATAGTAAATTTTTCACAAAATAATTTTTTATTGTCGCAAATTTTAAATACGCCGAGGATTGCCTTTTCTATAGTGAATTTGTCAAAATAATATTTTTTACTGTCGCAAATTTTAAATACGCCGAGGATTGCCTTTTCTATAGTAAATTTTTCAAAAAATAATTTGTCAAAAAATAAATTTTTACTGTGGCATATTTTAAATATACCGAGAATTGCCTTTTCTATAGTAAATTTTTCAAAAAATTATTTTTTACGGTCACAAATTTTAAATAAGCCGAGGATTACCTTTTCTACGGTGAATTTGTCAAAAAGTAATTTTTTAAAATCGCATATTTTTAATACGCCGGGGGTTGCCTTTTCTATAGTGAATTTGTCAAAAAATAATTTTTTACTGTGGCATATTTTAAATATACCGAGAATTGCCTTTTCTATAGTAAATTTTTCAAAATATTATTTTTTACGGTCACAAATTTTAAATAAGCCGAGGATTACCTTTTCTATGGTGAATTTGTCAAAGAGTAATTTTTTAAAATCGCATATTTTTAATACCCCGGGGGTTGCCTTTTCTATAGTCAATTTGTCAAAAAATAATTTTTTACTGTCGCAAATTTTAAATACGCCGAGGATTGCCTTTTATATAGTGAATTTGTCAAAAAATAATTTTTTACTGTCGCAAATTTTAAATATACCGAGGATTGCCTTTTCTATAGTGAATTTTTCAAAAAATGATTTTTTACTGTCGCAAATTTGAAATACGCCTAGGGTTGCCCTTTCTATAGTGAATTTGTCAAAAAATAATTTTTTATTTTCGCAAATTTTAAATACGCCGAGGACTGCCTTTTCTATAGTAAATTTTTCAAAAAAAAAAATATTTTACTGTCATAAATTTTAAATATACAGAGGATTGCATTTTCTATAGTGAATTTTTCAAAAAATTATTTTTTACGGTCACAAATTTTAAATAAGCCGAGGATTACCTTTTCTATGGTGAATTTGTCAAAAAGTAATTTTTTAAAATCGCATATTTTTAATACGCCGGGGGTTGCCTTTTCTATAGTGAATTTGTCAAAAAATAATTTTTTACTGTGGCATATTTTAAATATACCGAGAATTGCCTTTTCTATAGTAAATTTTTCAAAATATTATTTTTTACGGTCACAAATTTTAAATAAGCCGAGGATTACCTTTTCTATGGTGAATTTGTCAAAGAGTAATTTTTTAAAATCGCATATTTTTAATACCCCGGGGTTTGCCTTTTCTATAGTGAATTTGTCAAAATAATATTTTTTACTGTCGCAAATTTTAAATACGCCGAGGATTGCCTTTTATATAGTGAATTTGTCAAAAAATAATTTTTTACTGTCGCAAATTTTAAATATACCGAGGATTGCCTTTTCTATAGTGAATTTTTCAAAAAATGATTTTTTACTGTCGCAAATTTGAAATACGCCTAGGGTTGCCCTTTCTATAGTGAATTTGTCAAAAAATAATTTTTTATTTTCGCAAATTTTAAATACGCCGAGGACTGCCTTTTCTATAGTAAATTTTTCAAAAAAAAAATATTTTACTGTCATAAATTTTAAATATACAGAGGATTGCATTTTCTATAGTGAATTTTTCAAAAAATTATTTTTTACTGTCACAAATTTTAAATACGCCGAGCATTACCTTTTCTATGGTGAATTTGTCAAAAAATAATTTTTTACAATCGCATATTTTTAATACGCCGGGGGTTGCCTTTTCTATAGTGAATTTGTCAAAAAATAATTTTTTACAGTCGCAAATTTTAAATACGCCGAGGATTGCCTTTATATAGTGAATTTGACAAAAAAGAATTTTTTACTGTCGCAAATTTTAAATATACCGAGGATTACCTTTTCTATAGTGAATTTGTCAAAATAATATTTTTTACTGTCGCAAATTTTAAATACGCCGAGGATTGCATTTTCTATAGTGAATTTGTCAAAAAATAATTTTTTACTGTAGCAAATTTTAAATATACCGAGGATTTAATTTTCTATAGTGATATTTTCAATAAATTATTTTTTGCTGTCGCAAATTTTAAATACGCCGAGGATTGCCTTTTCTATAGTAAATTTTTCAAAAAATAATTTTTTACTGTCGCAAATTTTAAATACGCAGAGGATTGCCTTTTCTATAGTAAATTTTTCAAAAAATAATTTTTTACTGTCGCAAATTTTAAATACGCCGAGGATTGCCTTTTCTATAGTGAATTTGTCAAAATAATATTTTTTACGGTCGCAAATTTTAAATGCGCCGAGGATTGCCTTTTCTATAGTGAATTTGTCAAAAAATAGTTTTTTACTGTCGCAAATTTTAAATATACCGAGGATTTAATTTTCTATAGTGAATTTCTCAAAAAATTATTTTTTGCTGTCGCAAATTTTAACTACGCCGATAATTGCCTTTTCTATAGTAAATTTTTCAAAAAAATAGTTTTTTTCTGTCGTAAATTTTAAATACGCGGAGGATTGCCTTTTCTATAGTAAATTTGTCAAAATAATATTTGTTACTGTCGCGAATTTTTAATACGCCGAGGATTGCCTTTTCTATAGTGAATTTGTCAAAAAATAAATTTTTACAGTGGCAAATTTTAAATACACCGATGATTGCCTTTTCTATAGTGAATTTTTCAAAAAATTATTTTTTGCTGTCGCAAATTTTAAATACGCCGAGGATTGCCTTTTCTATAGTAAATTTTTCAAAAAATAATTTTTACTGTCGCAAATTTTAAATACCCCGAGGTTTGCCTTTTCTATAGTAAATTTTTCAAGAAATTATTTTTTACGGTCGCAAATTTTAAATACGCCGAGGATTGCCTTTTCTATAGTAAATTTTTCAAAAAATAATTTTTTACTGTCGCAAATTTTAAATACGCAGAGGATTGCCTTTTCTATAGTAAATTTTTCAAAAAATAATTTTTTACTGTAGCAAATTTTAAATATACCGAGGATTTAATTTTCTATAGTGAATTTTTCAAAAAATTATTTTTTGCTGTCGCAAATTTTAAATACGCCGAGGATTGCCTTTTCTATAGTAAATTTTTCACAAAATAATTTTTTATTGTCGCAAATTTTAAATACGCCGAGGATTGCCTTTTCTATAGTGAATTTGTCAAAATAATATTTTTTACTGTCGCAAATTTTAAATACGCCGAGGATTGCCTTTTCTATAGTAAATTTTTCAAAAAATAATTTGTCAAAAAATAAATTTTTACTGTGGCATATTTTAAATATACCGAGAATTGCCTTTTCTATAGTAAATTTTTCAAAAAATTATTTTTTACGGTCACAAATTTTAAATAAGCCGAGGATTACCTTTTCTATGGTGAATTTGTCAAAAAGTAATTTTTTAAAATCGCATATTTTTAATACGCCGGGGGTTGCCTTTTCTATAGTGAATTTGTCAAAAAATAATTTTTTACTGTGGCATATTTTAAATATACCGAGAATTGCCTTTTCTATAGTAAATTTTTCAAAATATTATTTTTTACGGTCACAAATTTTAAATAAGCCGAGGATTACCTTTTCTATGGTGAATTTGTCAAAGAGTAATTTTTTAAAATCGCATATTTTTAATACCCCGGGGGTTGCCTTTTCTATAGTCAATTTGTCAAAAAATAATTTTTTACTGTCGCAAATTTTAAATACGCCGAGGATTGCCTTTTATATAGTGAATTTGTCAAAAAATAATTTTTTACTGTCGCAAATTTTAAATATACCGAGGATTGCCTTTTCTATAGTGAATTTTTCAAAAAATGATTTTTTACTGTCGCAAATTTGAAATACGCCTAGGGTTGCCCTTTCTATAGTGAATTTGTCAAAAAATAATTTTTTATTTTCGCAAATTTTAAATACGCCGAGGACTGCCTTTTCTATAGTAAATTTTTCAAAAAAAAAAAATATTTTACTGTCATAAATTTTAAATATACAGAGGATTGCATTTTCTATAGTGAATTTTTCAAAAAATTATTTTTTACTGTCACAAATTTTAAATACGCCGAGCATTACCTTTTCTATGGTGAATTTGTCAAAAAATAATTTTTTACAATCGCATATTTTTAATACGCCGGGGGTTGCCTTTTCTATAGTGAATTTGTCAAAAAATAATTTTTTACAGTCGCAAATTTTAAATACGCCGAGGATTGCCTTTATATAGTGAATTTGACAAAAAATAATTTTTTACTGTCGCAAATTTTAAATATACCGAGGATTACCTTTTCTATAGTGAATTTGTCAAAATAATATTTTTTACTGTCGCAAATTTTAAATACGCCGAGGATTGCGTTTTCTATAGTGAATTTGTCAAAAAATAATTTTTTACTGTAGCAAATTTTAAATATACCGAGGATTTAATTTTCTATAGTGATATTTTCAAAAAATTATTTTTTGCTGTCGCAAATTTTAAATACGCCGAGGATTGCCTTTTCTATAGTAAATTTTTCAAAAAATAATTTTTTACTGTCGCAAATTTTAAATACGCAGAGGATTGCCTTTTCTATAGTAAATTTTTCAAAAAATAATTTTTTACTGTCGCAAATTTTAAATACGCCGAGGATTGCCTTTTCTATAGTGAATTTGTCAAAATAATATTTTTTACGGTCGCAAATTTTAAATGCGCCGAGGATTGCCTTTTCTATAGTGAATTTGTCAAAAAATAGTTTTTTACTGTGCAAATTTTAAATATACCGAGGATTTAATTTTCTATAGTGAATTTCTCAAAAAATTATTTTTTGCTGTCGCAAATTTTAACTACGCCGATAATTGCCTTTTCTATAGTAAATTTTTCAAAAAAATAGTTTTTTTCTGTCGTAAATTTTAAATACGCGGAGGATTGCCTTTTCTATAGTAAATTTGTCAAAGTAATATTTGTTACTATCGCGAATTTTTAATACGCCGAGGATTGCCTTTTCTATAATGAATTTGTCAAAAAATAAATTTTTACAGTGGCAAATTTTAAATACACCGATGATTGCCTTTTCTATAGTGAATTTTTCAAAAAATTATTTTTTGCTGTCGCAAATTTTAAATACGCCGAGGATTGCCTTTTCTATAGTAAATTTTTCAAAAAATAATTTTTACTGTCGCAAATTTTAAATACCCCGAGGTTTGCCTTTTCTATAGTAAATTTTTCAAGAAATTATTTTTTACGGTCGCAAATTTTAAATACGCCGAGGATTGCCTTTTCTATAGCGAATTTGTCAAAAAATAATTTTTTCCTGTCGAAAATTTTAAACACGCCGAATATTGCCTTTTTATAGTAAATTTTTCAAAAAATAATTTTTTACTGTCGGAAATTTTAAATACGCCGAGGATTGCCTTTTCTATAGTGAATTGGTCAAACTAAGATTTGTTACTGTCGCAAATTTTAAATACGCAGGGGATTGCCGTTTCTATAGTAAATTTTTCAAAAAATAATTTTTTACTGTCGCAAATTTTAAATACGCCGAGGATTGCATTTTCTATAGTGAATTTGTCAAAATAATATTTTTTACTGTCGCAAATTTTAAATACGCCGAGGATTGCCTTTTCTATAGCAAATTTTTCAAAAAATAATTTTTTAATGTCGCAAGTTTTAAATACGTCGAGGATTGCTTTTCTATAGTAAATTTTTCAAAAAATAATTTTTTACTGTCGCAAATTTTAAATACGCAGAGGATTGCCCTTTCTATAGTAAATTTTCCAAAAAATAATTTTTAACTGTCGCAAATTCGAGGATTGCCTTTTCTATAGCGAATTTGTCAAAATAATATTTTTACTGTCGCAAATTTTAAATACGCCGAGGATTGCCTTTTCTATAGTAAATTTTTCAAAAAATAATTTTTTACTGTCGCAAATTTTAAATACGCCGAGGGTTGCCTTTTCTATAGTGAATTTGTCAAAATATTATTTTTTCCGGTCGCCAATTTTAAATACGCCGAGGATTGCCTTTTCTATAGTGAATTTGTCAAAAAATAAATTTTTACTGTGACAAATTTTAAATATACCGAGAATTGCCTTTTCTATAGTAAATTTTTCAAAAAATTATTTTTTACTGTCACAAATTTTAAATAAGCCGAGGATTACCTTTTCTATGGTGAATTTGTCAAAAAATAATTTTTTAAAATCGAATATTTTTAATACGCCGGGGTTTTCCTTTTCTATAGTGAATTTGTCAAAAAATAATTTTCTACTGTCGCAAATTTTAAATAAGCCGAGGATTGCCTTTTATATAGTGAATTTGTCAAAAAATTATTTTTTACTGTCGCAAATTTTAAATACGCCGAGGATTGCCTTTTCTATTGCAAATTTTTCAAAAAATAATTTTTTAATGTCGCAAATTTTAAATACGCCGAGGATTGCCTTTTCTATAGTAAATTTTCCCAAAAATAATTTTTTACTGTCGCAAATTTTAAATACGCAGAGGATTGCCTTTTCTATAGTAAATTTTCCAAAAAATAATTTTTAACTGTCGCAAATTTTAAATACGGCGAGGATTGCCTTTTCTATAGTGAATTTGTCAAAATAATATTTTTTACTGTCGCAAATTTTAAATACGCCGAGGATTGCCTTTTCTATAGTAAATTTTTCAAAAAATAATTTTTTACTGTCGCAAATTTTAAATACGCAGAGGATTGCCTTTTCTATAGTAAATTTTTCAAAAAATAATTTTTTACTGTCGCAAATTTTAAATACGCCGAGGATTGCCTTTTCTATAGTGAATTTGTCAAAATAATATTTTTTACTGTCGCAAATTTTAAATTCGCCGAGGATTGCCTTTTCTATAGTAAATTTTTCAAAAAATAATTTTTTACTGTCGCAAATTTTAAATACGCCGAGGATTGCCTTTTCTATAGTGAATTGGTCAAACTAATATTTGTTACTGTCGCAAATTTTAAATACGCAGAGGATTGCCGTTTCTATAGTAAATTTTTCAAAAAATAATTTTTTACTGTCGCAAATTTTAATACGCCGAGGACTGCATTTTCTATAGTGAATTTGTCAAAATAATATTTTTACTGTCGCAAATTTTAAATACGCCGAGGATTGCCTTTTCTATAGCAAATTTTTCAAAAATAATTTTTTAATGTCGCAAATTTTAAATACGCCAAGGATTGCCTTTTCTATAGTAAATTTTTCAAAAAATAATTTTTTACTGTCGCAAATTTTAAATACGCAGAGGATTGCGTTTTCTATAGTAAATTTTCCAAAAAATAATATTTAACTGTCGCAAATTTTAAATACGCCGAGGATTGCCTTTTCTATAGTGAATTTGTCAAAATAATATTTTTTACTGTCGCAAATTTTAAATACGCCGAGGATTGCCTTTTCTATAGTAAATTTTTCAAAAAATAATTTTTTACTGTCGCAAATTTTAAATACGCAGAGGATTGCCTTTTCTATAGTAAATTTTTCAAAAAATTTTTTTTTACTGTCGCAAATTTTAAATACGCCGAGGGTTGCCTTTTCTATAGTGAATTTGTCAAAATATTATTTTTTCCGGTCGCCAATTTTAAATACGCCGAGGATTGCTTTTCTATAGTGAATTTGACAAAAATTAATTTTTACTGTGACAAATTTTAAATATACCGAGGATTGCCTTTTCTATAGTGAATTTTTCAAAAAATGATTTTTTACTGTCGCAAATTTGAAATACGCCTAGGGTTGCCCTTTCTATAGTGTATTTGTCAAAAAATAATTTTCTATTGTCGCAAATTTTAAATACACCGAGGATTGCCTTGACTATAGTAAATTTTCAAAAAAAAAAAAAAATATTTTACTGTCACAAATTTTAAATATACAGAGGATTGCCTTTTCTATAGTGAATTTTTCAAAAATTATTTTTTACTGTCACAAATTTTAAATACGCCGAGGATTACCTTTTCTATGGTGAATTTGTCAAAAAATAATTTTTTACAATCGCATATTTTTAATACGCCGGGGGTTGCCTTTTCTATAGTGAATTTGTCAAAAAATAATTTTTTACTGTCGCAAATTTTAAATACGCCCGAGGATTGCCTTTTATATAGTGAATTTGTCAAAAAATAATTTTTTACTGTCGCAAATTTTAAATATACCGAGGATTGCCTTTTCTATAGTGAATTTGTCAAAATAATATTTTTTACTGTCGCAAATTTTAAATACGCCGAGGATTGCCTTTTCTATAGTGAATTTGTCAAAAAATAATTTTTTACTGTAGCAATTTTAAATATACCGAGGATTTCATTTTCTATAGTGATATTTTCAAAAAATTATTTTTTGCTATCGCAAATTTTAAATACGCCGAGGATTGCCTTTTCTATAGTAAATTTTTCAAAAAATTATTTTTTACTGTCGCAAATTTTAAATACGCAGAGGAATGCCTTTTCTATAGTAAATTTTTCAAAAAATAATTTTTTACTGTCGCAAATTTTAAATACGCCGAGGATTGCCTTTTCTATAGTGAATTTGTCAAAATAATATTTTTTACGGTCGCAAATTTTAAATACGCCGAGGATTGCCTTTTCTATAGTGAATTTGTCAAAAGATAAATTTTTACTGTGGCAAATTTTAAATATACCTGGGATTGCCTTTTCTATAGTAAATTTTTCAAAAAATTATTTTTTACTGTCACAAATTTTAAATACGCCGAGGATTACCTTTTCTATGGTGAATTTGTCAAAAATAATTTTTTACTATCGCATATTTTTAATACGCTGGGGGTTGCCTTTTCTATAGTGAATTTGTCAAAAAATAATTTTTTACTGTCGCAAATTTTAAATACGCCGAGGATTGCCTTTATATAGTGAATTTGTCAAAAAATAATTTTTTACTGTCGCAAATTTTAAATATACCGAGGATTACCTTTTCTATAGTGAATTTGTCAAAATAATATTTTTTACTGTCGCAAATTTTAAATACGCCGAGGATTGCCTTTTCTATAGTGAATTTGTCAAAAAATAATTTTTTACTGTAGCAAATTTTAAATATACCGAGGATTTAATTTTCTATAGTGATATTTTCAAAAATTATTTTTTGCTGTCGCAAATTTTAAATACGCCGAGGATTGCCTTTTCTATAGTAAATTTTTCAAAAATAATTTTTTACTGTCGCAAATTTTAAATACGCAGAGGATTGCCTTTTCTATAGTAAATTTTTCAA